>OX579668.1:5081373-5401373 GCA_951230895.1 Carpatolechia fugitivella
CGGGACAGTTCCGCTGTCATGCAGTCTGTCCCGGTAGAAAGCAACATTCGTGACCATACGTTCGTGGGCGGGACAGTTCCGCTGTCATGCAGTCTGTCCCGGTAGAAAGCAACATTCGTGGGTCCCGCCTGCTACCTACGGAAGTTATAGTCGTTATAATGAGCCATATCAGTCATCAACAGCTCATATACGTCTAGGGTTACCATATCTCAGGATTTGTGCTGAGATTTCTGGATTTTTGGACTCTTCTCAGGATTGCGGCTAGATTTTGAAAATCTCATGAAATCTCAGGATTTTTAGAATAAAATATGTACAATAAACGAAAAAGGTCAATAATACACCTTACATTTTAAAGACCTCTCCTGGTAATAATTGCACAATTAAAATCAATACTTATTTATCCAAGTAGATACTTATTCAGTTTTATCATACTTAATAAGTGTTTAAGTAAGGTTTTTTCTTTAATTATTGATTTTATAATGCCCCATCCCATGTGAAACTCTTCAAATTCGAGCAATATTGAAAAAGTATAGCTTGAACTGAAGACACCTTTAGTCGGTTCCTTTCATTCGACCATTGAGCCCCCATGACAAATAAACTGTTTCTACGTTTGCATTCTGACAAATGCGCATTATATCTGGTAATCGTGAAATATAATATTGTCTTGAAAATGGTTGCCCACAACACAACGCATGAAACTGTAAAAAAATCTCTTTTTCAATGGAAATCAGGCGTTTTCTCCGGACTTTTGATTTTTTCATCTGGTAACCCTATATACGTCCCCACCGAGGGGCTCGAGCCTACTCTGAATTAGAGCGATTATACATTAGTCGACCACGCTCGCCCAGTGCGGGTTGGTCGACTTCACACACAACCTTTGAATTTCTTCGCAGGAGTGTGCGGGTTTCATCACGATGTTTTCCTTCACCGTAAAAGCAAGATAAACGTACATATGAATTCGAAATTCGAAAACACATTGGTGCGTGGTGGGGATTAAACCCGTGTCTCCCGGATGGGAGGCAGCAGCCTTAACCACTAGACCATATCAGTGGCCTTTGGTATCTCTGTAATTATAAAACTAGAGGTATGTGTGAAGTATGTTTCTGGTATCTATCTATGGAATCACGAATCCTGGGTGTTCGAACTAATAATACCGATAGCGGTGGCGTTGTTGTCGTGAATAACTAGTTAAAGTCCTCTCACGAAGCCAATTATAATAAAACCAAATCATGCACGTGTACGTTGTCAACAAGAAATAATATTCTCAACCACAAGTCACAGATAACCTGTAATTATGTGAATCCTAGCAAATACATAAATACCAGTTAATACCCTACAAACAAGGATGTGTGCAAACTGTAGTGTTTTACACCTGTATATTTGATCTTATCAAATCATTAAATCAAATCAACGGCCCGTTACAGTTCCACTGCTGGACTATGAGCCTCCTCCACTTAAGTGGAGGGTTTTGCCATAATCTCCACGCTTGGCAGGCGGGTTGGAGATCGCAGATTAAAAGGTTACTGTATCAGAGAGCGCTGTTGCCCGTTCCCTGTTCAATGTGTAGTCCCTAAGTCGCCACTTACGACACCCACGTGAAGAATAGGGGTTGGTGACAAATGTATTCTACTCTGCCCATTGCGAATGCGACCATTTCATAAAATGATCGAAAATTTCATGATGTGGGCAATATATGGCCACGACATAAATTATATACCTTATGTATGTATTTATCTATTTAAGTAATGTATTTAAGCTGTCTGATACCTATAGTACAAGCTTTGCTTAGTTTGGGGTCAGATGGCCGTGTGTGAGATGTCCCCACATATTTATTTATTTTGTTTTGTTGGACAGTGATCGGGATTTCAATCCGATAAAAAAATACTGGAATTATTGAGAGTTTGGGAAAGTTCTCTTAAAAAAATTAAGTGACTCTGATCTAAATCTCGCCTGCAGTCCTGCAAAAAAAAGACGCGATACTTATTACGAAAACGGGAAAAGGAAGTATGAATGACAGTTTCTTTCAACTGTAATGAATGGTGTAATCACTATAGGCAATTATCTTGAAGGAAGTACTGTAATTGACGGTGATTTTGTGTTATGAGCGACTATGACGAGGCTCTAACAATAGATACTGCAGTTTCAGTGTTTTCTGATGAAGAATATTAGTTAGAACCTATTATGTAATTTAAATATGAACGAACATGTGATCCCACTACAGCTATCTCGTTACAAACTAGGCAGAGAACGTAAGTTTGTAGGATCTGATTAGTTTTATATATATATACATATATATACATAGTAAGTAGTTCAAAACGTTGGTTTTTGCAAGTGTTTTTCGTAGCGCTTTGCTACGCTTAGTACTCCGCCGTAGCAAAGATCTACAAGAATTTGTAAGTATTTTTGTTTGAACTTTAAATACATGAATCGTCTTGTATTTCTAGAATAGAGTAAGTAATATCATAGAGGGTAAGTAGCTAAGCAAATTCTTGTGGGAAATAAATAAAGAAGGTAACTAAAGGATGTATCTGTAGTCTTTAGTAAAAGTGAGGTTTGTTTTAGACTTTATGATGCAAAGAAAAGGCAATGCGTGTCATGTGTGTAAGCATAAAAAAATTGTCACCGAACATCTGTGCGCGTTAATTAAAAAGTAAAAGCTCTCTCTACTAAATGAGAAATTGTAAAATAAATTGCTTTCAGCATCCTCTCTCCGCACCAGTGGTGTTTTAAAAACCGTCCATTTATCAATTCATTTATAATCTAAGCTTTATTCGGGCGACCAAGCGCACAAACGACCTTTTACACGTGTAACGCAGGAAAATCTGGGACATTTCCCTATTAAAAAGGGATTTAAATGCAATTTGTTGTTTTTAATGATACTCTGTTGATAACAAGATCCTATCTGTCTACTTAAATGCAATCAGTGTCGGCTGCATAGCCTAGTCGGTAATACGTCTGCCTGCAAAGCTCTGCAATGCCCTAGACAGAAACTTATCAAAACTTCATAAAAATATTTTAGAAATGGTTTAGATTTAGATTAAGCCCACCTTCACTAGATGAAGGCACTATAAAGGCGTGTGTCCTGACAATGTTTTGGTCTACACACTACACAAATCAGTCTACACATACACATAATCAAATGTTTTAAACGACGTCTCCTGCTCTAAAATGTTTCGGACAAAATGTTTTGGTTTCGACAAAGAGGTTTGATAGATTTGGTCAATAAGTCTCACCCGCACGGGGGATGTATTCAGGGTTATATTTCGTACGATAAATTAATATCGTGTTTGTACTATATTTTCGTGGTTCGTACTATGTACCATTACTAATGGTAAGATCGTTCGTAAAAAATACGATCATTTTTCCCGAATTATATTTAGTAAGATATATACTAAGATGTATTTTGTGTAATAAATATGACAAATATAAAAATGATTACCATCAGTTCTATAGTTCAGCTCAGCGCAGGGTTTGATGTTGTGCTACAAATTATAATATTCAAACCGTACTTTGAGACTTCTATAATTTTACATTATTTAGGAAGGCACTGTATACAGTTTACTATAAGTGGATTTGATGTATGTGCTATATTTTGTTAAAAAATATCCCTTTCGATTGTAATAGAAAATATTTTTTGAAGACTCTGATTCCAACCCTGGATGTTTTCCAAAACATTGTTTCGGGAATTCAAAACATTTCATAGACAATTTGTGTAGAGGAACCATGGACAAATATGTATTGGTTTTTGTTTTGTTGAGATGTTTTATGTGTATTGTGTAGACCAAAACATGGCAGGAGACACGCCTTAAGATAACATAAAATAATTTTCATTTAATTACATACCAAAACTACTTAATCAAAAGTCCCACCCAGTGTCTGAGGATGGGACAGTCCACCTTGTCAGCAATAGCCATCAGGACACTGTTGGAGCTGGCCCGAACCCTGCTCAGTCAGGACGCCACTCTTTTGCGCCTGATGGCGTAAAAGGGTCGGGCCACACTTATCGCCGGCGATCGACGGTTTGCCTATACAAAACGCGCGCAAAGTATGGAAATCCTTTCGCATCGGACGCGGCGAATGATGCGAAAGGATTTCCATACTTTGCGCGCGTTTTGTATAGGCAAACTGTCGATCGCCGTCGATAAGTGTGGCCCGACCCAAAGTCATCAGTGCGCTCTTCAGCAAACATTAGGGACGCACTGCAAAATCGGGGCAGTCCCAACAGTCTCCTGAGAGCGTTATTATACTGAACACGAAGAGCATTGTACGCCTTTTGAGTATAGTTGACCCATAAGCTACCGGAGTAGAAAACCTGACAAAATGCCTTAAATAAGATAATCTTGACCTGTTTTGTACACCTAGCAAACCTGCGAGCCAACATAGTAGTAGCCAACATAGTTATAGTCTGATTACGAGTAGGTACTGTGGAGATTGCATTGGTTACATGCAGTCTCCGCGCACTTTTCCCTTTGTTTGTTGTTGCTGGCACTCGATATTCGCCCTATATATCGTAAAAAAGCTAATTAGACGTAGTGAGTCAGAGAATGATGGGCTGAAGAAAATAATGGTGTGGATTAGGGATTGAAATGAAGAAAAGATAATACAAAAATATTGTAATCTAATATTGGAGTCTTTATTTAGCTACGGATTTATGCGCTAGAAGCGAGTGCCTCCCATCATCAAAGAGCTACGTCCACCTGACATGGTGGAGAGCTTAGTGTATAGGCCACTCATTTTAGATATGCTATCGAATATTTATAGTTCTTCGGAAAAGATCTTGTTATTCGGTTAATATTTAACGTAAGTGACGCATAGTGTAGGTGATCATTATTTTTCTACATATACGAATAGGCCTGAGCTCCTGTTCCAGACCTGCCGCTACTTCGATTTTTAGACTTTGTATTCGCGTTTTTCATTTGTTTTTGTCTTAGCTTAGGTTGAAATATTTAAGTTTAGATTAGGTGTGATCACTTAAAGTTTGTTCATTATGTTGATGGGATTTTGTTGTCATAATTTGATTTATCTGATATTACATAATAATAATTTCGTTTGTTCTTGTTGGTCAATTATAGCAGCATGGTCCAATGTTAATATTATGTTGAACGTTTTGTGTCGCTGTTAGTTGTTCTATTAATTCTTCAAAATTTATTTATTGTTCTTTTGGTTCATGTAGTGTACCATGAGTTGTACTTGAATGAATAATCTTTTGGCGTGGTTTTAATTATTCGTATTTGGTGAAACGTTGTTCCACCAGGTAGCTGTTAGCTATGGCTTCTTGTACAAATCATAGGGTTTGTTAAATGAAATATTATACGCACTTTTAGGTAATTAGTTAGGTTTATCTTTTGTGATCGGCTGATCATTTTCCTGTAGGGGGAGGGATGTGGAGATTGCATTGGTTACATGCAGTCTCCGCGCACTTTTCCCTTTGTTTGTTGTTGCTGGCACTCGATATTCGCCCTATATATCGTAAAAAAGCTAATTAGACGTAGTGAGTCAGAGAATGATGGGCTGAAGAAAATAATGGTGTGGATTAGGGATTGAAATGAAGAAAAGATAATACAAAAATATTGTAATCTAATATTGGAGTCTTTATTTAGCTACGGATTTATGCGCTAGAAGCGAGTGCCTCCCATCATCAAAGAGCTACGTCCACCTGACAGTACCATAATGTAGTTCTTAACCTTAAAAATGGCGGACTTTGCATATAGACATCTAATTTCTACTTCACCCTTAAGGCTCCTGGACACGGGTAGAGTAAACGGTAGAGTAGAGCGGTAGAGTACTAACTATCCTACTTACTATACTCATGTAGACATCTTTGGTAGAGTAGAGTACTGAAATTTGGTAGAGTAGAGTAGCTAGCACCGTGGGCAAGCTACTCTACCACTTTCCTTCCCCCACCCCAGCGTCCACTCTACTCTACCGACTACTCGACCTGAAAGCGTGACATAAAAGCGTTACTCTACTAACAAAATAAAAAATTACGTGTAGACACTTACTTTACCAAAACTGGTAGAGTACTGAATACTGGTAGAGTAGTATGCTAGTTCACTCTACCGTTTACTCTACCCGTGTCCAGGAGCCTAGAGATTAAAAAAAATGCTCCATTATGAAGTTGGTTAAAAATGTGTTAAAGTATGAATTAATCTATCCGTGCCAAGCCGGGCCGCGCCGCTGCTAGTATATCACACCTCATACATCTATAGTCTACATTTCTCATTGCGATTTTTACAACATTACAGAGATGGATGTACATGAAATAGGTATTATTTAAGGGGCCTAAAGAGGCAAAATAAAATTAAATCTGTATTCCATTACTTCTTCCACATTTAGATTTTTTTTTGGTATTTTTCATTTTATTCCTTTCAGCTGCTTTGATATCGAACATGATATTGTAGAGTAGAGCTTGCTTGTAAAACTGTGCCTCTACAAACATGCTTTAATGCGTTTTGATTTCCTATAAGTAGTCGTAGCGTTGTCATCGTACTATCAATGTGAAGATGACCTGTACGAGTACACAACCAGTATACAAATTAGCCTCGCTAACTTGGTAATACCTATGCCGCCGCGTGTCAAGTTCTACTGGAAAAGGGTAACCGACTGTACCTACCTATATTATAAATAAAGCAAACATCCATGATACATCTGGTCTGGAAGGTACAGACACAATAATAATAGATTAGAGAGCGCGACCTTCGCGTTCACGTGCGAAATAAATGCAACAAGGAAGTTCATTGGGGTCGATATTCTTTAATATGTATATCAGTGACTTTGTTATCTAATGCTTTTAACCTATGCATTAAGTAAGGCACATAGTTATTGTCGTTTAAGTATGTATTTTTCATCATGTTAGTGACGCTGTCTTTTGATGATCACTGAAAATCACGGGTTCGATACCCACGTGAACCAATCAATAAAAAAAATCGCATGCTCGACGCTCTTACTACGACGGAAGACATTATGAGAATACAGAAGTCAACCGATTCGCATTGGGCTTGATCATTTTTATTTAGGCCATATTTTTTTACATAAACATAAGCACATAAACGTAGCAGTTTACGATTGCAGTCGGCGCGTCATTCGTAACGGAATGCCCAGTTTACGATAATTGGATTAGGGCTGTGCGGTGTACTTTTGTTTCATGCGACCATGAGTAGAATGGAATGGCCTGAATTCGCAATTTGGCGACACACCTAGATTAGGGCGTATGTACGATTGGGCATTCGGTTGTGACGTATGTGGTAGCTGAAAAGCGCTGGTAGAAAGTTCCGACAACAGGGCCAGTCGAGCTGATGCACACTAACAATCATCATAATCTCAACCGGAAGACGTCCACTGCTGGACATAACCCTCCCCCATAGGATTCCTGCGTGAACGGTCCTGCGCTACTTGCATCCACCGGTGCGCCCAGCAACTTTCACCAAGTCATTTGTCTTCCTTCCGGCCTGTGGTTGCCATTCGAGAACCTTTCTTTACCATCGGTTATCGGTTTTTCTTACAATGTCTCCACGAAGATATGCTGGATCAGACAGGATAATGTTGATTGTGATGTACTAGTTTCCACAGACGTTTCATAGACGAACTGCATTCTAAGTGCAGATTTAAGACCAATAGGGTATTTCCATCAACAGCTCCTTTACGTCCCCATCGAGGGTCTCGAGCCTACCCTGAATTAGGGCGACTAGGCCTTAGTCGACCGCGCTGGCCCAGTGCGGGTTGGTCGACATAGGGTATAGGGTACTGTTCCTAAATTTACCATATTTTATGATTTAAAAATGTATATTAGTAGCAGACGATTCGCGAAGAAAAAAAACAGAATCGGTTAGATAACGAATTTACCTATACAGTGACTTTTTAAAGTTTCAATATGTCTGTGTCTTTCAAAAACGATTTTTTAGTATGTGCCTCTCTGTCTAATCTTGAATTTCAAACCTTTATAACTCGGTAAATTTTGAAGATACAGCAAAAATTCTTTTAGTGTTCGATAGTAAAAACTAATAAGTATGGATTTATAAAATTAAAAAAAAGTTGTCAAATACCCTATTTGACCAGTTAGCACAATTTAGAAGAAGCCTACATCTAGCAGTAGTGGGTTCATTCTTTCCTGCTCTTTCATGAATCCCGTCCGTCAAATTGATCAACCTTCAATATAAACTTTATACAAGCGAAATGATAACAGTAATGCCATTTATTGTCGAGCGTTGGTGGTCTAGTGGCGCTGCCTTCCGTCCGGGAGATGCGGGTTCAATCCCCACCACGTAACAATGTGTTTTCGAATTTCGAATTCATATGTAGGTTTCGAGATTAATCGAGATCAGTGGAAAGAAAAAGGGGAGGCTTTTGCCCAGCAATGGGGCAGCTAAAAAGGGCTATTAAAAAAATACGTTTTCCCCTCCACCTTGGTAAGTTGGCTTTTAATGCCTGAAAACAGGGTCGAAAATCGCTTATTCATTTCTAGACATGCAAACCATTCTCATGTCTAGAGAGGAGAATTAGTTTGAATTTCGAACATTATCTTACACAGGAAAAAAGTTTTCATATATCCGCGCGTAAAATAATTGACATAAGCCATATTTTTTTAATTGGATGTGTTCCGAATCAAACTGTCAGCGCCGTCAGCGATCAGAAAACCAAAAGATTGTATGGGTTTCGCCTGCCTTTGAGTGCGCTAAAATCGATTTAAGCGCGTCTCGGAACGCAGGGATAGATTTTCATACAATTCTGGAACGCACCCTAAAAAAACATAACCTAAAAGTTTGTTTATTGTTTTGGTTGTTTATTTTTATCAACTAAAAATTTAAAAGAATTATGATAAAATACAATAGTTTAATCACAACTTATAGATTTATATCTAAAATAAGAGAACTCTTGTACATTTACCAATATTTACGTAGGTAAGTAAATAGTTAAATGATTTCCTTGCCGGAACAGGTGAAAAATAATGTGTTGGGTTTGAGAGGAATCTTATTCTCACCTCGAACCTTAGAATCCCTCGCGAGCTTCAGGAGTCTATTTTTAGAAACACTCGCTTCGCTCGTGCTTCTATTACAGACTCCTTCGCACGCTCTGGATTCAATATCAGTTCTCTGAGGAAAAATCAACATTCCTCTCTTACCTAACAAATAACTATTATTGGAGGCTCTTACGATGAAGGAAAACAGCATGATGAAACCTGCACACTCCTGTGAAGAAATTCAAAGGTTGTGTGTGAAGTCGACCAACCCGCACTGGGCCAGCATGGTCGACTAAGCCTAATCGCCCTAATTCAGGGTAGGCTTGAGCCTCGGTGGGGACATATATGAGCTGTTGATGATGATGATGAATGCCATTTATTTAAGAAACTTGAATTTATGTAGGCTGAGACATATAAGAGCTGGTTAACGTAAAGTAAAGAATACTTAACAAAAGGGCTTAACAGAACAGCTCATATACTTCCCCACCGAGAGGCTCGAGCCTACCCTGAATTAGGGCGATTAGGCTTAGTTGACCACGCTGGCCCAGTGCGGGTTGGTCGACTTCGCACTCAACCTTTGAATTTCTTCGCAGGAGTGTGCAGGTTTCATCATGCTGTGTTCCTTCACCGTAAGAGCGTCGAATAAACGTACATTTTTTTAGCCCTTTTAGCTGTCCCATGTAACACCCCCCTACCCTAGCCTACACTACACTAAACTCTCTAACTAATAACTAACTAACACCCCTCTGTACACTTAAAACGCTAATTAACTTAAATATGGCCAAGTGAATCATCTAGTGGTAAAAACTCTACATTGTGAACCGCTCATTAGTAACCCTGATACTTTTAGTGAGAACTATAGATAGACCCTAAGAATTACCTACCGAACATAAACAAGTATATAACCTAGCATGCTTCCTGGAAGAGTTTTAATGTTAATAGTGCAGTAAATTTCTTTTTATCTTAATATTACATTATTGTTATTTGTACAAAAACCTTTTATCATAAAGAAATTATTTATTTAGCTAGAAAATGTAGGAATGGTTTAGCAAATTAATCATAATAAATAGATATAGTTAGGGTATAAGAATATAAACATTTAAAATAATCTTGTAAAATCTTGTAAATGTGGTATTCTATTTATGTAAATAAATAGAATTAGAATCATAATGGACATTAATAGTTTTTTAGTAGAAGATCCCCGACCCACTCAAGACATCGTCATTCCAGACTTTCTTCCAGAAAACCCTTTAGGAACAAGGACTCAAGAGGGTTGGCTCCTCGGATTGATGATCCTGGATCCCCATCCACCAAATAACCAACCAAAATTACTCTGTTCCAGATCTTCTTCCAGAAGATCCTTTAGGAACAATCCATTATTATTAGGATAGCAAAACAATTAAGATTTATTTATACTTCTTACTAGCATTAAAGATTTTATGCTTGAAACCAATTAAGTGAGACTTTAAATATGTAAATTTATAGTTAAGTCTGCATCATTCCAGATTATCTTCCAGAAAATCCTTTAGGAACAATCCATGATTATCTTCTACTAACATTGAAGTTTTATGTTTGAAAACAAATGTGACTGTATTAATTTTATATAGTATATTCAACGTCATTCCAGATTTCCTTCTTGGAAACCCTTTGGGAATATTTCATTAATATTAGAACAACAAAGTAAATAAGATTTATTATTTTATATTATTATTAGCATCTAGGTTTTATGCTTGAAAATAGACAACTGTGACTTGACATATTGGCTTTATTCATTTTAGTTATCACAAAATAAACAAGATTTCTTTCTTTATATTCTTATTGATAAAAATAGATAAACATTATATTGAATAATGACTCTACAATTAATTTCTTTATAAAATAGGTTATTCAAATTATCAACTTTAGATTACAACAAAAGATAAATGATCCTAGGAATGATTCTTATCTTTCCAGTCTAATAACTCAGATTGTAGTTATAGAAGAGAATCTTATATGGTTTCTCGATGTCTTAGCATTTAGTACAGTTTGCCTTTCATATAGTGCAAATACAAAGTAAGCCGTTGATGAATCAATCTGAAATATGGTGGGACGTCCAATCCGTCTGGTATGGAAGTAAACCACCAGAGTGCTATTGCTTTTCCTACAGATCCAAATATCAACAAACTATGGTTTGGTTCGAGTAGGTAAATATTGAATTTGAATAATTTTATTATCATAGGGAGTAATAATGCAATATGAGCTATGTGATTGTACTTGACAATAATCATTCCATTGTATCAAAATTAACAATATTCTTATCGTGTGGACCGTATACGGCCGGTTGGTACATTCAAGATATTTATTTATTTGGTTATTTTATTAGAATGAAGTTTAAATCTTAGAGAGAATCAACTGATATTATAATCTTATCTTTGAAAGGTTTACTTAGTCAGTTTTATGGAATTTGAACTAAGTAAATTATTTATTACTTACCAAAGTATGATATTATTTAGCAGTAGTTCAGTATACTTTAACCAAGTGAAATATTGATTGCAATTTAATACTTTTTCCATTGATGATTATTTTTAGGTTATACAGAGTAAAGTATTTCTTTCTAATTAATATTAAAAAGGAAGGTTTTAGTATGTAACTTAGATGGTTTATTTATTGTCATTTTATACCTTTCAGTAAGTATCTAATGATGGTTACTTAGGCTTTAAATTTTATAAAGGTAAAGCGTTTCTTGCTATTTGTTATTTAATAATGAAAAGTAGGTTTTAATATGTTTACTGGGTGATCAATTTATTGCAATTTATATCTTTTAGCAGTGAAGTTTATTTAGGTTATACTGAGTTTTATAGAGGTAAGCTGTTTCTTACTGGTATTTGATATTATTTAGCAACGAAGAGTAATAGTTTCTAAAGCAGTTTTGGTAAGCTCTCTTTCACCGGATAGATTATATATTTTTGACTTGATATAAGTGGTCCCAAATAAGTTCTATGACATCCGTTTCCCTATTGAATTTACCTTCCTAGTTAAGTGTTTTACATATAGGTAGACAAAACTAGAGATATTACCTAAATATCTCACATTACATTGAAAGTCTAGCTGATTTTCGAAGCAAATGCGTAAGTATTCTATCATCCGTTAGGTATCGAACTATCCTACCTATTCTCCGTAAGTTTCAAAAGCTAGAGGAAGACCTCACATTTATAATTAATCGTGTGATGCGTAATGGCACCTTCCAACTCCACAGGAGAAGAAGGTCTAATCGAAACGAACTAACCAGACGGGTTGTGGCGAGACCCAGTGAGTGCCTACGTTCTAAGCCACGTGTGATTGTACTCTCCTTCTACGCGCTAATACGCAAAGATCGAGAATGAGGGTACCCGTTCCCTGCACATGTATTGGGACAGAAGAAATGATCCTGTGCAACAGAGCAAGTTTATGTGTTCCTCTTCAACGAAACCTTGCCCTCGTTACACAAAAGCAAATCATCCGGGAACTGAAGTCGCTGATAGTAAAAGCGACCACCGGTCCGTTCCAAGATACCGGCTTCTACAACGTGACGAAACTACGTTCTTTTTCTAACTGTTCCGGAGAACGTTTAGAACAGAATCAGACCATTTTCCAAAAACAGCCACCAAGTTCGGAAACCTTGGATTTAAATCAGATACAGATTTATGCCAAACCGTAAAGAAAAACCCCATTGAAAATACTTTAATTTTAACGAGTACTAAAAACCAAGAAATAATATAAACTGAACCTTTTATAACTTTACAACTTCTCAAACTTATTTGAAATTTCCCACAAATTTTACGTATCAAAACTTTAAGCTTTACAAACCCCTTTGCCCACAAACTCTACGAAACAAACTTTAACTTTACAAAACATTTAAATAACAAAACTTTAAAGGAATTTAAATTAAAACCAAGGATTAAGAAATACTAAAAGAAAGTAAACTTTCTAATAATATCTAATAATCCCACACAAAAAAAAAAAACCCCACAGAAAACTCTAAGAAAATATTTTACCGCGACGGACAAGGCAACTGCACTGAGTGATAATCGAAAGAATAATGAATGAATGACCTTCGCGCAATCGGTATTTATAGCCTGCCAGGGTGAGGCTCGAACCCGTGCTCGGGCGTGCCCCAGCACGTTTTCGGGACTCAGCGTCCTTTATTTAGCGTTCAGTATTCAAAATGGTTCAACTATTTTCATACAACAACATTATTCCTTATTATTTTAGTGTTCCGTATTCGATGTTTTATTATTTTAATGCTTTATTTATTATTTTTATTATGTTTTTAGATTCTTTAGTGTTTAAATTCATGTTTACTTTAAGGAAACTTATTTTGTAAAGGAGTAAGCAGAGCCTTGTATTTTTAACTTGTTTTAATATTAAATAAATGAATGTCGTATTAATTGAAGTATTGAGTAATGATCGTTAGGGATTATTTAGCGTTTGTATTAGAGAAAGAGATGTAATCGATTAGTAGTTATAATGATTTGGAATTTATTTGTGAAATTGTTAACGGACCCAGGTTGGTTCCGTTACACCCACTGCTGGGCAAAGGCCTCCCCTTTTTCCTTCCACTGATCTCGATTAATCTCGAAACGTAATGAATTCGAATTTCGAAAACACGTTAGTGCGTCGAATAAACGTACATATCAATTCGAAATTCGAAAACACATTAAAGCTACCACCACTTTGGCAAGGTAAGGTAGACTATGATATTTATCGTCAGGGAGTGGGCCTTTATCATATCCAACCAAAGTTATCCTATTCGCTTATTGTTATGTTATGATATTTTGTTGTAACGCCATGTGATAAATAGTTGACCAGAGATCTATATACTGTGCCAGAGATTAAATTTAATAAGTCAACATATTTTTTATTAAGAATGAAATAAATTGAAACATTTGAAATATTGCAATTGTATTTATTTAATTGGTTATTTATTAATATTTTGTATGTAATCATGTTATGTTAGATACAGTATCGGTATTTAGTAGCCACGTACCAACGATTTAAAGCACATTGGCCAGAGAATCCAACACAGGATTTATAAACGATGTTAATGCTCCAGCGCCGCTCCCCCTATCGCTGCAAACAAAAATGACATCATGTCAGATTAGCGATACTAAAGAGATACAGTAACAGTTGAAACAGAGTTGCATGTTGTTACCGATCTGTTTGCAGTATCATCCGAATCTTTAGTATGCTGTCTCAAAATGGAAACATCCATTTTGAGACTGTTTATGGTCTCTGAAAAAAGTTTTCTAAAAATTTAACAAGGCGGCTCTAGAATACTGACACCAGGGTTTGTGTCGACCTTACAACCCACACGTTGAAGAAGAAGAATAATAAAAAAGAAACAAATTTTAAAAGAAAGAAACATACGTTATCTTAAACTTGATGTCAATCGTGTATTACTTACGGTCCCTCTTGTCCTCCCTCGTGTCCTCCCTCGTGTCCTCCCTCGTGTCCTCCCTCGCTTCCTCCAATCCCTCCAATTATTGGTGTGCATCCCGCAAGTAAAATCCCATACAAAAATATAGTTGTAAACTGTAAAAAATACATCAAAACATAAATTACATTATTATTATAAAACTAAATTACCAACTTTGAAATTAGTTGAAAGAAGTATATCCGAATAGTCTTTTTAGGGAAAAACAATAGGGGATCGGACTACTATTTTTTTTTTATAAATCCAAATTTCTTAGTTTCTGATATGGAACACTAAAAGAATTTTAGCTCTATCTTTAAAATTGACAGAGTTATAACGGTTTGAAATTCAAGATTAGAAAGAGAGGCACATACCCACTTGTAACGTAATTTGTTAGTAACGTCATATAATCTCCAAAAAATCGTTTTTGAAAGAGACAGACATATTGAAACTTTAAAAAATCACTGTAAATGTTTTTTTCTTTGCGAATCGTCTGCTACTAATATAGATTTTAAAAATAATTTATAAGATATGGTATATTCATAAAATTTGGTGAACAGTCCGTTCCCCTATTACTTGTAACCGGATCATAAAACTTCAAAAAATAAATAAACAATTACTGCTGTCAATCAGCTGGTGAAAAATCACTGCGCGAAATAAAAAGGGGTATAAAGTTGTGATAGATTTCCCTCCAAAGTTGGAAATTACACCTTAACCTTCCTAAAAATACACGTGCACTTTACGTACTCGTACAACCAGGTTCAAAAGACTATATGGAAGTGAACCGTCGTCGTCGTCGCATCTACACAGAGAAGAATTGTTTTGCAAATAATCCTGGGCAGATTTTTTCAAAACTGATGTCTCTCAAAGCGCTTTGTCGTCGTCCAGAGATTTTTTGGAATTTCAGCCAAACTTGAGGGATGTATTCTTATCATTTCGTTTTGAGTCAAATCAGCCAGTACAATTCTTTGGTATTCGACAGATGCGTGTCATATAAAGAATTAATAGTACTTACTGAGGCTTCGAAACACAGGTTTAAAACTTAAATTATTATTATGAATTTGATAAATCAACTATTTAATGATAAAATAATATTATTTAATACTTACAAGCAGAAGTAGCTGAGATGACCTCATCTTGACTGTGAGTTGAAGTGAAGACAATCTAAGAATGTGAAGAATACACACAACCATACCACGTATGACTTTATATAGGGCAAATTCCCATTAAAAAAAGTGTATTTTATTTCTACCTAATTACTTTTTAAAAGAAGTTTTTATAGTCACGTTTTCACTCGTCGTGTTTAAGATAAGAATAATGTAAGTTTCTTGTTGATAAGAACATGAATTTTTCAACGAAAATATACTGAATAACGTGACCATACGTCCCGCTTTGGGCGGGACAGTTACGCTTTGGGCGGGACAGTTCCGTTTTGGGCGGGACAGTTCCGCTTTGGGCGGGACAGTTCCGCTTTGGGCGGGACAGTTCCGCTTTGGGCGGGACAGTTCCGCTTTGGGCGGGACAGTTCCGCTTTGGGCGGGACAGTTCCGCTTTGGGCGGGACAGTTCCGCTTTGGGCGGGACAGTTCCGCTTTGGGCGGGACAGTTCCGCTTTGGGTGGGACAGTTCCGCTATGGGCGGGACAGTTCCGCTTTGGGCGGGACAGTTCCGCTTTGGGCGGGACAGTTCCGCTGTCATGCAGTCTGTCCCGGTAGAAAGCAACATTCGTGGGTCCCGCCTGCTACCTACGGAAGTTATAGTCGTTATAATGAGCCATATCAGTCATCAACAGCTCATATACGTCTAGGGTTACCATATCTCAGGATTTGTGCTGAGATTTCTGGATTTTTGGACTCTTCTCAGGATTGCGGCTAGATTTTGCAAATCTCATGAAATCTCAGGATTTTTAGAATAAAATACAATAAACGAAAAAGGTCAATAATACACCTTACATTTTAAAGATCTCTCCTGGTAATAATTGCACAATTAAAATCAATACTTATTTATCCAAGTAGATACTTATTCAGTTTTATCATACTTAATAAGTGTTTAAGTAAGGTTTTTTCTTTAATTATTGATTTTATAATGCCCCATCCCATGTGAAACTCTTCAAATTCGAGCAATATTGAAAAAGTATAGCTTGAACTGAAGACACCTTTAGTCGGTTCCTTTCATTCGACCATTGACCCCCATGATAAATAAACTGCTACTACGTTTGCATTCTGACAAATGCGCATTATATCTGGTAATCGTGAAATATAATATTGTCTTGAAAATGGTTGCCCACAATACAACGCATGAAACTGTAAAAAAATCTCTTTTTCAATGGAAATCAGGCGTTTTCTCCGGACTTTTGATTTTTTCATCTGGTAACCCTATATACGTCCCCACCGAGGGGCTCGAGCCTACTCTGAATTAGAGCGATTATACATTAGTCGACCACGCTCGCCCAGTGCGGGTTGGTCGACTTCACACACAACCTTTGAATTTCTTCGCAGGAGTGTGCGGGTTTCATCACGATGTTTTCCTTCACCGTAAAAGCAAGATAAACGTACATATGAATTCGAAATTCGAAAACACATTGGTGCGTGGTGGGGATTAAACCCGTGTCTCCCGGATGGGAGGCAGCAGCCTTAACCACTAGACCATATCAGTGGCCTTTGGTATCTCTGTAATTATAAAACTAGAGGTATGTGTGAAGTATGTTTCTGGTATCTATCTATGGAATCACGAATCCTGGGTGTTCGAACTAATAATACCGATAGCGGTGGCGTTGTTGTCGTGAATAACTAGTTAAAGTCCTCTCACGAAGCCAATTATAATAAAACCAAATCATGCACGTGTACGTTGTCAACAAGAAATAATATTCTCAACCACAAGTCACAGATAACCTGTAATTATGTGAATCCTAGCAAATACATAAATACCAGTTAATACCCTACAAACAAGGATGTGTGCAAACTGTAGTGTTTTACACCTGTATATTTGATCTTATCAAATCATTAAATCAAATCAACGGCCCGTTACAGTTCCACTGCTGGACTATGAGCCTTCTCCACTTAAGTGGAGGGTTTTGCCATAATCTCCACGCTTGGCAGGCGGGTTGGAGATCGCAGATTAAAAGGTTACTGTATCAGAGAGCGCTGCTGCCCGTTCCCTGTTCAATGTGTAGTCCCTAAGTCGCCTCTTACGACACCCACGTGAAGATTAGGGGTTGGTGACAAATGTATTCTACTCTGCCGTCACCACACGGCGGCGGATCTTAATAATACTAAAACCGAATAATTATCTCCACATGATATGAATGTCGATATTGTTTAAGAATAATCAGGTGATTAAGTTTGCAATGCTCTAAGCAAACGTAAAGAGATGTTTGAAGGCCCCGTAGCCTAGCTGGAAGTACGTCGCCGCCTGCTTACAAAGCACAGGGTCGCGGGTTCGAATCCCGCCCAGGGCAAACATTCGTGTGATGAGCACTTGTGTTTGCCTTGTGTCTGGATGTTCTTTATGTATATGTCGTGGTCAAATCGTAGAATTGCCCACATCATGAAATGCTCGAGAATTTCATGAAATGGTCGCATGAGCAACTAAATTTGACCAGATCATTAAATCGTGAACATTTCACGATTTTGTTGTCCACGATTGGCCATATCGTGAAAATAAGGCGTCCATGAAATATTTTTACTTTTTCATCATGAACTCTTTTTTTCTTCTTTCAATTTCTTATCATTGATCTGGCCAAGGCACATCATGATGTGGCCAATGGACAGTGAACGTTTCATGAAATGCGACCATTTCATAAAATGATCGAAAATTTCATGATGTGGGCAATTCTACGATATGGCCGCGACATAAATTATATACCTTATGTATGTATTTATCTATTTAAGTAATGTATTTAAGCTGTCTGATACCTATAGTACAAGCTTTGCTTAGTTTGGGGTCAGATGGCCGTGTGTGAGATGTCCCCACATATTTATTTATTTTTTGTTGGACAGTGTCCCCATCGGGATTCCAATCCGATAAAAAAATACTGGAATTATTGAGAGTTTGGGAAAGTTCTCTTAAAAAAATTAAGTCTCTCTGATCTAAATCTCGCCAGCAGTCCTGCAAAAAAAAAAACGCGATACTTATTACGAAAACGGGAAAAGGAAGCATGAATGACAGTTTCTTTCAACTGTAATGAATGGTGTAATCACTATAGGCAATTATCTTGAAGGAAGTACTGTAATTGACGGTAATTTTGTGTTATGAGCGACTATGACGAGGCTCTAACAATAGATACTGCAGTTTCAGTGTTTTCTGATGAAGAATATTAGTTAGAACCTATTATGTAATTTAAATATGAACGAACATGTGATCCCACTACAGCTATCTCATTACAAACTAGGCAGAGAACGTACGTTTGTAGGATCTAGTTAGTTTTATACATAGTAAGTAGTTCAAAACGTTGGTTGTTGCAAGTGTTTTTCGTAGCGCTTTGCTACGCTTAGTACTCCGCCGTAGCAAAGATCTACAAGAATTTGTAAGTATTTTTGTTTGAACTTTAAATACATGATGACATATGTTTCTGTAGTCTTTAGTAAAAGTGAGGTTTGTTTTAGACTTTATGATGCAAAGAAAAAGCAATGCGTGTCATGTGTGTCAGCATAAAAAAATTGTCACCGAACATCTGTGCGCGTTAATTAAAAAGTAAAAGCTCTCTCTACTAAATGAGAAATTGTAAAATAAATTGGTTTCAGCATCCTCTCTCCGCACCAGTGGTGTTTTAAAAACCGTCCATTTATTAATTCATTTATAATCTAAGCTTTATTCGGGCGACCAAGCGCACAATCGGCCTTTTACATGTGTAAGGCCCGGTTTCCACCAAAGTGGAGAGGAGAGGAGATGTGTTTGAATAACCAATCAGATTTCGTTATTTCCACATCTCCTCTCCGCTTAGCTTCAGTCGAAATGGATTAAGCGGAGAGGAGAGGAGATGTCTAATTATTCTACAGAATCATGTGCCGCATGCGAGCAAGCGGGGCGCGGCCGAGCGGAGATGTGTGTAGGCGGGCGGCAGCGGGAGCGGCGCCCGCGCTCCCACTCTTCGCCCCGCTGCCTTCTGCCCGCGCTTCGCACAACCCGCTACGCACAGCTCACGTCTCCTCTCCGCTTTGCTGGAAATAACCTGCCAGCTTCGCAGCATATCTCAACACTTCTCCTCTCCTCTCCGCTTTGGGGGAAACCGGGCCTAACACAGGAAAATCTGGGACATTTCCCTATTAAATAACTGGCCAAGCACGTGTCGGACCACGCAAAGTGTAGGTTTCCGTAGTTGCCTAATATGCAGAAGTTAGCACACGGAGCTAAAGTAATGATAAAAAATTTCCTTATTTTTTATATTATAAATTCGAAATTTTGTAAGTAGGGATGTATGGATGGTTGTTTTTTACAATATTTCTGAAACGTAAACTAGCATCGAAAAATGGTTTTAGCAAACCCTCATTATTTTTTTAAACCCTATCCAACGATACCTCACGCCATAAGGTAATCGTGTAATTTTTTTTTTTTACTATATTATTCTTCAGCTTTGTCGGCATGATTCATATGTATATTCATGCCAAATTACAGCCTTCTGGTACTAAGAGTTTTTGAGCTAAGGCGCGGACAGACAGACAGACAGACGGACAGACCGAAACTATAAGGGTTCCTTTCTTACTACGGAACCCTAAAAAGGGATTTAAATGCAATTTGTTTTTTTTTTATGATACTCTGTTGATAACAAGATCCTACCTGTGTACTTAAATGCAATCAGTGTCGGCTTCATAGCCTAGTCGGTATACGTCTGCCGCCTGCAAAGCTCTGCAATGCCTTAGACCAGTGGTGGGCAAACTTTTTTTAAGGGGGGCCAGAAAGTTTAATAGATTTTAGAGGAGGGCCAGAATCATAGCCAAAATGCATTTTGTTTTGAAAACTTTAAATCATTTATATCTGTTTTTTTTTTCATAAACACTTCACACATGTCTTGTAAAAAAAGTAATGTAAAATACAAATTATTATAATTTAACTTTTATTCGAAGGCCCTGCCATAGGAGGTGTGTGAGACATATGATACTGTTTTTAATTTGCCATAATATCTTCAAATTAAGGTTCGAGTTGCGATGAAGTAACTTTCAGCAGCGAGAAAAGGTTTTCATCAGTGAGTAGGCATCCTATGCAACTATTAATAATTACTACCTTAGATAAATGAAAGGCTCGCGCGGCGATTACTACTAATATTATTCTACTTTTTTACTTTTGGACTGTCAAAATATAATCATTGCGGGTCATATACTATTCAAGGGTTTCGAAGGACCGTCAGGTCGGAGTTGCCCCGCGGGCCGTACATTGTCCATCACTAGACAGACACTTATCTAAACTGCATAAAAATATTTTAGTGATTAAACCATTTAGATTAAGCCAACCTTCACTAGATGGAGGCACTATAAGAAGATGAGAAATAATCATCTGAAAATTAAAAACACGACTGCCCTGTAAAAAAAATAGCCAGTGTCACTGAGATTTTAATTTTTTGAATACTTATTTTTCTTCTTTACAGAGCATTCCGTGTGTTTATCGAGTTCCTGCATTTACACGGCGAGCGAGGTGATCCGGGCTCTGGACGAGACGGAGGACCCTTGCAACGACTTCTACGACTTCGCCTGCGGGGGCTGGATCCGGAACAACCCCATCCCCGAGGGGAAGTCCAACTGGGGCATCTTCAGCAAGATCGAGCTGCAGAACCAGCTGATCATCCGATATGCGCTGGGTAGGTCCAAAGAAAAGCTATCTAGATAAGCTTATCAACCTTCACTTTCTTTATCCAATAATGCGGATGGGATAGCGAGCGAGGTATAATAGATATCAATACAAACTAAAAGTATCAAAAATCATGAAAATGGTATTTGCTGAACTATTTTGTTATTTAGCAAGTTAGCCAAGCAGACTATTTGTGTACTCATGTCGTTAACTTAAGTATCTATACCTATTTATTATTACGTTACGTTTTTCAAAAGTCATTGTATTGGTATGGTATTATTGATGTTTGATTTAGACGAAATTGTTGGTAATTGTTATGTATACCTACATTTTAAGTTTCATTTGTAATACAAAAACCTAAACATGTGTAAAATCATTCTCTATTTCCTAGGTAGTGAACATAATTTCGAAAAAAGCATACATAATGGAGAACACCGATAGGTTCTTATTTCACATTAAAACATGCCTTATATTAAAGTTTATATCATGTACATTACATTACTTTTAATTTCACTTCAATACATGCAATATTACCAAAGTTATGACCGCGAGAAGTTCCGAGCGTGTGACGTCATATGCGGGCGGTGTAATAGGAACGTTGCGTGCATATGACGTCACAGCTACCACTCGCCTCGTGCGGAAGTGTGCACTTTGATCGATAATAACTCAGTAATTTTTAAAGATATTAAAAAAATAAAAACACAGTTAATTTTGCATTTTTTTATAGATCATTTTGGCATTTTCAGCTAAAATCGTTGGTCAGACCCATTATAATAATGCGTGTATCAGCCTCCTTATTGCCTAGCATCTTTATCAGGCAAAGTTAGAGGTGTGACAGAAAAATAGAGAGAAAGCGGAGTAGATAGATGAATATTTGTATAAATTGCTATAACATAAGCATATTATGTGGCATACAAAACAAATTTCTGTTTATATAACTCAAAACATTACATTATGAAGATATTGTTATTAGAGGTTATTGTTTAGCCACTCATACACAAGCCATGCATAATTTATTACTATAAAAAATACGATTTAAGACACGTGTAGCATTATATATATTATGATAAATAGTGTAAACAATAATGAATTTACAAGACAAGTACACAAAAGATCACAGCACTTCACAATTCATTCATTCATTAGTTATAATTTTTTTCATTTGAAATGCGTATACTTTACACACACAAGGACAAATATACAAGGTGTAACGTTTAGATCAGTTAGTATGGGAAAGTCTGAAACTATAAGACATACGAAAAACTGTTCTTAGGAACCATGTCATCGATTTTACTACAACGAATTATCTGACTATAGATAATTCGTTGTTTTACGAACCAGAATAACTGCATAAAAACTCATACACGGTTCGGAAATCGAACTCGGCCGTGTTGAAGAAAATAACAAAAGAATAAAAGAAGTGAAATACAACACAATGCATATTAATCGTTTTAGGTATCATATTTCATAGTAACATTTCCTGCTTATGACCTACACAATCGATGTCGCCATATAAATCATATTATTTTATTTCTTCAATACGACTGGGTTTGATTTCCAAACAATTTTTTTTAGCTCTATGAATGCAGGTTTTCTTGTTAGTAACATCGATGAAATGTTTCCTAAGAACAGATCTTCGTATGTCTTATAGTTTCAGACTTTCCCATACTGACCGATCTAAATGGTACAGCCTGTATACAACAATTACAACACTAATAATTACAATAATTTAAGAAGAACCTGTACCTTTTTGTAACACCTATCTTAATGAATAAATGAATGAAAGAAATGGTTAGTCAGGCGGCCTTATTGAGCAGCAATTAAACTTGATTTAATTACAGAAAGATTCTCATTTAGGTTACAAAATGTCTGCTTCTCATCACGATCACAAATCATTTAACTAGTCATCAGTATATAAATTATTCTTTAAATCTCTTCATTTTAGAAAATGTAAACCTCACCGAGCCATCAAGCGCGGAGTCCAAAGCCCGCATCTACTACGACGCGTGCATCGACACCAACGAGACCATTGAGAAGCAAGGGGAGAAGCCTTTGGTGAAGGTCATCAGGGATTTGGGAGGCTGGCACCTGCTGGACAGCACCATGATTAGCTCTCAGCTCACTCCGCCGAAGTGGAGTCTCCAACGGCTGCTGCAGGATGTGCAGAATAAGTAGGTTTTGATTCTTTTGTGCTGTGTGAGGATGATGAAGAAAACATGAGGAGGTAAAAAAGAGAAAAGATAATTATATAGAAAGAAAGTAATATGGATAAATTTTGTTATGGAAAGCGTATTCTTTAGGGTTATAGTGCTACCTCCTGGAGAAAAGATACTCACTCTGCAAGGCAAAAAACACATAAGTGCATTATTTTCGGGCAGGGACTGAACGTGGTTGTTGTCAGACCAATGGTCATAGAATAGAATAGAAAAGCATTTATTCCTTGAAAATAATAATTACAATACAACACAAACAAAGTTCAGTGGTAGTTATACATAACTTATGTTAAAACACAAAGACTTATAGATGTGAATGCTGTATTGAATCAAGGAAAGGGTTCCGACTCAGCATGTGCTGCAGACAAGTCTACAATGCTGATTTTCTGCCGGCACCAGACAGTTAAACCAAAATTAATGATTACTAACTAAAAAATATTAATAATAAATAGTGAAAGTACATAAAATAAACGCATATTATGTATTACAAATCATACAGCAACTCTGCTTACCAATTTTCAAGCCTCCAGAATTTTCCAGGCCTCTAACTTGACCTAGTAACCAAACCACTCTAGGTGTAGCATCTGCATATCAATGATGTATCCACACTTGAGTCTGCTCAACTTTTAGAATCGGAGAGTGGCAACAGTTGCTACAAGGCCACTTACAATGAAAATTTGAAAATTTTCAGGTACAACTTAGGGGGTCTCTTCAATTGGGCAGTTACGGAAGATGATAGAAATTCGTCCAAGCACGTCATCGTGGTAAGAAAAATTTTTTTCAACATTTTTAGTCCATATTTTCTTAAATTTCCCTTAACTGCTGGACTATCAATATCGATTTCTCACTGTTATTTTAAGAAATTAAGTACTTTAACTTTCCGAACCTAATCTTGCATGAAAGGTTGGTTTACTCATGATGACTTAACCATATCCATTCTTCCAGCTCGACCAAGGCGGCTTAAACTTGCCAACTCGCGACAACTACCTCAACAAAACGGCTCACAAGAAGGTCCTAGACGCATATTTAGACTACATGACGCGTATTTGCGTCCTCCTCGGTGCCAATAAGACTGTAGCAAAAGCCCAGATGGCTAAAGTCATAGATTTTGAGACAGACCTGGCTAATATTACCACCCCATCTGAGGATAGAAGGGATGAAGAAGGACTGTATAATCCGTATACCATTAAGGAATGGCAGAAGGTGGCGCCGTTTTTGAACTGGTCTTCGTTCTTCAATGATGCATTTAAATTGGTTAATAGAAGTGTAAGTAACATTATAATAACCGAAGCTAATTGCGATTTTGATTGGCTATAACTCGGCGATTACGATTTGTTCAGGCATAAAATTCTCTTACAAAATTACTTTATTATACGAAAGGAGAGACAGTCCCTACCGAGGCGTTCGAGCCTCATAATTAGCTTTGTTTATAGAGACCCTTTTTAACCCTCTACGCAAAAAAGAGGGGTGTTATAAGTTTGACCGCTCTGTGTGTCTGTGTGTCTGTCTGTGTGTCTGTCTGTGGCACCGTAGCTCTTAAACGGGTCAACCGATTTAAACGCGGTTTTTTTTTAATTTGAAAGCAGGTTTTCTAGCGATCGTTCTTAGACATGTTTCATCAAAATCGGTACAGCCGTTTCAAGGTCATCAGCTCTTTTGTTAACTGTGGTAGGGTTCTTAGACGCATAATGTGTATTTACTTTTTACTTTTAAACGTACGTGTGGCCTAAAATTTGAAAAACTCATGTATGCTATATAAATTTGCATGATGATGGAATTATTGGTCTGCTGCTGCAGCCAGGATATCCAGCACTCTTGAAAAAATAATAGCAGATATGTCGTGTTTGGATTCGTTTTGCTCAGTATTTGATGCAATAAATTGATTTGAATTTGAATTTGATTCTACATACATTGCAATGATGGCAACACGATGAGCTGATGCTGCAGCCAGGATATCCAGCACTCTAGTACACTCTTGAAAAAATAATAGCCGATTTATCATGTTTGGATTCGTTTTGCTCAGTATTTGATTCTACATACAATGCAATGGTGGCAACACGATATGCTGATGCTGCAGCCAGGATATCCAGCACTCTAGTACACTCTTGAAAAAATAATAGCAGATATGTCGTGTTTGGATTCGTTTTGATCAGTACTTGATTCTACATACAATGCAATGGTGGCTACACGATGAGCTGATGCTGCAGCCAGGATATCCAGCACACTAGTACTCTCTTAAAAAATACTCTCCAATTTGATAGTGATCCTTTTAGATATAACTGTACTCATATATCATAATTTATTTGTAATAACGTTTAAAAATTATGAAATAAAAATAAATTTAAAATTTAAAAACTCCCGAACCCGTTTGCTCGTTGAAATGACGCTATAATGTCACGTCGGGGTACCGCTAAGTTTAAAAAAAATATCGTATCAAAGCAAGTTGGTCGGATATGCTAACAAATTAATAGATAGTCAATCAAATGAAGCGTCTGACTTAAGCTTAAGCGGTACCCCGACGCGACATTATAGCGTCATTTCAACGAGCAAGCCAAATCGTGCCATCCATCAATTTCTCTAATAAAATTAAAATATATAGAGGTGTTACTTTATCGAATTTGATGGCTCAACAATAGGTATTATTTTTGACTTTTTAATGTTTTGCTTTTTTTGCTTCGGGGGTTTTTACATTTTTATGGTATGATCATCATCAAAATAACTTAAAACGAGATGGGTCGATGCTGGATCGTGTTTTCCATACCGAAGCTTAGTGCTAATGTAATAGCTAAAAGATAGCCATAGAGCTTTTTCAGACATCGATACTTGCTTGTCCCTTAAATTTGCATAAAGATAAAAAAGATCAAAGTAATACTAACATGATGTTTATCTTTATTCAGATATTGGAAGATGAACGGATCGTTGTGTACGCGCCAGATTACTTCAGGAATCTCACCAAAGTCCTCAAGAAGTACAGCAAAACGGAGGAAGACCAGAGGTAAGCAGATACCTGCTGAAAACAGTGAATTTGAGGCAGACGCTGAAACTGGAATAGAGTCGACTTGCATACCTTAATTCAGGATAATCAAGGTAGTCGATGACACTATCGACTTCACATACAACCTTTGATTTTCTTAGCAGGTGTGTGCAGGTTTTCCCACAATAAAACCGCCGAATAAACGTAGGTACATACCTATAAATTCATAATTACGTTTGTTTATAGTGGGTATCGAACCGGCAGCCTTACGTAAAATTTATTAAAATGTATTAAGCAGAATGAAAAACAAAAAAAACAGGCTGAAAACTAAATTATTTTGTTTGTTCATGGAGATTATTATAAACTGAGTCTGTAAATATATAGAGCTTGTATGTACCCTACTAAAAACCTTACATAACCTACATTATTTCTTGTAACGTAAGTGAAGTGGCCAAACGTGATTGTTTTCTTCCAGGACCATAACCAGCTACATGATGTGGCAAGTCTCGCGCTCTCTCTCGACGTACCTGTCCAAGTCTTTCCGTGATGCGACCAAGATCCTTCGCAAGGCGTTGTTTGGCTCCGAGGGTACTGAAGAGTCCTGGCGATACTGTGTCACTGATACCAATAATGCTATAGGTACGTAACAATGTTCAAGTCTATGTCGGACGCCATTAGTTCATAAACATAAACATAAAACATTTATTGCAAGTCACAGTTGGTACATAGAAGGTCTTATGAATATAGGGTACAGTATTTTGTGACACCCTGCAAGGGCGCAGCAATCTTGTGAGAGAGAGCATTATTTCACCTACTTAATAACTCAAATTATTAATTTTGTATACTCAACAGGATATTATTTCGATAGACAATTTAATTAGACTACATACATTTTATAATCTATAGAATACACTTTATTGCAAACACAGATACAGTACTTAGTATTTGAAATCACGCCTTGTCTGGATCTATTTTATCTATATAAGTATGAATTTATCTATTTATGTATATATAGGTATATCAGCTGTCTGGTACCTACAATACAAGCTCTGCTCAGACTAAGATCAGATGGGCGTAAGTTGGATGTCCCCACAAAATTATTTATTTTTGTTATTATTTATTAGTAATTATTTATTAGTAATGGCCGGACCTAATTTATTTTTATTAATGTTGTTTTTAAATTTTATTACATATTATGATTGTCGTTAAAAAATTCATTTATGTTATAATAGCTCTTAGCAATTAGAAAGGACTTTAAATGTTTATTAAACAATGAAGTTTTTTGTACGTTTTTTATGGAGTTCGGTATTTTATTATAGATTTTTATTAACATAGTGTGAGGTCCAGATGTAACTAATTTTGATTTGGAAAATGGGACTTGCAATTTATATAGGTTACGATTATTACGCTTTATTTCTGTCAGTGGGGTATATAAATTTGGGTGTTTTCTTATAAATTTACAGGATTCAAAAATATATATTGAGGTGAGTGTTAATATTTTATGTTTTATAAATAGAGGTCTACAGGATTGAGTTTGGTTTATATTAGTCAATATTCTGATACATTTCTTTTGTAGAATAAAAATATCCTCAGCTACACTACAATTTCCCCACAAAATTATACCGTAGGAGAGTCTGGAATGAGCGTAAGCATAATATGCGGTGAGAGCCGTTTTAAAGTCCGTCACTCGTTTTAACTGTCGAAGGGCATAAACGAACGAAGATAATTTATTAGAAATTTTATAAACTTGAGTTTTCCAATTCATATTAGTGTCGAGGTCTATTCCTAGCAAAGTTGCCGAGTCTACAACTTTTAAAGGCGCGTTATTATATTATATTAGTTAGTTATTGTATTAGTTATTATATTAGTTCACCAGTCCTATTCTATTCATCATCCATCTTGTTGTGTCGCCGTCAAAACGGAAGACCACGTTTCAGTAGGAAATATGTGGATAAACAACCAGCCAGATAGTCCGACAATGTGAAAAATCAAAGTAGGCGAGCTGAACGTTTATTGGTACGTTTCAAAATACCTGCTCGTACTTCTCTGGCTTTACTTTCCAAAGTGGAACTTACCCTCGGACACCTTGGTCCACCATTCCTCAATCATCATCATTTTAGCCTGTTAAAGTCCACTGCTGAACATAGGCCTCTCCAATCGCACTCCAGCGCGACCGGTCCATAGCCACCTGCATCCAACGAGACCCAGCGATCCTCACCAGGTCGTCGGTCCATCTCGTAGGTGGCCGTCCCACACTGCGCTTGCCAGTACGTGGTCTCCATTCAAGGACTTTCTTGCCCCATCGGCCATCCGATCTTCGCGCTATGTGGCCTGCCCATTGCCACTTCAGCAACTTCAAAGTTGTTGTCATAGCCCGTAGGATTCCCCAATGACGGATATCAATTCTGGATCAATCAAAAATATAGAATTTTGCAAATTCAACATTTTGGAATTCAACATTTTTCAAATTCAAGATTATGTCATGAAGGAATAATTCAGATCCTATCTGTCAATTAATTACAATATCCTAACTGAGTGAACGTGTCAATTTACACAATCAGGGTTCATGTACTCCAAGGTTACCTGGGACCTGGAAGAGATTGCAACTTTAGCAAATATTGACTCACATCTTTGTTCAATGTTATTTCTTTCTTTTTCCTTATGGTGTCACATTTTATTGTGTTGACTT
This sequence comes from Carpatolechia fugitivella, assembly GCA_951230895.1. Lineage (NCBI taxonomy): Eukaryota > Metazoa > Arthropoda > Insecta > Lepidoptera > Gelechiidae > Carpatolechia > Carpatolechia fugitivella. The sequence continues at coordinate 5,110,416 of OX579668.1, forward strand.
GATAATCATCCTCCATTTCAATCTTGCAGGGTTCGCAGTGGGCGCGATGTTCGTGCGGGAAGTGTTCCACGGCGAAGCGAAAACCCAGGGCGAGATCATGATCGATAACATCCGGAACGCCTTCAAGCGGAATCTGAACAACCTGGACTGGATGGATCAGGAGACCAGGAAGGCAGCCGAGATCAAGGCCGACGCTATCACCGACATGATTGGTAACGGCTTGCTGTGTTAGCTTTCTTCTAGATGTGTGGATCGTTTCCCTTGTATTAGTGTTTCTGGAAATAGTGCTATAATGTAACAGCGATTCCTTGTATCGGGGTAATATGGAAAAATAGAAACGAACGTAAATACTAATGAAAAATAACTTAACCCAGAAAAGTTACTTATCTAAATTGTATTAATTCATCATACCTGTCCAACCCGTGATCGAATCTTCGAAGACTTCAACCTTCAGCATTCCTGTTAGAAGGCAGACCCTACTAACTAGGTTGTACTGTACGTGTCCTAAACAGAAGTAGTTAACTCTCTTTCTCCTACTCTTGCTATGTTACTTACTTACTTACTTCAACATCAACGGCCCGTTACAGTCCACTGCTGGACTATGAGCCTCCTCCACTTAAGTGGAGGGTTTTGCCATAATCTCTCTGGCAGGCGTGTTGGAGATCGCAGATTAAAAGGTTACTGTATAAGAGAGCGCTGCTGCCCGTTCCCTGTTCAATGTGTAGTCCCTAAGTCGCCTCTTACGACACCCACGGGAAGAGTAGGGGTTGGTGACAAATGTATTCTACTCTGCCGTCACCACATGGCAACTTACTTGCTACATGTTCATTTAGAATCTATGTTTTTTAATTCCTCAGGTTTCCCGGACTACATCCTGGATAAAGCGGAGCTGGACAAGCAATACGAAGAGATGGAGGTGAAGCCGAATGAATACTTCGAGAACAACATCAACTTCAACAAGTTCAGTCTCAAGAATGATTTGAAGAAACTCGACCAGCCCGTCAATAAGACCAAGTGGGGTGAGTTATCCTCATCTTCAGCTCAGTTTGTAGAAGTCCACTGCTAGACTCTCGAATTTTTGTTTTCGTTTTTATTATTTTCTATTATTACTTTAGATTAGTAGAAGCCTCCGTGGCCGAGTGGTCGAGATTTCGACGCCCATTACGGAAGTTACGGGTTCGAATCCCGACTGTTAAGCAAAAATTTCTTTGTGAGACTTTTCCCAGTTTGGTTAGGACATTGCAGTCTGAATCACCTGATTGTCCGAAAAGATCTTGATTCCGTGCTTCGGAAGGCACGTTAAGCCGTTGGTCCCGGCTACTATCTAGTCGTTACATGAGCCAAGTCAGTGTCCTTTGGCGGCTCTATAACACTGACACCAGGGTTTGTGAGGTCGGTTGTCGACCTTACAGTTACAACCCACACGATGATGATGATGATGATTAGTAGAAGTATTAGTATAAGATTAGTAGTATATTACGAGTACATTGTTGCACACAAGAAATACTCTGAAGTACATACCATAAGTAGAGTGTACAGGGCGTTCTTATTGCTAAGATAGCATTTTCTCCCAGGCAATAAAAATACAGAACATAATGATGTAACTAAAATTTTCTAAACTTGTGTTTCCAGGTATGACCCCATCAACGGTAAACGCCTACTACACGCCCACTAAGAACCAGATCGTGTTTCCTGCTGGAATCCTGCAGCTGCCTTTCTACGATGGAGACAACCCTAAAAGCGTGAATTATGGCGCGATGGGCGTGGTCATGGGACACGAACTCACACACGCTTTTGATGACCAGGGCAGAGAGTATGACAGGTAAGGATTGTGCTGGTTATCTATGATCTGCGTGAGTCGGAACAGGCTATGTGTAACGTTATTGAGCCCAATAATGGTATGAACGCATCCATAAAGCATCCGTCATATTGGCAGCACTGTCCCAAATGTCAAATCTCAGATACACCCATGTCGCGTTTGTCCAATCAGCTGAGCACTTTCTTCTAACAGATTTGTGATTCGACAAAGTGGTTTGTTTGTTGAAGAAATTCAAAAATTCTGCTTTCAAAGTTATGCTGTGAAAAACGTAAATTTTGTGTTGTCTGGAGTAAACAAATATGTTCCTGGAGTGACACGACGACGGGCTTCATTTTTCACAGGAAAAATGTAAGTAAATACAGTGTTTACTTTTAAAATTTGCGAAAAAAATTGCAAAGGTTGTTTACGCATCGGAATCACGTTCCCTCCATAATTTATTTAAATGCAAGTTGATTCATGGTGCACGGAGATCAAAGGTACACGATTCATATATCTTCGATACAGAGATATTTAAATAAATAAATTGATACGGCACAGTACACGTAACCTAACTCGAGCGTGTCGGTGCGAGCTGTGCAAGCTGAGCAAACCTTTTGTGTTTGTTATACCTGTAGTGAAGTTTGATCCCATCTTTCATTTAGTAGTTTATACTATAGCAAGGCTGGAAACCGGTATTTTTTTAACCCAGTGAATTTCGATTTTAAACCAGATCCCAGGCGAATCACTCGTAAACCGAAACCGACTTACGATTGATATCGCTTCTGGGATAAACTTGGTTAATCCCAAGCAGCGCGTGACGACTAAATCGCGATGCTCTATCTCTTTCTTTCTCGTGCATAAATTGTGAATAAATGCAGCGAAACCAGATCGAGGACCAAAGAGTGAAGCAAATCAGTCTGATATTTGAGCAGGAATCAAAATGAAAATTCTCTATGATCAGAACCGAAAAAAATACCGCTGCTTGCACGCCGAATTGTAATTGAATTGTATTGAAAAAGCTCTTCTTAAAATGTATGGGCATGCGCGCAAACTGGTTTGAAAATTCAACCAAGTATTCAAGCCTTGGTATAAAGTCTACACAGGGTCAAAGAACCTGTACGCTCACCAGAAGGAGCATCGCTACGCCCAAGTATTCCGTGTATATATAGGTAGATAGCATAGCTTACTTCTGGAATCCTACTATCAATCCTTTAAGCGTGAATATCTGAGCCATGTATGTCGATTGTGTTTTGTCTCTTAATTTATATTTAAGCAAAATTACGTGATTTACCGTTGAGTTTTCTTTTTGTTATGCCGATGCGGGTGTTTTAGCGTGCACTGTAAACTTGCATTGTTTGTATTAACAGCACTGGCGACGCATATTACACAGGTCGTGCAAACTTCCCTCGTAACGTGGTGGAAGACTGCAGAAAGAGGCTTGTGTCTGAAATCGAGACCTCCTTGGAGCGGGTTTCCGAATGGGGTAGACAAAATCTTGTCCGCTTCAACCCCTCTAAGACACAAGTCTGCGCGTTCACCGCTAACAAAACCTCATTTGTCTCAGCGCCACAGTTCCAGGCACTCCTCTTACCATCTCCACGTGTATTGGGATTCTTGGATTTACGAGCGAGGTCCAGTTTCGGGGTCATCTGTAGGATAAAGCCAAATTGGCTTCAAAAAAGCTTGGGGTGCTCAATAGAGCGAAGCGGTACTTCACACCGGGGCACAGACTTTTGCTTTACAAAGCTCAAGTTCGGCCCCATATGGAGTACTGCTCTCATATCTGGGCTGGAGCGTCCCAATACCAACTCCTTCCACTCGATTCTATCCAACGCTGGGCAGTTCGTATTATCGACGATCCAAAACTCACAGACGGCTTGGACACTCTCAGTCTCCGGAGAGACGTTGGCTCTCTGTGTGTGTTCTATCGTCTGTACAATGGGGAGTGTTCTGATGAGCTGTTTGACTTAGTGCCACCGTCACGCTTTTATCACCGCACCTCCCGCCACAGGGCAGGGGCTCATCCTCACGTCTTGGATGCTTGGCATCCCAAAAATGTACGGGCGTCGCGATCTTTCCTCTCGCGTACCTGCAGGATGTGGAATAAGCTCCCCCCTGAGGTGTTTCCTTTGTGCTTTGACATGGGGTTCTTCAAGGGGCGAGTATATAGGGCTCTCAAAGGCTGGCAACGCGTTGGCAACCCCCCTGGTGTTGCGAATGTCCATGGGCGACGATGACCACTTACCACCACTGTGGCTCGTCCGCTCGTTTGCCTGCTTAAATAATATATATAAAAAAAAAAAAAATTTATTTCAGACTGTGTCCGTCCATATGTTTTTGTTAGTAAAACTTAAAAATAAAATAAAATAAAATTATGTTAGTAAATGACAAATTAAAAAATCAATACAATCAAACCATTAAAACTTAAAAAAAAAAAATCTTAATCTAAAAAATGTTACAGGTTCGGGAACCTAAATCAGTGGTGGAACAACGCCACGATCAGCCGTTTCAAGAAGCGCGCCGAATGCATTCAGAAGCAGTACTCCACTTATTCTGAGCAAGGACAGCATTTGAACGGGAAACAGACTCTTGGTATGTAGTTACTGTTTTAAAAATTATTAAATCAGTTTCCTTTTGGTAATTCCCGCGTTGGTTCGGATCCTACCGTCTGCGCCAAATATTATAATATCTTTTATACGAGATATTAACACGTAATACATCGAACAAATAGCTTCTAGTACCATGTATTAGTCCTGTGCCTAGGAGCCTAGAAGGGGCGGGAGCCATCCATTACTGCCATTACTGTGACACACTTCCAACTACAAACCTACCAGAGTATCTGTGAAATAACCACAGTTTAAACTACAATCAATACTATGGACATGCACTACACACTAGATTCAGCGCTATCGTGATTGGTACTATACCATTTTATATGACTACTAGCGACGCCTTTCAATTCCCAGATAAATTGGTTGGCTATACTCGTTACGAACAAGAGCACAGAATTTATTATAAGAAGTGCTGAGTATCTTTCTTGTGTGAGGGATATAAAAACCCCTTGTGTTATAATATTCTTAGAAGATATTCTAAGTCTGTTTTACGTTTTTATCATAGGTGAGAACATTGCTGACAACGGTGGTTTGAAGGCATCCTTTCATGCTTACCTGGACTTTAGTAAACGTGCCGAAGTTAACTACACTCTGCCAGGACTCAAGTACAACCATCGCCAGCTGTTCTTCATCTCTTTTGCACAGGTACGATTCCTATGTGACCATCTCTTTCACTTGTTTCTTTTTTAAATGATGAAGCCTTTGCCTTTGCTTTTCAAGGTTCCCAAAATCACTCTGTATAAAGAATCTCTCCTCTACGAGTTTGGCAGTTATATATAAGTAAAGCGTGCCTAAGTACGCACAGGCAAATAATCAAACACGTCGACTACCCATTCTTACTCCAAAAACGTATTTACAAAATTTCCACGCCACCAATCAGGACTAGATTCGTGTCAAGATATCCCGCTTTTGCCTTTCCTGCTGTATTTAACCGCATACTTAAATACTGTGATATTAAACTTTCCACAGTTTCAAAAACAAAATCCACAATCCTTAAATGGCTACAGACGTTAGATTATGATTCTACAAAAAAAAAAAAAAATCATTTCCATTAAAAACCGCACGCACCGGCAGAGAAATTCAAAAGTTGTTTATGGAGTTGACCAATGCAATGCGCACTGGGCCTTGTCTTGAATAGTGATTTAGAGAATGCTTGAGCCCCTCTGTCTGATCTGAACAACAGCCTTATGATTTAATATTTTTTTTCTGATTTGATTTCACGTGTGTTTCGAGTCGTTCTTGTTTGTCTTTTTGGCGCTTGATTTTAAATTAACAATAGCCTTTTTTAGAGCGTCGTTGGTGGCCTCCCGTCCGGGAGACGTGGGTTCGATCCCCACCACGTACCAATATGTTTTTGAATTTCGAATTCATATGTAAGTACGTTTATTCGACGCTCTTAGAAAAACATCGTGATGAAACCTGCACACTCCTGTGAATAAATTCAAAGGTTGTGTGTGAAGTCGACCAACCCGCACTGGGCCAGCGTGGTTGACTAATCGCCCTAATTCAGGCTCGAGCCCCTCGGTGGTTACGTATATGAGCTGTTGATGAGCCTTTTTATTTCGTAGGTATGGTGCTCGGCAATGACAAAGGAATCGACCAAGATGCAGATAGAGAAGGATGACCACACGATTGCCAAGTACCGCGTCATCGGCCCCATTGCCAACCTGAAAGAGTTTTCCGAAGAGTTCCACTGCCCTCTAGGCTCCAAAATGAACCCGAAAAACAAATGCGAGGTTTGGTAGGGACCATTCTGAGTGACCTTCTGTAATGGCATTTATACTACGTCGCAAGTGTATTGCCACGGTTTTAAGACGTGTTTGTTTTCCTGTAGAATGACAGAGCATCCGGGTGGTGTGATTGGGTACGTTCCGTATATAGTTCACAGCGCTAGCACTGCTTAAAGTGCTCACAGTTGGTCCGAATTAAATTAGCGCGATAACGACAGACAGGCTATGATATACGGATCGGTTATACGCGCTCACATCGCTCACGTAAACAAACATAATCTAATTTTATGGTGATTTTGAAAACTTTCGTTTTGTGGTGGATATAATGGATCAGCAACATTTTCAAACTCTTTACACTCGACTCGAATTCTGATCAAAATCCAAAATTTCTCGATCGTATAGGGTTATCAAACGAATAACAAGCAAATGTCATATGTCAATTTTGACAGATCGTTCACAGCGCCCAAGCTCGTATGCATGGGCATTGTGAGCGCATGTTGGCGCCGGTTATGACGTCATCTATGACGTTTCGTTATCAACTGTAGGCGCGCTAACGGATATACGGACACGTCTGTGAATGCTCAAATCGATTTTATTGGTAAACGGAACGTACCCAATGTGTGAACGTTGTAAGATGACGACAGACTGTCGATGTACGATTTTTAAAGTCATGGTGATTGAATGAAAAATCAAATTTAAGAAAATGGTTGAATGGGTATTGGACTAAATAAATACTGTAGGTACGTTTTATGTCAAAATAAGTATACAATAGGGGATCGGACTGTTCACCATATTTTATGAATTATTTTTAAAATATAGATTAGTAGCAGACGATTCGTAAAGAAAAAAATAGAATCGGTTGAAAAACGAATTTACAGTGATTTTTTTAAGTTTCAATATGTCTGTCTCTTTCAAAAACGATTTTTTGTATGGAGATTATATGGCGTTACTAACAAATGACGTCACAAGTGGGTATGTGCCTCTCTGTCTAATCTTGTATTTCAAACCTTTATAATTCGATAAATTTTAAAGATCTATAGCAGAAACTATGAAGTTTGGATTTATAAAATAAAAATAAAGTAGTCCGATCCCCTATTACCTACATCTATAACTCAATGGTTCTACATTTATTTGAACGTATTATAGGTTCGTTTTTAATTTACTGTAATATTTGAACTAATCTCTTGTATGTATTTTTACTTATAGGATGAATCAATGAAGTTCTAGTGAAGTGATGATGATGATGATGATGATGATGGTAATGATGGTGATGAAGTATCCAATCAGTGTCAATCGTAATGTTACGTAGTATAAATGCCGTTTCTGTGTATGATGGGAAGTCTCTCATTTAACTGGAAGTATTTAAATTAATATGCTAACATTATGCCAGTGCATTGAGCTATCAGAACAAAGAAGCAAGTTCTTTGAAGTTAGCTTTTTTAATCAATGGGTGGTTTCGTTAAGATAATTCGCATGACTAACTATTTATTATTATTTTTATTGGAAACTAGCATAATCAAGCTAGTTTCCATGCATGCATGACTAACTTTGACATTGCACTTCCATAACTGAATCCAGTTACGGAAGTGCAATGTCAAAGTTAGTCATGCAGCCGAATTTCTAGCAAAAAACTTGCTTAGAATGTGAACATAGGGGCTTGTTTCACTTTACAGTTTATATATTTTTATAATCAAGGCCTTCTAAGAAGTCCGATTTGACAGCAGGAAGGAAATTTGAAAACCAAGTGGGTACAAAAGAGACAGAAAAAAAATTGTACGTGTACGACAGCCGTCAAATCAGACTTCTTAGAACGGCTCGATTATAGTGTGTATCCAGTATTAACCCACAACAACATAATATGTATAGTTATATTGGCAACACTGTTGATTTTTCAACCATTGCCACTTCCCCTGGTTACCAGGTTTTATTTGTAATGTTTCCTGGCCTGTTTATCTTAGTGTTGTCATTGGTAAATAATTTAATTTTATTATTATTTCTGCTTTTTTGTATCGTTCATTTTCGTGTATATTTTGTAAGTTGAATAACATCAAGAAGTCTGTAGTTGTGAAGCTAGTCCCAGGACAAGTCCACCAATTTATTTGTAAAACTATGATTTACTAAACAAAGTTTAAGTAAGTGTGTAATGAGCTTATTCGTTCGTTAAAACGGGTATTTTGTCTAGGAAAGTCTTTTGGTAACATAAAACAAGTGCGAACTACGATCTGAATGCAACTGCAGTTGTTCACGAGTGATAGTAGCAAGAGCTCTGCAACAGCAGGTAAGAAAGATAAACGTATTCAATGCGTGCGAAAGGGACAGACGGAGAAAATGTATGAATCTGTCACAGAGCTCGTTCACGATATTATATTTTACGAACATTATTTATCGCAAAACCTCTCAAGGTGGTGATAGACTCGGATAACACAGCCCATGAAATTTAAAAACATTTCTCACTTATTTTTTTTTTCATACACATGGCTCGGTCTGCTAAAATTTTAGAAAAACACGAGGTTTTGTGTTATTTAGCTAACATGTTTATAGTCAACCGCATGCCCATCCAACCTTTACTTACATTATAAATGTTATGTAGGTATGCCTCATTTCCGCACTGCTTGCTAGGCGTTCCAGATGTAAAACTGTTACGACCGATGCCTGTGTGGCTGAGTGTACCTACTTTGAAAAAAAAACTAATCTAATCTCAGACACTGTTCAGATGATCTAAGTAAATAATACATAGGTATTATATCGGGTGTAAGTGACAAAACAATAAGAATTCATTAGTGATTTTAATTAGCTATAATGTATTTAGTATGGGTACCACCTACGGATTACACCTATATAAAAGTACCAGAGTGGTAATCGATATTAAAATGAAAAAATATGAAAAGAAATTACAATGTAATATAGGTATAATTCGGAATCATGAGCTGAATGTTTTTTATAATTTTGTTGAGACCTGTCATTTACACCCTGTATTTAAGTAGGATACAAAAATTATAAAGAACTCTACAGACTTTCCGATCCGACCGATCTTACCTAATGGGATTAGAACAATCGTGGGTAGGTTAGGTACCTATTTAAAATTTAATTACTATAGTGTGTATATTAAACAACACAATATAAATTGGAAGCTTCTCATTAAAAAAATGTAGAGAACCCACTGACTGATTGTTAGTGTAGTGACATCGGATCGGAAAGGCTGTAGCTCGTATAAACTTTATTTTTGTCTAGGCAATTTAAGATTTTTATGTAGGAATATGAGATCTAAAATTACCGAATCTTTTGTAGGCTAAATCCAGGGCGTCGGCCCTTTATTGGGGGTAGTAGGCAATGAAGAAATAAACAGCTAATAACAGGGAATATGCATAAAAAAATATTAGTTTTTTTCATAGTTCATCTGAAAGTATACAAAAATAGAATACTGACAGTCAAAACATAATCAAATATATCTGTCCCTCTTACGAAAACAAAATTTTCTATGGCGGATGTAAGGCCCGCGTGACATATGACGTCACATGTCACGTCGGACCTCTCTGTCTAACCATCAACTTTCAAGCTTCGTTTCTGAGCAAGATATTTGAAAAAATATTTTTAATGTGTTTATCTGGAACTTGAAATATTTCGATTAATGAATTTAAAAAAAAATTGCATATTCCTTATACTTGCGGAAGTAGGTAGCTAGATTACGAGTATTTATTCATATAATTTTTCCGCTTCGGTTTAAATCGCCAAGAATAATTTTGCTACTAGAGAACAATTTTGTTATTATTTAACAAGAGAGTTTTTACTTTATTAACAGACCTACCAACTGATCTGTGAAATGAAAGGCGGCGCTAGTACGAGTAGTCATGTAAAATGGTATTTCAATCAATCACGACAACGCTAAATGTTGATGTTTCCATAGTAAAGGCTGAAGTTCAATTTTAGCCATTTCACAGATTACTATGATAGGTCTGTATGACAAAATTACTAATCTTAAAAAACCATGTTAGAAAAAAAGTTTGTGCCAAAGTTACCAGCTTTCTTATAATCACATTTCGGTCAATGTAAGCTTATGTGATAGATATAAATATAATAATGTACATAGTACACAACACAATCATACTTAAGTGTTTAACTTAGAAAGTACAATTTGCTTTTGTTGTTATGTCAGAATATAAAAATTATAATTTGCAATTTTAACTTAATAATTAATGAATTATACAATTTTATATAATTCTATTTTAAAATTAAATGTTAGATGTTCGACGTACTTATTTAACTTTTAAGTATTTTAAGCGCATTGTTTTTTATTTCCGTAAAAGTAATAATTTAAGTGCCATTTTTAATTTAGATATTTTTTTTAGGAAACCTTTAGTTTTTGTATATCTACCTACACCGTAGTTGTGATTGAGTGAACACATTGTTATAATATAATGGGGGATTTTCCGACAGCCATTAAAAAAAAAATTGTTTATAAAACTTTGGTAGATGGCGTTGACGATTCGTGGATCCGAAGAAATCCGGCGAGTCACCCAGGGCCATAGAAGGATTAAAAAATCCACGAAGTAAACCTGGCGCCATCTATCGTCTTAATTAGATCTAATATTTTAATTTTTTAAAGAGCTGTTAGAAAATCCCTCATTAAATTGGACGGACAAATAAAATCATAAATGAGTCCTATCCTATTAATACCTAAATAAAAAGGTAGTAATACTAACCTATTAGTTCAGAATAAAAAACAATAAAGAAACCTATTTCTAGTACAATAATCACTGTAAGCATAATATTGTGATATAGGTATGTAGTATAATTTTAATTATTTCTATTACCTTTTTATTTGAGTTTGTAATTTCATAGTCATGCAGAACATAAAATATGTAAGTGATAGTTTATATTTTTGTATAATTTGTTTATTAGGTGTTGCTTTGGTGTTTGTTGGCCAGTAATGTTTATTTAATTAGTACAGATACCAAAGTATACCTTGTTTGTATATGTAACCGTAAGATTGTGAACGCCGTTAGTTTATAATCTGACTCGCGATATTATAAACTTACGGAAAATTGTGAACTGAAACCAACCATTTACAATTTAGCGTATTATTTTTCGTTAGTTTATTAACTATCGATGTCAAATCGTCAAATTGTGAACAAAGCTGCAGAGTTTCTGTCGGGTTTTATCACCCGTAAAATTGTGAACCGTGTTCCTGATTGGTCGGTTTTATTAATTGCCGCAGCCGAAACTGACCAATCAGGGACGGTTTGCAATTTAACTATTTGACTTCGATAGATATAATCAACTATAACTAACGAAATATTACGTAAATGGTTGGTTTCAGTTCACAATTTTCCGTAAGCTTATAATAATAATAATAATAATATCATTTATTTTCAGACAATGAGCCCATAGAAGTATTAGTAAAACAGTAAAAACAGATTACTTATCTTAAAAAACTAATATCGCGAGTCAGATTATAAACTAACGGCGTTCACAATCTTACGGTGACATATATAAAAGTTGGGCTATTTAGATCCACAGTGATCAGGAATAAATTTTTAATTAATTTGGTCTACCTCTGATTTCTAATAATAACTCCACATTATTGAGCAAACATGTTACCTAGTTATGTTGTCTCGAAAGAAAATTTTGTTAAAATATCTATAGCTATTTATACCTACTTGCTAGAAAATGTTATAATAATGTGGGATCGCGTAGGCTAGTAAAAAAAATAGAAAATCTTAGAATTTATAATCAGCTTATTCTGAAAATTTTAATTAAGTAGGATCTATTGTTAATTAAAAGAAGTTAAGAGAACAAACATTCTTATACAGAGTGTAAATGGCAAGTCTCCTCAAATTTACAACATTCACCCCATTCTGAATCATATTCCACTGAAATTTAACTAAGGATGTTTTTTTTGGTGGAAATTTATTTTATTTTAATTTTTTAACATATTTCGTGTGGGTTATCTTAGATGATACGTTTATTTTTTAATTCACTACCTATTATATCAGTTCACGAAAACCTGTCACCTCATAAAAACGGGTTTTATGTTGAAATTATGCAGTGAAAAAAATATTAAAACAGTTTTCCAGAAAATTTAATATATTTCATTATTTAATATATTCGGCTGGAGCGTGATTGAGAATCATGGGCTATCATCACCTTAGGAAGACCTGTCTTTTTTTTTAACGGACTATTTCTACCAGAGTGGTGATATAGCGGGCGCGAACTTGAGACGCCTGTCACACACCCTGTATAAGGAAAATTTCCTAATTTAATGTACAGGGTGTCCAAAAAGGGTGTTGGCAGTTTATACCCAAAAATTATATATGAAAAATACATCATTTCATAATTTTATTACTATTTGCAAAAAGTACATACAATGGAAAGTTTACGACAAAAAAAATATGTTGTCCAAATGATGTCCATTACGTCTTAATCCATTTTCTAATGATATTCGCACTGGGAGATAAAGAAATGTCCCGTACATTGAACTGCGCGCGATGTAAGCGGCGAGCTGTTATTATCGAATTATTGTTTTGATAAATAAGCTCTTACACAAAATGCGCGCTGAGCTCCGGTATACGAATCCATTTCAACTAAATTTCCAATAAATTCCACGTATGACATTATATTTGTTTTTGCTATCTATACTCATTAAGACGATTTATTGATATTTAAAAGTGCAAATACCCTTTTTGGACACCCGGTATTTCCAATATTTCTGTTGTTATTTTTCTGTTCTTAAAAGCATTATAAATATGTAAATTAGCAAAAAGTTATCTTAAACATCAAAACTAGGTATGTTCGACATTCTTATTTAGACAATAACAGCATTTGTACAAACATCTCCATATCATAGATCAATCTCATCACGGTATTTATTATTGTATCAAGTCAAGACCAAATAGCTAGCTACAAATAAAGTTATTTAATAATTTGTATTCAGTTGTGTGTAGTACAATACGCGAAGAAAATATAAAATTGTAGTACAAGTCGGTAGTTTTCTTTGTATTAATTACAGATTATCAAATGTTATATAAAAATCAATTTTATGAATGGATCCTTACCAAAAAAAGTAGGTGTAAAAAAAGAGAAGGAAGCACTACTATCCACCACGCTGCCGTACAGATCAATTGTAAATCAAGTTACAGTGTTTTGCTTTAATAGGTTCCAATCGATTTTTTGACATTCTCACAATTCGCGGGTTTGCGGGGTCGCGGGTGAGAATGTTAGTGTAGTGAACAACCACGAAAAGCTTAAAACATATAGTACATTATGTCAACATTAATTATTGCATAAAATTGAAAAAAATAATTGTCAAAGTACCTAACTTTTTAACGATTTTAAGCTCGTTCCAGGTGAATTCCAGACTGAGAATTTAAATTAACTCAAACTTTAAGTTATTAAGAACAATATAAAGTCGTTTAGTATTTAAAAACGGCGTCCTGCCATCGCTCTAAACCCATCTAAGCTTCTTCCTAGGAAAATTCCAGGCTTTCCAGGTTTTTTGACACTGGAATGCACTGGACTATAAATCTAAAATCTCAGATGTCTTTTATAAAAAAAGGTGACCGAATGAAAAAAAAAATGCATTATTTATTACGATTTTAGGCACGCTCCTGGAAATTCCAGGTTTTCCAGGATATCTTCGCTCTCCCACTAGGGAGGTCGTAAGGCTTTTCTGAGCGTCACCCTGAAAGGTGTCCAAACTTATTATTGCAAAAGGTTCCGCTTAGTAATTATCAATGTCCAAGTTTGGAGGAAAATTGGCTTAAAATTACTGTAATAGTACCGCGGCGCAGGCGTCGGTGCGCTCACGCACGTCTCTACATCACAGAATAAAAATAAAACCAATCTATATCCGAAAGCTTAAAGTGAAAATTGAAATTATCTTTAACACAGTTATTTAATTACCAGAATAAAAAAAATACCAAAACGGCTCCTAAACCCAAGTGTCTTCACGTAGTTATGTAAAGGTAAATAATACACAAGAAAAAATATACATGGTCATCAACGGTTCATATACGTCCCCACCGAGGGACTCGACGCTTCAGTAGGGCGATCAGGCCATAGTCTACCACGCTGGCCCAGTGTGGGTTGGTCGACTCCATACGACCTTTGAATTTGTTCGCAGGAGTGTAAAGGTTGCCTCACGATGTTTTCCTTCACCGTAAGAGCGTCGAATAAAAGTAGATACGAATTCGAAATTCAAAACACATAGGTGCGTTGTGGGGTTCGAATCCGCATCTGCCGGACAGCAGCCACTACACTACCGACCCTAGCCGCTCTAACATCGTTTAATTTACATCATCAGTATTAAAAAAGGTGGTTTGAAAGATTCCAATACCGATATGCGGTTTCCTTTTAATATAATCATCCTAAGACCTTTGCCCGTGACGCTGAGTGGTTACCTTAAGAATATGAATATTATATACTTCAAGGGGAATCAGGGTAACCAAGAGTCTAAACTTTCGGCGGGGACTCTGGAACTGATGAGGATTCGACGCGAGATGCCAGAGGGAGCTCCGTCGTCGGACATACACCGTCTGAATAAAAAATCCGCAAGGCGGTGAGACGAGACCTCCGTAGCCACAATACGCAACTCATAAGAGAGGCGATTGAGCAAAATCGGGGGTCAAAAGTCTTTGACGACTGGGCAGAGGATCAAGGTGGTTGATATCAAAGTCAAAGTCAAAATTATTTATTTCCATAGGATGTTATTACATCACTTAGATCCGTCATTACATTTTTTTTGGGTGAGTTCACTAACACAATGGCGGAATCTGTGGAGAAGAGCTCACCGAAGAAACTCCACAGTCGTCGCATCTTTTGCGTTTCCTTTTTTAAATAAAATATTGTCAATTACAAAATTAATGCTTATTATATATCGAAATAGCCTGCTACTCAAACAATCTATTCCCATGGACATCTGTCCTCTAAGCAATCAGATATCCTATAGTAACCTTTTTTATACAATTTCTGTTTTACAATTATTAGGGACCAGTAGGGACCTTATTGTAATAGCGTATACAATTACTAATTTTATGTAGTCGGCTGACATAAGCAACCAACTTGTATTTATCTTTAGCGACCTTCCTCAGGTCATCAGTCCACCTGAATGGGGGGCGTCCCACACTACGTTTACCGAGACGTGGTCTCCATTCGAGAAGCCGCCTGCTCCAATGCTCATCGGTTCTACTACAGACGTGGCCAGCCCACTGCCACATCAGCTTGCTAGACTTCTGGACGATACGTATCAACTAACTTGGTCCTCTGCCGGATGATTTCGTTTCGGATTTTATCCCGTAGCGAAATACCAAGCCATACCATAGATCTTTCTATGGTTCGCTGAGTGACATGTAGCCGATGGGCCAGCTTCACCGTCATGTTCCACGTCTCCGCTCCGTATGTCAATACGGGAAGGACATACTGATTATACACCCTGCTTTTCAGGCATTGCGGTAGTAGCGACGAGAAGATATGACGCAGTTTCCCAATTGCTGACCAGCCCAACTGTACTCTTCCTTGCAATACGTGGAGGTTTTGAGAAGCCTGTACAGTATTGCGTCGATGTCCGTCCATGTACAGAGTCATAGAAAAAACCCATCCAGTTGCTCAGAGGAGTGAGACAGGGGGATATCATCTCTCCAAAACTGTTCTCCAACGCACTGGAGGATGTCTTCAAAACCCTAGACTGTGGAACGGATTGGGCATCAACGTTAATGGCGAATATCTCAGTCACCTCCGCTTTGCCGACGACATAGTGATAAGGGCTAAATCATTGAGGTTCTGCAAAAAATGCTATACAGTCTTAACGCTGCCTCATTGTCAGTCGGTCTCCGGATGAACTTGGACAAGACTAAGGTCATGTTCAACGAACTAATAATTCCGGAACCGATCTCGATCAATGGCGAAGTGCTCGTAGCTGTCTAAGAATATGTCTACCTCGGGCAGACATTGCAGTTGGGTAGAGACAACATCGAGCGTGAAATCGGAAGAAGAGTAAACCTTAGTATTTATAATTAATTTCAACTTGATAGTGAACTGAAGAAACTATAGTACCTATTTTTGCTTTCTGCATTAGTTTAGGTTTTTTTGAGATTAAACTGCCTAATTTAACATAAGTATTCGGTATTATTTCGACAACAGCTCATATACGTCCCCCATGCTGACTCGTTGCGGGTTGGTCGACTTCACACCCAATCGTAGACGTGTGGATGTTTCATTACGTTTTCCTTCACTGTAAAAGGTTTTATTCGATAATAAACGTACATAAGAAACTGTAATTAGAAAATTACATTGCTAACCACATTTAGAGCAATAAAATTATTTGATTTTGAACACATTGCTACGTTATGGGGTTCGAACCCGCGTCTCTCGGACGGGAGGCAGCAGCGGCCCTAGCCGCACCTTTCTGCGTTTGTTCTTGTTCAATTAGGTTTTTTAGTGTATTTTTTGTTTCAGGGAATACTTCTAGGATGGAACCACCGGTCGAAGCTGGAGCGAGTGCTGATGGTGTTGAGCGGGGTCCTCTTCCTGGTCTTCATGTTGACCTTGACCCTGCTCCTCATAATGAAAGGCAGCCACCAACCTGAATCTAAAGGTGAGTTTAATTAAATAAAAATATGTGCGGAGATCTCGCACACGGCTCTCTGAACCAGACAGCTGATATACATAGGATAGGTACATAAATAGATAAACAAATACTTATTTGTACTTACAAAGTACGTAAGTACGTACTTATGATATATGGGTAGATGACCTCCAGACACGGGGAAAACACAAAGAATTCCCAGCGAATAGTAGAATCGATTAGAATTGTATAGATAAGGTTCACGGACGGCTAGTCTGAAACGTTTTACTGTGCTTCTTAAAGTCACGTCACAAGATCTTTAGGTATTTCAAGAAATTTTAATACATAGATAAATAAATATTTTCTCTATACCATAAAAATAAAATTTTGACAAAATAACTTTTACGTAGTTGTAAAATGCCTATTCATATTTATTTGGTTAAAATTAAAAAATAAAATCCTTTAGTTACTTTATTGGCGCCAGTGTTTTTCCTTTTTCTATTTATTTATTTATCATGTACAAAATTAACAAGAAAATTACAAGATCATAAAAGAAAACAATCCAACGGGCCTGCTTATTTCTTTAAAAAGTATCTTCCAACAGACTTACACAAGAGAAAAGGAAGATAACAACCTTCAATCCGCTCCTCAGGCAACTTCAGACCTACTTTCTGAGTATGAGTAATGAAAAATCGTTATTGTTTTTGTAATCAGCGACCCCATAAACCATACAAACGATACTCATGTTGATTTTCAGACTTTGTCACCCCATTTCCCCCTTTTAAAGGTTTAATTCTGAAAAAACTTGAAACACGTATTTATTCATTTATTGATAGGAGTACTCCTGTGAAGGTTTGAATAAAATAGTGTTTCTTTGGGAGGTGAATTTTGAAAAATATTTTTTTAGTGCACCCCTTAAGGAACCTACTTGCCAAATTTGGAATCTCTAGACCCAGCGGTTTGGGCTGTGCGTTGATATGTCAGTCAGTCAGTCTGTGTCTTCTTTTATATTAGATTGAATAAATTATTGAATACATAACTGCACAAGCCTGTGAAAAAGTCAAAGGGCCGGTGATTGATTTAATTTAGGGCAAGTTCGATCCTCGAGGGGAAACTTGTTGATCTATTGGAAAAAATCTCTTTGACGCAAAGGGTACCCAGCACCATCCGTGAGAATTCCAGATTAAATTATATGGCGTCATCACAGACACGTCATGTTGAAATTACCAACATCGCCGATCTAACCGCGGGTTCGTAACTGACGTAGACAAATATTAAAAAGATAAACTAAACTAAAGGGGGGAAAAGGAGGATTACGACGGAGGAGGACGTTATAATCTATCTATCTATCTATTAAAGTTTGTATGAAATGATTGTCAGTTTTGAAATGAAATGAAATGATTTATTTGCGGTAAACACGGTACATAGAGAGTAGGTTGAATAGTTTGAAATAGCTCAAGCGTGCTTAACTGATTTCATCAGTATGCAAAATATTATCAAGAATAAAATTAACATGCAGGTCAAGATATTATCAGTAAAATGAAAAAATGAATGAATGAATTATGAGTAAAATTTGAATTTAGTCACATAGTTGTCAATTATTTATACAATACAATACACCACGGAATATACATTATACAATTTATTTAATATTTTTGGTTTTCATACTGTATTATACTTGTCATATTATTATTTTGCAGAATAGCTTTCCATTATAAAATATAAGTTAACTATCTAGTATGTCTTTTAAGTCTGACAAAAGAAATTCGTTTACTGAATAAAACTGTTTAACTGCAAAATAATGTTTTAACTTCCGTCGAAATAGTTTAGTTTGTAAATGCTTTATTTCAACTGGAAGAGCATTGTACGTTTTTACACACATAGCGTAACAATTCTTCATATAGACTGCAGTTTTTGGTGCAGTGTTATACAGAAGCCTATCTGTAGTGCTTCTCATTCTTCGGCTCCAAACCTCACTCGCCCTTGTAAATAACTCACCATTAGTTTTAACAAAAGTTAAAAGTTGTAACAAGTACAAGGAAGGTAATGTTAGGATTCCCAACCTTTTAAATAGAGGCCTGCAAGGCTCATCGGGTGCTGTACCGCATATGGCACGGATGCATTTTTTTTGAGCAATAAAGGCTTTATTAAAATCTGTGCTATTACCCCAAACAAGTAAACTATACGTCAGGGTTGAGTTAACATACCCGTAATAAGCGGTCAGTACTATTTTTAACGAGGTAACTTTGCGAAGTCTGGCTAATAAATATACGTAGCTATTTACTTTTTTACATACCATATCAACGTGGGCCTTCCAGTTGCATACTTCATCCATGATAAGTCCCAAGAACTTTACTTCGCTACAATTTTTCAAACATTCACCTCCATAGCATAGATCTAATTTATCTATAGGTTCTCCGTATTTATGAAATTGTACATAATTAGTTTTATTTATATTAAAATGTAAGTTATTATCTTTTAGCCAGTTAGTTATGTCAGTTATTGTAGATTGTATGTCCGTTTTATAATTAGAAATATCTATAGTCTTATCAGATGTTACGATTACTGAAATGTCATCGGCAAACAGGGTACATTCATCCTTAGTATTTTTGGAAAGGTCGTTAATATAAAGAATGAACAGCAATGGTCCCAATACGCTCCCTTGTGGAACTCCGAATGCATTTAGTCTGCGCGATGAATTGAATTTAGTCAAAATATGATTTTTATTAATATTTTCTATTGTTACGTATTGATAACGGTCTTCGAGATAGGTTTTTAGCCAATTTAGTGCAGGGCCTCTAATGCCATAACTCTCCAGTTTCCGCAACAAGAGTTTATGAGATACAAAATCAAACGCGCGTTTCATATCGAAGAAAACTACTGTGGTTCTTTTTTTTTCATTCAATGATTTAATAATTTTGTTAGTCAGACCAAAACAAGCTGAAACTGTGGATTTGTTGCTTTGAAACCCATACTGCTCTTTTCCTAGAATTCCAAACCTTTCTATAAACTCTGTTAATCTCTTATGCATAGCCTTTTCAAAAATTTTGGATATAACCGGTATTAGACTGATGGGCCTATAATTAGCAGGATCATTTCTATTGCCTTTTTTAAATAAAGGTTTTACTACTGAAGTCTTCATTAGATCTGGAAAACAACCCATCTCAAAAGACAAGTTGATTAGGTGTGTTATTATCGGTGCCAGTTCAGCCTTGCAAAATTTAAGGACTTGTGTAGAAATCTCGTCAAATCCTTCCGCCTTAGTGTTATTTAAAGACCCAATAATGGCCTCTACTTCTGATATGCTAAATGGCTTAAGGTAAATGCTGTTTTGAATTGTAGTTTTATTTATGTTATTTACACCACAAGAGTCACTCGCATTGGTCAAATTAATAAAATAATCATTAAATTTTTCAGCTATTACGCTAGGGTCTGTTATTAAATTGCTATTAAAGGTGATATCTTTAATAAAGTGATTAAAATCTTGTTTTTCTGTACGCTCATTAATTATATCCCACGATGCCTTACACTTATTTTTTGATTTTAGTACATATTTATCATTGCAAATTTTTTCTGACTCAGTGCAGCAATGTCTTAAGATTTTGGAATATTTTTTAAAATGTCTTTTTTTATGTCCAGATTTTGATTTATAGTAAGCAAACCTTAATTTTCTCTTTGTTTGGCAACTCTTCCTAATCCCAAGTGTCATCCAGCTAGTTTTGACCTTAGTGCGCTTAACTTTTATCATTTTATGAGGAAAACATAAATCATAATAAAGTTTAAAAATGTCATGGAAACAGTTAAATGCCAAATTCAATTCAGTTTTTTCGTACACTTCCTGAAAGGATAGGTTTTTAATGCATTCCTGAAACTTAACCATATTTTCTACACTGTAATCCCTCTTTGTTATATAGTAATCTGTTACAGGAATTTCTTTATTTTTTACCGGGATATGCAGCATCTGTGCGGTATCGTGATCTGAGAGACCTAGAGGAATCACTTCACCTTTTACATTTCTTATGTTACTAAACATTAAATCAATGCAGGAATTCCGTCTGGTAGCTTCATTTATATGTAGAGTGAAGTTATAGTTTTTTAGTAAATCTCTTAATTTTCTACTGACTGAATTGTCTACTAAAATATTAATATTAAGATCACCCACTATGACTATTCTTTCCCTACAGTTTTGCGTCTGTTCGTATAGTAACATGTCAAGTTTGTTTAAAAAGTTATCAATTTCGATAGCTTTGGGGTTAGGAACTCTATATAGACAAATTACTTTCAAATTATTTTTTGGTATTTTAACTCCGCAGCATTCAAAACTTCGCTCCTGTGAAAATTTCTTAACAGAATTCAGTACTTTATACGTAAGACCCTTTTTGACCAAGATGCAAACTCCTCCCCTTTTCTTTTCCCTACAGTAAAGCGATGCTAAATCAAAGCCATGAATTTTAATATTATTTTCGCATCCCGTTTTAATAAATGTTTCTGTCAGACAAATTATTTCTGGGTAACAATTTTTTTCATACATTTCAAGGAGTGCATTTTCAAGAACATACTTTTTACTATTTACACTCGCTATATTTTGGTGTAGTATTCTGAAGATTTGGTTACTAGGGTGAGGCTGAAGCCGAGGGGCGAAAAAATTCATTTGAGTTATTATGATGCATAACTGGTGTGTCTACAGTTTGGGTACTAATGCTCTTCTTATAACTTAAAGTAGTCGCTAGATTAAATGGAAAGCTTTTCTTATTGTTGTACTCTATCAAAATCATAGCTCGTACTATTCCTTTACATGAATTGTTTTTATCTAATCCATTGTTGTTGTAATAATACAAATCAGTTGTCTGAACATATGAGAGGTTCGCACTTATTAATTTTACAATGTCATTTTTGTATTTGTCGAGATAGTTTGCGTTGTTATAGTTTGTATACAAAATGTTAGTGTTAGATAAAGAGTTTAAAAAATTGTGCATGCTAGACTGAAAGTTTATAGGATTATGGTCATGTTTACCGCCCAATACAATAACAAAGTCTTTTTTTGTTAGTTTCTTACAAGATTGAATTGTGTCGTTTGTTAATATATTTTGTATAGAGGCGTTCGGTTTAATAACGGCAGATACGACATAATTCGGACCCAGAAGCTTTTGCAGCCTGGACCTCATTGTTCTTCCTGTTTCATCTGCAAAAATTTGCACCCTGCATTTAGAAGTCATGTATCCGGCTGGATTGGTACTCAAGAGTGGATTTATCTTATCTTTTTCAGAGGAAGATAAACTTGTTCTACTTTCCGCTGCTCTATCAGGCATTTCAATACTTTCGTTGATACTCGCACCATTCTCACCAACGGATTCTTCGGTCGAAACCGGAGCTAACGGACTTTTTTCATATTCCGTGTAACTGTTGCTCCTTTGTACATAATTATCTTTTGTTGAAATCGGTGAAGTAAACAAGCTGAGAGATTTTCGTTTTATTGAATGTTTATTTGGAGTAGCTTTACATATTCGTGAAAGTTGATCTAATAATAGGTCTTTATCTATGAAATTTCAGTTTTTCATGAAATAAGTTAACGCCCTTTTTTGCTGTATTTTTTATTTTTATTAATCAAAGTAATTACCCATGCAATCAATGTATTTTTGCCAATGTAGTGGTAGCTTATTGATGGCCTTTATGAAAAAATCTGCTGGATGGGAGGCAACAAATTCTTCAAAGGCATTTTGTACTGCCTCTCAGTTATTGAATTTTTTACCTGCCAAGAAGTTATCCAAATTCTGGAAAAAGTAGAAGTCAGTAGGGGCAAGGTCTGGTGAGTACGGTGGATGACGGAGAACTTCCAACTCTAGCTCTTGTAACTTGGAGACCGTCTGCTGTGCAGTATGTGCTCGCGCGTTGTCGTGCAGGAGCAGCGGAGCCGAACGATTGACTAAAGCTGGTTGGAGATGTACGAGCTTCTCCATCATTGTGTTCAGTTCTTCACAATAGGTACACATCTGCAGTATTGCTCATCCCGTTTGGTAAGAAGCTGTGATGAATTACACCGGCGCTAGACCACCAAACAGTGACCATCACTTTTTAAGGGGTCAGTTTTCGTTTGGGGCGTTGTTTAGGTGCTGAACCAGGATCTAACCAACTTGCTGAGCGCTTACGATTGTCGAACAGAATCAATTTTTCATCGCAAGTAACAATGCGATTCAAAATGCCTTCGTTTGTGTGCCTGTTGAGCAGTGCAAGGCTCGTCTCGACGCGTACTTCGCGCTGGCGATCATTCAATTCGTGGGGCACCCATTTTCAAGCTTTTTACCTTGCCAATTTGACGCAAATAGACCAATATTGTTTTGATGCTAACGTCGAAAGCTGCTGCTAATTCAGCTGTAGATTGAGAATCATCAGCTTCCACAATCGCCTTTAATTCGTCATTGTTGACCAAATAATCTCAATATATGTCTTGAAAAATTTAATCAAATATTGTTAACTATAAAAAATAAGAAATATAAGTATGAGCATTTGTTAGTTGTTGGTGACTTCAACATTGATATATTAAAGAAAAATAGGATATCATATGAATTTGAATGTATATTTTTAAGTCATAATTTAAAATTAGAATTTCGAAACAAAACCTACAAGATTGAGGAGCAAATCGTGTATTGATAACATTGCACATAACATTTCAAAGGAGCTCAGATCTGAAGTAATAGAGTTTGCACTGTCAGACCACACTGCGCAAATATTAATTCCTATCAAGAATAGTTATAAAACGTCATATTGGCGTGTAGAGAAACGAGATTACAACAAAGCAAACATAGCAAAATTTAAAAGTTGTTTACACAGTTTCTCACATTAAACGTTCACAAAAATCTCAAAATATGTATAAAATAAAAAATGCAACAAATAAATCAAAGGTAACTTGGGGTATTATAAATTCTTCAAAATCCAATATGCCACGGGAATACATTACAAAAATAAAATACAATAATACTAATACTAATATTATATGCCCGCAAAAAATTTCACAAATATTTAACAATTATTTTATAGGTAGAATTACTGACATTCCAAATTCAGGGCAGCGAGTTACTGCGAAAATTAATAAAAAATTTAACTATATTTTCATTAAACCAAGTATACCTGCAGATATTTTGAAAATTATAAAATCCTTGAGGAACACTCACAGTGTAGGATATATGGCATTTCTACACCAATAGTCAAAGCCGTAGCAGAATCGATAGCCACACACTTAAGTCACATTTTGAATTTGTGTATAAGTCAAGGGACATATCCGGACAAATTAAAAAGAGAGTTCTCTTACATAAGAAAGGTAATAAGTAATTAATTGACAATTTCAGACCGATAGCTTTACCACCAATTTTTTCAAAAACATTTGAAAAATATTTATATGAACAAATTTATAATTTTCTGGAAAAATATAATATCCTGAGTAATGAACAGAAAGGATTTAGACGCAAAAAAACAATTAACATGGCAATATATGATTTTATAGAAAAAGTATATAAGAACATGGATACAGCAACACCTGTGTGCTCTGTATACTGCGACATGACGCAAGCTTTTGATCATGTAAATCACGACATATTACTTAATAAACTGGACGCTTGTGGAATAAGAGGAAATGTTTTAAAATCACTTAAGTCATATCTGTCAAATAGAAAGCAAATCAAGCAGATTAAAAGTATGAATCCCAGGACTAACATGGAGGAAATAAATTATTCTAACGATAGGATTGTGACACTGTACTGGGCCCGTTATTATTTATTATTTACATAAATGACATACCTAAATGTACTAATCAACAAATGACATTATTTGCCGATGACAGCACGATAACTATAGCATGTAAGAATAATAATATGAATCAATACAAAAATGACATATATAAATCTTTGACTTCCGTAATATCTTGGCTTAATAATAATAATCTCAAAGTTAATCTTAATAAAACAAAAATAATGCATTTCGAACAAAGACCCAAACCAATAGCTAATTTTAACGTGACCTATGAAAATGAAACAATTGAAGTAGTAAATAGTACAAAATTTCTTGGTATTGACAAAAAGTTAGATTGGAAAACCCATATTAATGAACTTTGTAAAAAACTTAGTCAATCATCATACGCGCTTTATAAACATGCACCAGTCTTAAATGTAGAAGCGCTTTTATTAGCATACTATGGTATTGTTGATACACATTTAAGATACGGCGTTATATTTTGGGGCAATTCTACGGATAGGGAATTAGCATTCAGAGCACAAAAAAGATGCATAAGGGCCGGGCCATGTTTAATTTAAAACGATACGATAGTTGTCGACCATATTTTAGGAAATATAATATATTGACACTGCCTTCTTTATATATATGTTGGAAATTGCTCTATTTGTAAAGAATAATAGAAATATTTTTATGAGACAATCAGACAGAGTAGTACGTAACCGACGAGATGATGACATAGTCACCAGGGCTCGGTACAAAACTGCTCTTCTGAAAAAAAGCGTTATCTGCATGGCACCACTAATATATAATAAAATATCAAAGGATATAAGGAAAAATAATATTAATATGTTTAAAAAACAATTTAAGACTTACCTGCTTGAAAAATGTTATTATAGTGTAAACGAATTTCTAGACATTAATTAAGAACTAGGACATAATAATTGTATTCTGTACCTACTAACTTAGTAATAAGATGTTGTGACTAATTGAATATTTGTATACCTGCTAAGTGGGTTGGACATAGCGAACAAATGAAACTTCATCACCTGTAAAATGTACCTAGCCTATGTTCACAAATAAAGATTTATTATTATTATTATTATTTGAAAATTTTCTTTCTCTCCATTCCACTGGAGGTTTTTACCATGGCACTGGCGTTAACCAAGTGCTATGGGATCAAAAGCTTGATTGGTTATGACGGATGTGGTTAAAAACTTTCTGGTGATGCGGCATGTGTTGAGTATAGTCGCTTTTTGCATAGTATGGATTACGAAGTTTGGTATTCTTAATGTTTTCAGGCTGTTTTTTAAGGTTTTGGAGACGATTCTAGTTGATGACAGCACTATATGCACCGTGTTTATTCTCCACTGCGTTTTTAGCTCGATTGCCAGGTCTTGATATTTAGCTAGTTTATCAGTAATAGTTGACTGTACATTGTGTGAGTTAGGTATAGCTATGTCGATTATGTATGCTGTTTCAGTAATGTCAGGTCTGTTATAGTGAATAGTCTTGTCAGTTAGTATCGTTCTGTCCCAGTATATTTTAACTCTGTCATTCTCTATTACTACTGGTGGTTTATACTTATAATAAGGTTCCTGTTTGTGTATCAACTTGAATTTATGTGCAAGTTGTTGATGAACACGGGCCGCGATCTGTTCATGCCGGTGCTTATAGTCTGTCTGCACGAGGTTTTTACAGGCTTCGGTTATGTGTTGAATGGTCTCTGAAGCGGAATTACAGTGTCTACATAAGTCTGTCTGTCGGTCTAGTTCTTTAGTAATATGCTTTCTATAATTTTTAGTGGCTATGACCTGATCCTGAATTGCTAACATAAAGGCTTCAGTTTCTGGGAACAACTCGCCGCGTTTGAGCCACGCGTTCGACGCTTCAAAATCGACATGTGGTTGGCTCAAATCAGCTTTGTGTCTCCTATGAAGAGATTTTTGTGCCCAGTTAGCCATTTTTTGTTCTTTGGCCACTATTTCTTCGCTTGGTTGTTTTTGTCTGTCGTGCAGGTTGAGAGGGGTAAATTTTTGGTCGATATTAGAGGCGAACTTGTGTAAAGTTGAAATTACAGATTTACTATGGAAGTATTTCCTGAGTGAAGTTATTTGTGTGTTGTGTAGGTTTTGGATGTCTATGAGTCCCCGGCCTCCTTCCCCGCATGGTAATGTCAGACGTTGCGTGCAAGACTTTGGATGGCGTTTTCTGTTTGAGGTGAGGCTTGTGTTCACAATTCGCTGAAGTTTAATCAAATCAGTTTTTGACCAATTGATGATGCCGAAAGAATATACTGCAAATGTATCAACAGCTTTTGTAATATTTCGCGATGTCAGATGTGTTTTAAAAATTTGGTTGAGTCTTTTTTAAATTTTGAAATAAGTTCTTTTTTTGTTTCTGTCTGATGTATTTGTTTCGATTGATGAAAGCCCAGATATTTATATGTACAGTGTTCATTCATGGAGTCTATCTGTCCACCATCTTCTATCATATAAGTGTATTATTTTGTAGTTTGCCTTTATTAATAGAGTGAATTTTGCATTTATCAATTCCAAATTGCATGTGTATATATTTTGAGAATTCGTGGGTAATATCGGTTTGAAAAGGTAATTTTTACTGGATGCATACAACTTTATGTCATCCATATACATTAAGTGCGATAGAATATAGTGGGAGTTATTGTGGTTTAATCTGAATCCAACGTGAGATGAATTTAAGAGTTCAGATAGTGGGTTAAGAGCTAAACAAAACCATAATTAACTTAGTGAATCACCTTGGAAAATGCTATTATTATAAAGTTTTCGGCTGACCACAGGGTTCATTTCTTAGGTCAAAATTTCCAGAACGGAAGCGGGCAAATCAATAACGGGTGTTGCGTGCGATCGTTTGTAGTGTTCGCTCTGTGAACGTCGTTGATGTTGCATGCCGCTTCTGCCGCTTTGCTGCCACGACATGACGGTACTCATATTTTATTTTATTTTTATTAGGTTTAACAAGAATTGTTTACATTATTGCATTTTATAATAACACTTTAAAAACTATCTTTCTAAATGTAACAATTAATTAAAGGTAAACTCCGCGTGCAATATACCTACTATGTATTTATCACTAAAACAGTAAACATGTAGTTTACTCGTCACAGACCACTTTTCAGGCGACATAAATAACTAGACTACGCTACCACTTTGTCAAGGTAGGTAGGGTATGATATTTGTCGTCAGGGAGTGCGCCTTTATCATATCCAACCAAAGTCAGCCTATTCCCTTATTATTATATATAATATATTTTGTAGTGACGTCATGTGATAAATGGTTGACCACTGTGCCAGAGATTAAGTTTAATAAGTCATAATCATTTTTATTCTAAATAAATAAATAAATTAAGAATGAAATAAACTGAAAAATTTAGAATATTGCAATTGTTTTTATTTAATTGATTATTGTATGGGAGCTTGAGATGCTGAAAGTCCTTGTTAATCCAGAGCGTAGTGGCTGGCACAAAACAAGATAACGTATGTTAAATCAAAATAGAAAACGTAAGTGCGGCAAATTTCGAGGGCAAGGAACCGCGTCCTTCCCGTGCGCTGGCGAATGATAAGATAACTGAAACATACAATCATAGACTGCAAAGTCAAAGTCAAATTAATTTATTTCCATAGGATGTTACATTACATCACTTAGATCCGTCATTACATTTTTTTTTTGGGTGAGTTCACTAACACAATGGCGGAATCTGTGGAGAAGAGCTCACCGAAGAAACTCCACAGTCGTCGCATCTTTTGCGTTTCCTTTTTTAAATAAAAAATTAAAATATTACAAAATTAATGCTAATTAAATATCGAAAAGGCCTGCCACTCAAGCAATCTATTCCCATGGACATCTGTCCTCTAAGTAATCAGATATCCTATAGTAACCTTTTTTATACAATTTCTGTTTTATAATTATTTTAAACTTGTCTAAAGGCAAGTTTTTAATATCAGTAGGGACCTTATTGTAATAGCGTATACAATTTCCTTTAAAATAATTACTAATTTTATGTAGTCGGCTGACATAAGCAACCAACTTGTCTTTATTTCTAGTATTAAAATTGTGTATTCACTACACAGGGCGCAAGAGTTCCTGTAGGATGCGTTCAAAAACAAAGACTGGAGTGCGTGATTCATAGTGTTACATAATTTTTTAATATTTTTTATTTAATCATGTTATGTTAGATACAGTATCGGTATTTAGTAGCCACGTACACATTTAACCCAACAACGCCACAGATTTCCACATAGCGGCATCTTAATGTTTGCCGCAGCATTTCTGGGGCTTATTTTTTGCGTGCGCTGACTGATCGCCATCATCTGGAGCACAAGACGATGGCTGCGCTCCCCAAGTCGTCTCAATAATCCTTAGAAATCCCGTGCTGAACCATTGTGGCTTACTCTGCAAACAAAAATGACATCATGTCAGATTAGCAATACTAAGAGTAATAGTAACATTTGAAATAGAGTTGCATGTTGTTACCGATTGATGATGAGTAGATTTTTCTTTATGATCCGAAGCGATAGGTTTAGCCTCTGTTTCCTTTTTAGAGTGTTTATGGTCTCTGAAATTTTTTTTATAACATTAAGAAACAGGCGGCTCTAGAATACTGACACCAGGGTTTGTGTCACACGTTTAAGAAGAATAATAATCCAAAAAAACAAATTTTGAAAGAAAGAAACATACGTCATCTTAAACTTGATGTCAAGAAAGATGTATTACTTACGGTTTGGAATCAGCATGGGGTTGAACCTTGGACGAATGATCGTTTTCCTCAATAATAATTATTACCGATTCATGATCAGTAGATTTTTCTTTATGATCTGAAGCGATAGGTTTAGCCTCTTTTTCCTTTTTAGAATCTTTATGGTCTCTGAATTTTTTTAAATAAAAATATAACATTAAAACATAGGCGGCTCTAGAATACTGACACCAGGGTTTGTGTCACACGTTTAAGAAGAAGAATAATCCAAAAAACGAATTTTGAAAGAAAGAAACATACGTCATCTTAAACTTGATTTCAAGAAAGATGTATTACTTACGGTTTGCAGTCAGCATTATCCTTAATTTTTACCGATTCATGATCAGTAGATTTTTCTTTATGATCTGAAGCGATAGGTTTAGCCTCTTTTTCCTTTTTAGAGTGTTTATGGTCTCTGAAAAACAGGTTAAATAGTTTCTTTACAAAACACAATATTTTACGACCAGAACAATATGGCTTTCGCAAAGGCAGCTCTACTACACTCGCTTGTTTTAATTTAATTAAAAATGTCACAGAATCTATTAATAAAAAATAGGCGGCTCTAGAATACTGACACCAGGGTTGTGTCACACGTTGAAGAAGAAGAATAATAAAAATAAAACCAATTTTAAAAGAAAGAAACATACGTTATCTTAAACTTGATGTCAAGAAAGATGTATTACTTACGGTTTGGAATCAGCGTGGTGTTGAACCTTGGACGAATGATCGTTATCCTTAATTTTTACCGATTCATGATGAGTAGATTTTTCTTTATGCTCTTTTTCCTCTTTTTCCTTTTTAGAGTGTTTATGGTGTCTGAAATTTATATAACTTTAAATATAACATTAAAAAATAGGCGACTCTAGAATACTGACACCAGGGTTGTGTCACACGTTGAAGAAGAAGAATAATAAAAATAAAACCAATTTTAAAAGAAAGAAACATACGTTATCTTAAACTTGATGTCAAGAAAGATGTATTACTTACGGTTTGGAATCAGCGTGGTGTTGAACCTTGGACGAATGATCGTTATCCTTAATTTTTACCGATTCATGATGAGTAGATTTTTCTTTATGCTCTTTTTCCTCTTTTTCCTTTTTAGAGTGTTTATGGTGTCTGAAATTTATATAACTTTAAATATAACATTAAAAAATAGGCGGCTCTAGAATACTGACACCAGGGTTGTGTCACACGTTGAAGAAGAAGAATAATAAAAATAAAACCAATTTTAAAAGAAAGAAACATACGTTATCTTAAACTTGATGTCAAGAAAGATGTATTACTTACGGTTTGGAATCAGCGTGGTGTTGAACCTTGGACGAATGATCGTTATCCTTAATTTTTACCGATTCATGATGAGTAGATTTTTCTTTATGCTCTTTTTCCTCTTTTTCCTTTTTAGAGTGTTTATGGTGTCTGAAATTTATATAACTTTAAATATAACATTAAAAAATAGGCGGCTCTAGAATACTGACACCAGGGTTGTGTCACACGTTGAAGAAGAAGAATAATAAAAATAAAACCAATTTTAAAAGAAAGAAACATACGTCATCTTAAACTTGATGTCAAGAAAGATGTATTACTTACGGTTTGGAATCAGCGTGGTGTTGAACCTTGGACGAATGATCGTTATCCTTAATTTTTACCGATTCATGATGAGTAGATTTTTCTTTATGATCCGAAGCGATAGGTTTATCCTCTTTTTCCTTTTTAGAGTGTTTATGGTCTCTGAAATTTATATAACTTTAAATATAACATTAAAAAATAGGCGGCTCTAGAATACTGACACCAGGGTTGTGTCACACGTTGAAGAAGAAGAATAATAAAAATAAAACCAATTTTAAAAGAAAGAAACATACGTTATCTTAAACTTGATGTCAAGAAAGATGTATTACTTACGGTTTGGAATCAGCGTGGTGTTGAACCTTGGACGAATGATCATTATCCTTTTGTCCTCCAGAGTTTACTCCACTTGTTGGTGTGCATCCCGCAAGTAAAATCTCATACAAAAATATAGCTGTAATCTGTAAAAAATACATCAAAACATCAATTACATTATTATTATAAAACTAAATTACCAACATTGAAATTAGTTGAAAGAAGCAGAATAATGGTCACGATACACACAGTCACGCTCTTAGCCTTAATTTAAATTCATCAGTCCTTTTCATCTTTTATGTTATTTTTTTTTTTTTTTTTGTTAAAAAGATTAAAGGGACAGGAGATGGCAATCGTAAGATTAGAACTGTCAAATATCGAATTTGAACATTATAGACGCGGTAGATTGCACAATTTTGGAGAGCACGTAAAACAACCGAGTTTTTTTTTTGTTAATCTGACAGCTATGCCCTTATTTTAGGTTATCATTCATTCAAAATAACATCATTCGTTCGTCTGAATTCATCACCTCCCTTTCATTGGTCATAAAAACGAAAAGGATAGCTGGATTTTAAAATTAGATTTAGAAGATGAGTTCCCGAATCGAGGCCCATATCCGAAAGGATTTTTTAAGGAAAAACAATAACTGTTGTCAATCAGCTGATGCAAAACTACTGCGCAAAATAAAAAGGGGTATAAAGTTGTGATAGGTTTCCCTACAAAGTTGGAAATTACACCTAAACCTTCCTAAAAATACACCTGCACTTTACGTACAACCAGGTTCAAAAGACTTGAAGTGAACCGTCGTCGTCGCATCGACACAAAGAAGAAATGTTTTGCATATAATCCTGGGCAGATTTTTTCCCAACTGATGTCTCTCAAAACGCTTTGTCGTCGTCCAGAGATTTTTTGGAATTTCAGTCAAACTTGAGAGATTTATCATTTCGTTTTGAAACAAATCAGCCAATACAATTCTTTGGTATTCGACAGATGCGTGCCATAAAAGAAGCATATTAAAAATAATAATTTACTTCACTTTTTTTTTCTTTACTTTTTGTCGCTCTCAGTAGAGCGGCTTCGAAAGAATTTGAAAAATCAACTATTTATTGATCAAATAATATTATTTAATACTTACAGGGAGAAGTAGCTGAGATATCCTCATCTTGACTGTGAGTCGAAGACAATCTAAGAATGTGAAGAGTGTACACCACCACGTACTTTATATAGGCCAAATTCCCATTATAATATATTTTATTTGTACCTAATTACATTTTAAAAGCAGTTGAGTGTATTTTCACAGTCACGTTTTCACTCGTCGTGTTTAAGATAAGAATAATGTAAGTTTCTTATTGATTAGAACATGATTTTTTCAACGAATCTAAATATACTGAAAGATATTTCGCATCTGCTTAAATGTAGAAAGCAACAGTCGTGGGTCCCGGCTACTAACTACGGAAGTTATTGTCGTTATAATGAGCCATATCCGTCATCAACAGCTCATATGCGTCCCCATTGAGGGGCTCGAGCCTACTCTGAATTAGAGCGATTAGGCCTTAGTCGACCACACAACCTTTGAATTTATTCGCAGGAGTGTGCAGGTTTCATCGCGATGTTTTCCTTCACCGTAAGAGCGTCAAATAAACGAACATATGAATTCGAAATTCGAAAACACATTAGTACGGGGTGGGGATCGAACCCGTGTCTCCCGGACGAGAGGCAGCGGCCTCAACCACTAGGCCATATCAGTGGCCTTTGGTATCTCTGTAATGATAAAACTAGAGATGTGAAATACGTTTCTGGTATCTATGGAATCACGAATCCTCGGTATTATAACTAATAATACCCACAGCGGCGGCGTTGTTGTCATGAAAAACTAGTAAAAGTCCTCTCACGAAGCCAATTATAATAAAACCAAATCATGCACGTGTACGTTGTCAACAAGAAATAATATTCTCGACCACAAGTCACAGATAACCTGTAATTATATGAATACTAGCAAATACATAAATACCAATTATAACCCTACAAACAAGGATGTGTGCAAACTGTAGTGTTTTTACACCTGTATATTTGATCTTAATAATATTAAAACCAAATAATTATCTCCACATGATATGAAGGTCGATATTGTTTAAGAAAAATCAGGTCAATTTTGCAATGCTCTAAGCAAACGTAAAGAGATGAACGTTACGAGCTTCTGGTACACTAATATTAACCCACAGATCCTCACATCTACTTTGCCACTCCTGAACTCATTAGATTCCAACAGGTTTTTTACCGCTATTAATACACCGCCATCATATTTTTTATGACTTCTGTCTCTCCTGTGAACAACGTACCTATCATCGAATAGCTCACTGGTAAGTATGGACTCGTTCAACCATGTTTCAGTCAATATAATTACATCATAATTGCTACAATACATATTTCTATAAAATGAATTAGTTTTAGTACGCAGTCCTCTACAGTTTTGGTAAAAAACTTGAACATTTGTATATATATTTATTATAAGCATGCACGAATATAGATAAACATACAATTATTATATTTTTTTAAACAATCCATATTTTTTACATAAACAACTTCAGATTCTTAATTTTTTCGGACAAACATCTTTCCTCCTCTAACCCATACTGTAGTTTTTTCTTTGCGTGGAGTCTGGTAGCAGCGTTTAGCTCCTTATTGAAGACAGATAAGTGTTCTACCTACCACAAATACTGGGGTCTTATCACCAGCATAACCGAGATCGCTGCAATTTAATTTGTTATCCTTATTTTTCTTATTGTGTTGAATGGTGGATGCTAGTAACGCAATATTCTTATAATGTTGTAAACAAACAAAGTTCACTTTTCCCAGCTACGTGGGTAGGGCGCCAGCTGCGCGCCTTCATACAAGTTTGGGTGATGCGTGGAGAACTCGTCGCTTACGCGTTACAAAGTAGAATGGTACTGATTCACAAGATAAATATCCAAACAAAAGCCACACCTTTTATCACTATTAATAAACAAGGTTTATTTATTAGTTAGAAAAGTGTATGATTTTCCAAAAAATATCACTAACATCTCGACAAGTTTCTCGTCACATTTTTATTGTTTTTACTAGTCAAACGTCATAGTTAACGTTTGACTAGTAAAAACAATAAAAATTTGACGAGAAACTTGTCGAGATGTTTACCGTACGACCTACTATAACATTAAAAAAAAATACTCCATAATTACTCGATTTGTTAACGTATATCCATGATGATGAAAAATTTATAAATGCGATAAAAACAGAACGCTAACCGTTAAACAAATGACTGATTTTCAAAAAAGAATTCCCTATTTTATTAACACGTTTTTACTCGCTAGTCTGTCTGTTTGTTTGTTTCTGATGACGATACAATACACAAAAGTACCTAAGGATGCAGCTAGGATTTTCTTATCACTAGAGAACTCCCTAACGGTTTATGGCACAGACATGACAATTTACTTAGAGGCTGCTTTTGGATTGCTAAACATGACCTTTATCATTATCTAATGCCGCAGTAGCCAATATAGTCTTCTCACGAGGGAACTTTTCAACGGCTAAGAGCATGGTTATGAAATTTTGCATATACGCTTTACTTGTCAAGCTAGACATGTTCTTAACCATGAACTGATGCTGCAGCCAAAACTGTCTCCTCACGAGAGAACTCCTGAACGGTCAATAGCATGGACAAGAAACTTTGCATTATATGCTTAATTTGAATAGCTAGACAAATTATTTATCATAAACTGATGCTGCTGCCAAGACTGTCTCCTCCCAAGGGAACTCCTCAATGGTTAGTCAACCGCCATTACTTAATCACGCCATCTCTTAGCAGTTTAAATAACTAGAGTCACCCCCATACACAGTCGTGCAGCTCAGATCACCGCGCCGACTGACGAGCACCTTATTTACTCACTCACGTGCACCTTACATTATTTCCATCCCGCTCATGTAAGAAGCCCCCCATTCACACACAGTCTTGCAACGACTTGCTGCCAACCGTAACCAGCGGCGGCGTACGTCGGCGCGTTGTATCGTAATAGTATAATATAGGCCGCGTTCCGATTTGCGCTGACAGCACTTTGAGTACCCAAAACCGCGTACCGAATCACTGTCATTAGGATTACGGCAGCCATTGTGACGTCACGGATTGCGTCATGACCGCCGCCATCTTCCGCTAACGGCGCCCATGCTCCAGAGCGAAATTCACGTAAGCGTAATGTCAAATTCGACTTTGACATATTGTTTATTTATTTTTAAAAGTTAAATATTTAATGTTTAAATGTAAAATTAACGTGTCTTATATTTATTTGGTTGAACAAAATTAAAAACACGTTATTCAATTATGAAATGGAGATAAATTACTGAAATATTTTAAATCAATCAGTTTTGTAGGTTAGGGTTGCCAGATGTTCGATAGTAAAAGTATCGAGTAGGTTATGTAAATATTACGATAGTTTTGACTCAGGCACATACATACATAAGATAATATCATAGGCAATCTGATAAAATATAAATATCAAACATTCTTTATTGTATTTTTTTAATTTCATGTGCCTATTTACATCTCCATTTTTAAAAATTCGCTTACCTTTTCTTATTTTGGGTACTAGCCATGCGAAAAGTGCTGTTTTCACAGCTGTACGATACTTTTTAAATACGTATAATAATTTAGAATTTTGCCAGTTTTGGTACGGTAATCAACATCTGGCAAGACTGAGTTATAAGCAGTTTCAGCGCGCTCAAACGCTGTTCCGTTTTGATTTCGCTCATGAGCCGTATTATCGCGATTTCTGAATCGGTACGCGAGTAATCGCTGTCAGTACTTTGAGCCGTGAAATCTGATTCGGAATACAGCCATAATAAGTTACTCTATGCGTTGTATATCTGGACCGCAACCGGGACGTGTATGGGGCATTTTTTATATATTCATCTAGTCAGTTCCGAATTCTGAATCTACGATTTATTTAAAAATTTTGTTTTTGACTGTACCAAAAACCGAATGTATGTAGAAGTTTAGAATCATTTTCTGACTAAACGTTTCAACAAATTGAAAGTTTTTTTGCTGGAATAAGATAATCAAATTTTAATCAATTTTTTGGCATATTTACTTTGCTTATACATACCTACCTCCGTTTGACGGGAATCGTCTTCACGTCAGGCGTCAAGCTGGAAGCCTCACCAAGGGGGTGTAATATCTCGGCTTCTACTGGACCAATTTGTTGAAACTTTGTATACGAGATAATCAATTTCCAATAAAATTTTTGACATATAAATCATAATGATAGAGCCAGTCTATCTTGGTGAGGCTGTTAGCTAGACGTCGATCTAGAAAGTAAAATACTCAGTAAAATATTCAAATAACTTCCAAAATACAATTAAACTTTTTCTGAGATTTATAAACAAATTTAATCAAATTCCAATAAATTTTTTGACATGGTTAAAACCATCAAAATCGATGGTGAGTAGGGCATGGAATACCGGAGTAATTTTTCATACCGGTATTGAAATTTCAATTACCGGTATACCGAAATTTCGGTGTTTTTTCGGTATTTTTTGAAATACTGCTAGTTACTGTTTAAATGATTCCAAGAACGATTAGTAAGTCTCATTTGCGAAAAGTTATTAAAGAAGTTTTCTACGCTGTATAGCAGAAACACTCAAACTATTTATCAACTCCCTAGATACCACAAAATGAGTAATTAAAGTAATAGGTTATTAAGAATACTAAAGAAAATACGTTCTTTGATCCAAGAATGATTTATATTGTTTCATTGGCACAAATATGACAATCAAATATTAAATTAAATTTAAATATTAAATTTCATGTAGGAAAAACTGATCTCACTATTATCTCGCAGAACATAAGAAGTATCTACTGCAATTTTGATGATTTTATGCTCACACTAGCAAGTCTCACTTTTGACCTAGACGTTATTGTTTTGACAGAATGTAGACTGAATCCACTAAAACCATTGCCGCAAATTGCAAATTACCTCTCATATCATACAATACGTCAGCATAACCAAAATGATGGTGTAGTGGTTTTTATCAAAAGTAATTTGAAACATAAAATAAAAGAAATAAAAATAGACCAG
Source organism: Carpatolechia fugitivella (assembly GCA_951230895.1). Taxonomy (NCBI): domain Eukaryota; kingdom Metazoa; phylum Arthropoda; class Insecta; order Lepidoptera; family Gelechiidae; genus Carpatolechia; species Carpatolechia fugitivella. The sequence goes on from OX579668.1 coordinate 5,147,591, forward strand.
GCATCTTGTCTTCAAGTAGAAGTTTTAAATAATATAGTACTATGTATATACCGCTCTCCGTCTAGTAATAACGCAGAAACTTTCATAACATCGTTGGAAGACCACTTAGCGACTATTACTACTCAGAAGAACGTAATAATAACGGGCGATATAAACATCAATATTAAACCTAAAGATGTAGAACCTAGCCATGAGACAAAAAATAGAATAACCTACTTGAACATGCTTTCTAACTTCGGGATACTTGCGGGTCACACCATACCTACTAGAGACAAAAACTGTCTAGATCATGTTATGCTTAAAATAAACAAAAGAAAGGTCTGTGCAAACATTGCTGTTCTTAGGACTACTACAACTGACCACTACACTACCTTATTGTCAATATCTAAAATAAAAAACAAACAATTCGCACATAAAACTAAAACCAAACTTAACTATGAAGAAGCCTTGAACTATTTAAAAAGTAAACACTTACCTGAACTTTTATTTAGTGATGACCCTTGTTTTGTAGCAGAAAAACTAATTAGCATTTTATCAGAAACCATATGTGCCAACAAAGTAATGATTGTTGTTCCAAAATCTAAAAGGACCATAAAACCCTGGATAACCGAAGGTATATTGCGTTGCATCAAGAACAGAAATAAGCTTCAGAAAAATTTTCGAAACAATCCGACTGACGAGATAACTAAAATAACATACTTACGTTACCGGAACTTCTGCAATAAACTTTTAAAAAAACTAAAACGGAAATATGAAAGAGATCAGCTACAAAAATCAATGAATAATAGTAAACTTCTATGGAACAACATTAAAAACATAGCATACACCAATAAAACTAAAAACCTGAATACGGAACTATTAAATATCAAATCAACCCCATTACAATCTGCAAATTACATAAACAATTTTTTTGTAAACATCGGTAAGCACTTAGCTGACCAAATTAAATATAATAAATCTGATATATCTAATTACTTGGATCTTCTACCGTCCCAGACCAACTCTTTCGTACTGTTAGAAACCGATCCTGAGGAAGTTTATAGGACATTGATGAATCTTAAATCAAACAGCGCTCCAGGATGGGATAACATTACAACAAAGTTCTTGCAATATGTAAATAAAGAGGTTGTGCCTATACTTACTTATCTGGTAAATTTAATATTTGATAAAGGTGTGTTCCCAGCTCCATTAAAAAAATCTTTAATCACTGCGATCTATAAAGGAGGGGACAGAGACGATGTAAATAATTACAGACCGATTTCGGTACTACCGGTGATCTCAAAAATAGTGGAAAAATTGTTAAATTCTCGACTTCAGGTTTACCTGGATAAAATAAATTTTCTGTCGTCGTCACAATATGGATTCAGGCGAAATAGATCAACCGAGGATGCGGTGACTGATTTGAGCTCACTGATAGTACAAAATCTTGACGACAATAATAAATGCATGGCAGTCTTTTTAGACTTGAAAAAAGCCTTTGACACCGTTTCTGTCCCTGTCCTCATCAGTAAACTTGAAAAAATCGGAATAAGGGGGAAACAACTCATGCTTTTTAATGACTACTTATCTGAAAGAACCCAGAAAGTGAAATTACAAGATTGTTTCAGCGAAGATGCAGTCGTCTCGTATGGAGTTCCACAAGGTAGTGTTCTAGGACCTACCTTGTTTTTAATTTATATAAATGATTTATGTGACCTAACCTTAACAAATGGTAGCATTTTTTCATACGCCGACGATACTGCCATTGTGTTCTCGGGGAAAACCTGGAACGACGTTAGGAGTAGCGCTGAGGCTGGAATGATCAAGGTAGCAAAGTGGTTGGAACTAAATCTTCTTACCTTAAACACATCAAAAACAAATTATATGTGCTATAGTATACACAAAAATACTCAACCAAGTAATTTTAGTATAAAAATACATAAATGTAGCGAAACGGCAAGCTCATGTAACTGTCCAACCTTGGAGAAAGTAAATCAAACCAAATACTTGGGTGTCTTTCTGGATCAGCGCGTGTGCTGGTACCCTCAGTTGGAGTATGTAATGAACAGAATTAGAAAACTTCTCTGGATTTTTAAATCTCTAAGATACGCTATGCCTAAACGCACAGGCAAGAGACAAAGTTCTACTAGAAAACTCCTAAATGAAATTTATAAATCGATTGCTGAATCTGTTATCTCATATTGTATTCCCGTATGGGGTGGCGCTGCAAAAACGCGATTGCTCGAGCTTGAAAGAGTACAACGTGGTCTTTTGAAAACCATGTACTTTAAGAAGACCAGATTTCCCACCAATGATCTGTATGATTTATGTAAACTTCTCTCTATTAGGAAATTATATATTCTACATACTACACTGAAAAAACACCTATCCTTGCCATACGACCCTACTTTGGAACAAAAAAAGAGAAAATATCTCATAGCCTCTGTTCCAAGCACTCGAACGACCTTTGCCAGTAGACAATACAATAAACGCTCCTCAGTGCTCTATAATAAAATCAATAAAAGTATTTGCATATACAATCACAACTATAAAACCTGTAAAATCAATATCATGGAATGGCTACAAGACCTAACTTATGAAGAAGTGGAGTCACTACTAGTTCCAGTAATTTAAGAAAATCAATTTATATATTTCGTATCACAGATTGAAATAGGATAAAATTATTTGATTTACTAAGACAATACAAAACAAATGGACGTAAATAATAATAATAATTTAAAATAATAATATTAATCTCGCCACTAAAAATACACACACACGCGCATACATACATGTACACACACTTACACACACGCATCCATACACACACTAACACACAATTGCTACATTTCATCTACAAACACATATATATATCGCACTCCTCCTTGTATGTATCCATCCAAATCCCTCCCTTAATATATATACACTATAATATATTAATATTTTTTATTTTCCTTTTATTCTTTAATCTAATGTGTACCTATAGTGTCACGGAAGTGAAAAGCGGAGTTCTTCTGTCACAGGCACCATATTAAAGTGCTTAAAAGAAGGCTCCCAATGACTTGTTTATAAGAAATTATGGGATCAATAAAGTTTTTTTTTTTTTTTTTGTAAAAAAAAAAAAAAAAAATATAAAGTAAAAAATATGTTTTTAACAACACGTTTTTACGCACTAAAAAGTATAAAATAATTTTTATTGAGATTTTTATTGGTGTAGTACTCTTGTAGGACTTAAAACGAAAAACGTGGGGTGCGAGAAACGAAAGCGAGTTAATAAAAACGTGTTAAAAAATAAAATGAGATGGTATAAAATCTATCAATGACTTTCCATTAGTTGAAAAACTGCCGATATTGCAAAATTAGATCACTTTTTTCGAAATACCGAAATACCGGTATTTTTTGTTCAAATACCGGTATCAAAATACCGAAAAATTTGACCGGTATACCGGTATTTCGGTATATCTAGCACTAATCAAGTTGTCTGCAAACTCAATAAATAACTCGTCAGGAAGTCGAACTTGCACCGTCCGTGATTTAGGGCTGGTCCGGAGTTAGCTTTATCAATTACACAGGCTCTTATCCGAAGGGCTCGCCGGACTCGCCTAATGTTTCCCTGTTTATCTTAGTGTTGTCATTGGTAAATAATTTAATTTAATTTTAATTTCTGCTTTTTTGTATCGTACATTTTCGTATATATTTTGTAACATCAAGAATGTTCAGTATAATCAGTGTGCGTTACCCCAGGCAGAAAATGACGAAAATCGTCATCCAAGTGCAATAGATAATTAGATATACAGCTTCTGTAAATGGTATGCAGATTTTTAAATTTGGTAAGCTGGTAGTTTTTTAATTATTTGATAAAAAACAGTTTCGGCTGGAGTAACGTTACCGCAGCCAGATCTTTTGTTTTCTAACGGGTATGTTGAAATAATTGTTATCTAAATAATTAGGTATTTATTTGGTATAAATGTTACAACTTAATATGTACTTGTATTTGCTATGGTTGCGAAGATATTTAAAATCCGGCTGCGGTAACGTTTGCACGATTGCTACATAATTTTTGTACAGGAAATCTGGCTAATTAGTTATGATTTGGTAAGCAATAAAAGAATCCACAATAATGCACCGTTTTGAAGTTATTTTAGAAAGTAGAAACATACTTCAATAGGTCCTAGCGCTTCCAATAATCGCTCCAAAGACTAACTTGAAACGTTATAATATAGGTAATTACTGTCTATAAATGGTTCTGAAGTTTCATTAGTATCCAATACGTAAATAAAAAGTTATGATGAAACTTCAATTTCTGCCGCACAAATCATAAACGCAGTAAGTCGCATTTTCGCGCCAAAAGAGTTTATGATAGTGTGGCAGTATAATTTAAATATAATGTGATTCGCAGTAAGTCGCATTTTGGCGCGAAAATGCGACTTTGATTTGTGCGACAGATTTGTTCCGGCCACGGTGCCCAGCGGAGTTATTTGACGACCGATTAACCGAGTTTCCTATATTAATAGTAACTGAATCTTATATCAATAATTAGATATACAGTTCAATTTTATACCTGGGAAATTTCAGACCTGTACCTACACTAATTAATTAACGAGATAATCGAATAAAATGATGTATGCGTGGTAACCCGACCAAATCTAGAATGTTATAAAAAAGCGGCCGCGCAATACATTATACCACATATAGACGTATTTCGCCAGTGTCGAATGATATTTGTGGGTATATTATATCCTTGGATTGTTCGGTTATTTGGGCTCAGTAATGTGATAGTACAATTACTGAAGCCACCACGAGGCCTCTTGGCATCATCTAAAAATGACAGCAAAGTGTATGCGATTCAATTGTTTTATTAAAGTTTCCCGAAACATTCACTGCATAATGCACTATCGAAATTATACACTAAACACTTCATACTAAAATTAAAAAAATTAAACAAAGAAACGTCCGCCATTTGATTGTCAGATGCTAACAAAAGACCATGAAAATTCTTATTTGTCATTGTGTTACATTATTTTTTTTTTGTATATTCGTTATTTTATTTTATTCTTCCAATCCAAGCGAAATGTTGTGTTGGGCGCATTCTGAATCAGACTTTCAGCACTGTCAGCGATCAGAAAAGCAAAAAAAATGTATGGCTGACAGTGACTCGGAACGCGATTACGGGTACTTTAATCGATTTTAGCGCGTCTCGGAACGCAAGGGTTGTGTGCCTGTGTGGCGACTTATAGCAGCACTATTTAAAAAAAAAATGGCCGAAATTTTGTACACAAACAAAGCGGCTCGGCCGTAGGGCTCGGCTGACAGCTTTATTTGTGGTATTTTTTTGTGAATTTGTAGCGATTATTTCTGTGGATTATAGTATTATAGTACTCTGTGGTGTTGATATATTTCTGCGCATTGATGCGTTTGACGAATTTAATTTTTGAAAACGCTAATAGTGTTTTTTGGTTAATTGTCAACGAAACGTATCAAAATAGCGAGATTTGTTTTGATTTGTTTATTTCGGTAAGTACACTCACAATCTTTACTGCCATATTTTCTAAAACTGACTGACGAGTAAACTAAACTGAGTGTATAAACAGTAGATATCCATGCTTACATTACTTACCTACATACTTTATTCATCAAATACAAAGAAGTCAAATAATAAAAAACAGTCACAAAATAAACACTTCGTCCAGCGCGTCCCCGCCAGACATGATGCCCTCCAGGGCATCCCACTGTATCCTTTAATTGGTTTAAAAGTTGCAATTGTATTAATTATTTAGATTTAATATAACTGTTGGTTCTCCTGTCAAATAAAAAAAAAAAAAATTCCTTCCCCTCTAAATGGCTAGACGGGGTCTACTCCGAGAAAACTGGACGACACCCGGGTGTCGTTGTCAAATTGGAGGGTAACATTGACATTCTGCCAACATTCTGCAGATCCCTCCTGGAGGGCCTTAGAGTGTAATGTAACTATAGATAATCTTATGACCTCATTGTTTTTTTTATACCCCATAGACATTAAATTTGATATCAATCAAAAATAATACAACAAAAAACAATATCTAGACGTGAAGCCATTTAAAAAAAAATAAAAAAATTCATTCAAAAACTTTATTATCGTATTAAATAAAAATAAAAATTCTTTATTTCAGACTTCATTAGGTCCATAGCAATGTTAGTAATTAAGAAAAACTTAGCCTTTGTTAGTATCACACTATAAAAATGAGAACAAAATTTGCTCAGAGGGCAATCAAAGAAATGAAATATAGTTTCCATGATCACCCGATGGCGATGCATATCTGTCCGCTATTGTCATCAGGATGCTGACGCTGTAGCGTATTGATGGCTTGATTCATTTATGATTTTTAAAATTACAGCATTGACCTGTGTTTTGATATTTTCCATTTGCCTCATGGGAAAATTGTACCTTTCATGACTTTATAAAATAAAAATTAATATATACTATATGATTGAAAATAATTGTTTAAAAAAACTACATAGATCAAAACATCAAAACATTGATCAAAGATATTGTATATACTTGTGGTGAGATAATAAATAAATTATTATTATTATTTTTTATTTTTTATTGTAGACTTATAGTCGGGCAATGTCAGATGGCCTCTTTGGATGTCAGTTTGTTACTAATCCAGGCCATTTTAAAAATATTGACTTGATTTGAGCGTTGGTTTGATAATATGTAATGATTATAAAAAAGCAATAACCTGCCAAGCGTGGAGATTACGGCAAAACCCTCCACTTAAGCGGAGGAGGCTCTTAGTCCAGCAGTGGACTGTAATGGGCCGTTGATGTTGATGAGTCTCCTGGCACATATATTATTGTATTGTGTATATGCATGTGAATCGTCAGTGTGATTGCACCCTAAATTGAAGAGTATGTCTTTTATTTATTCCTTTTAAAAAAAAGTGTTACAAAATGCAGGGGCAGGCAGCAGGTGTTTCCATTTAGACTTAAAAAACCTGTGTTATGATGTGGTAACACTCTTCATTAAAACTAATAATAAATTCTTCTTAGAACTAAAATCAACTTCTCTTTTCATTTTAGTCTGAACCCCTGCATCCATCTCCATGGAGAAATACACCATGGTGAAGACGGAGGTTCAAGCCAATGGAGACACCTTTTTATTCTATGTAGATGGTAAGAAATATTTATATCGGCTCCGTAGCCCAGGTGGTAGTGTATCTGCCTCCGACGCACAGGGTCGCGGGTTCGAATCCCGCCCAAGGCAAACATTCGTGTGATGAGCGCTTGTGTTTGCCTTGTGTCTGGTTGTTTTTTATCTATATAAGTATGTACCTATTTATATATTTATGTAATGTATATCAGCTGTCTGTTACCCATAGTACAAGCTCTGCTTAGTTTGGGATCAGATGGCCGTGTGTGAAGATGTCACCCCACATATATATTATTATATTTATTCTTTAATTAAACATTTAAAGAAGCAATTGCTGGCTCAATAATTCTGATACACATCAGGGTTTGTGGGGTAGGTCATTGACCTTACAACCCACACAATATGAATAAATGAATGAATAAAAATATGGTCTTTATTATATTAGAAGTAGGTATTAAACATTGTGCACCAAACTCAAAAGTGCTGGCTGAAAATTAGTGTCACAAGAACTTTTTTTTCTTTATGGCACTAGTAATCTTTGTGCCAGTGTCGAGTTTTTAATTTACTAAGAAACAAAGGCTTTGTTCTGAAATATATGTGGCAATATAAATGTTTTTCTTTCACTCTTTTCTTGCTATGCTGAGCCCAGTATCTTTCACCGCGCGATGTTTTCCTGTACTTTTCTTCCATCGTCATTTTGAAATTTCTTTATTACGTTATAAATAATTTTTCTTCCTTCTATAAATTATTTCAAACTATTCAGTTGTTTCTTTCATCTTCGTCCCTCTCAACATGCGCCTCTCTGAGCCTCCCCCAACACCCCTGATTGTTCTTTGTCCTTTGCCTGGCTCATCCAAATGTTTCCCGCTGTCTTTATAAAACATCTTCCAATCCTTTTGAGGTCTTCTTCTTTTGCTTTTACCATTCCTTGGTATCCATTCAACGGCTATTTGTTTCTAACTTTTATCTTCAAACCTGCCAATATGACCAGCCTATAAATATCACCATTGTTAATTTTTTTTTTTTTTTTAGTAAATGGTAGCCCTGTGGAGAAGGTCAGCACTACAGATCAGGAACAACTTCAACAGTTGCAAGAAAACTATGTTCTAGAGGAACTACCTTCAGTCCAAGAATATGTTGAATCTACTGAAGCTACTGAAAATATTGTATCTCGTAATAAGGAAAGTCGTAAAACGAGTAGAAAACGTGGACGTTCTGTTACAGAAAAGGATGGTACAGTATCAAAGAGGCTGTGCATAGATGGAAATGTTACTAGTAATGAAGATTTAGAGTTTTCAAGTGATTTACAGGATAAACCTGGACAGGATGAATTGGATAATACTTGTCAAACTAAGCAATACATTCCTTATCACTTGATTGGAATTATGTATCGATTAGACTTGTCAGTGCTTTGCTTACTTAGAGAGTCTATGTATAAAAATAAATATCCTTTATTAGCATTAGCGTTTGGAGATTTCGAAATTGATAAATTTGATGATATTGTCCTTCGTTTTGAAAAGAAGTCTATTCATATAAAAATTGAAAATGTAGACAATTATTACGTAAATAATGGCATTAGTTATGCTAGGTTATTTACTAAAGAAAAACGAAGTTTTTCTATCAATAATTACTTTGATAGTTTTGTTAAACATCTAATCTCAAAATCAGATAGTTTATCAAATAATATAGAATTCCTTATTGTATATACTAACTCAGGCTTAGATCTTACAAAAGAAAAGAATTTAAGAGAAGGAAAATTCAAAAAGTTTTATCCTTTTAAATTTGATAGCATAAAAATAGAAGAATTTGACCTTATAAAGGACTTTTTGTTTATAAATGATAATACGCAAGAGAGTGGTTTTTATCGATTTTCGCGAGATAAAACAACAAAAGAAGAACTTTTAAGGCGGTTAGAGTTTTCGTCTGCTATGCAAAAAGTAATAAAAGAAAGAAAAATTTCTCAGGAATTTCAAAAAGAAATTAAAAAAGCATTTTTAGATAAATTGGTGTTTGCAGTTAATCAGCCTAATAGAGAAGAGCTTAACAGCATTGTTAAAAATGAAATAGAAAAAAATAGCACAGTTGAAGATGATTATATAGCATTACAGGAAAGAGTGTTACATGAATTAACAGTTCCAAAAAAGGATAAAAAACTCGAGAATTATGTGTCTAGAATGATATATGAATTCAATTTATTAATGCTCTTCTTGCATGACATGTTTTTGTATAAAAATATATTTTCCATAAATTATGAAGGAAAAGCCCATGATATATCTAATAACATTGCCCTTGATTATAAAGATAAAATTACTTACGTAAAGGCTTACAACACAAATGGTAATATTGGTTATAGTCAGTTATTTCCCAATAGACAACAGAGTATGTTTTCCATTAATAAGTATTTTACTCTTTTTGTTGAAGAATTAGGAGAGAGTATAGATAACTTTATTATCTATACTAATGCAAATCTAGATCTTACAGAAGAAAAGAAGTTAAAAGAAGGGCGATCTAAAGATTTTTATCCTTTAAAATTTGATAATGATAAAGCTTTAAGAGATTGTTCGTGTATAAATGGGAATGGTCTTTATCGATTTGTACAAGAAGAAGCAACAAGAAAAGCGCTTTTAAGTCTATTAAAGCTTCCACCTTCTTTGCAAAAAGAAAAAGAAGAAAGAAGACTATCTAGTGAGAATGAACAAGAAATAAAAGAGAATTTTTTAGATAAACTAATATTTGCAATTAATCAACCTAATTGGGAAGAATTGAATAATATTGTTAAAGATGAGATAGATAGATTCGATGTTCCATATAATTATGAAGAATTACATGAAATAGCATTACGTTGGTCAGAATCTCATGAATTTGGCCCTCTTACAAAAGGAATAATGGAAAAGCTTTTGGGAGATATAAAAAATAACAGATCTAGTTATAAGAAGATTCAAAATAAAAACATTAATGAAGAAATAAAATTTGCTAGAAGTGTAGTTGGTAGAGAGGGAATTTCTACATTTAATCAGTTCTTAATTTTTTTAATTACAGGAGAAGGGATAAAGTGTCTAGAAGTTCTAAAAAGGGAAGGAATAGATTTAGCTAGTATGTCCAGTATTTTGCATGTAGCAGGAGCCAACGCTGCAAAAACTTTTAAAGACTTATATGATATTTGGTTCAATGAGCAAGGAAATAAAACACAATATTTAAAAACTCTAGAAAAAGAAGGAATCGATCTATCTAATATGTCCAGTATTTTAGGTGGAGCAGGATCTAATGCTCCTAGAGCTTTTAAAGACTTACATGACCTTTGGTTTGATGTGGAAGGAAGTAAAACACAATATTTAAAAACCTTAGAAAAAGAAGGAATAGACCTAGCTCGTATGTCCAGTATTTTAAGTGGAGCAGGAGCTAACGCTGCAAATGCTTTTAAAGACTTATATGTTATTTGGTTCAATGAGCAAGGAAATAAAACACAATATTTAAAAACTCTAGAAAAAGAAGGAGTAAATCTATCTAATGTGTCCAGTATTTTAAATGTAGCAGGAGTTAACGCTGCAAACGTTTTTAAAGAATTATATGACCTTTGGTTTGATGTAGAAGGAAATAAAACACAATATTTAAAAACCCTAGAAAGAGAAGGAATAGATCTAGCTCGTATGTCCAGTATTTTAAGTGGAGCAGGGGCTAACGCTGCAAAAGTTTTAAAGGACTTATATGATATTTGGTTTGATGAAGAAGGAAGTAAAACACAATACTTAAAAACTCTAGAAAAAGAAGGAATAGATCTAGCTCGTATGTCCTGTATTTTAAGTGGAGCAGGAGTCAATGCTGCAAAAGCTTTTAAAGACTTATATGATATTTGGTTTGATGCAAAAGGAAATAAAACACGGCATTTAAAACATTTTATTGAAGATAAAGATAGGGAAAAAAGTTTTATACTGCATAACTTATCTGGTATATTAGGTAGAGCAGGAGCTAATGCGAAAGATGCTTTTGAAAAGTTTCATAGTGTTTGTTTTAGTGACAAAGGAAAAAGAACAGAACTTTTAGATGATTTCTATAAGGCAGGTTTTACGCCAAGTAACTTATCCTCTACGTTATGTGGAGCAGGAACTCGTGCTTCCTTTATTTTAAAAAGATTGCATAGTACTTGTTTTAATGAGAAAAGAGAAAAATCCAAATTTTTAGATGATTTCTATAAGGCAGGTTTTAAACCGCGTGATTTATGTGGTGTGTTGAGTGCAGCAGCAAATAGTTTAAAAAAGTTTCATGATTTTTGTTTTACGGAAGAAACAAAAAAGTATTTGAATCATTTCTTAATTGAGAAAGGAGGTTTTATACCGAAAAATTTATCTAAGATATTGCACGGAGCAGGAGCTAATATTTGTTCTGCTTTAAAAGATTTTCATGATGTTTGTTTTGATGAAACAGGAAACAAAACACAGCTTTTAGTTGATTTTTATGAGGCAGGTTTTAGGCCAGGTTATTTATCTAATATATTATCCTTGGCAGGAAATAATGCCGCTTCTATGTTAAGAAATTTTCATAAATCTTGTTTTGATAAAGAAAATTATTTAGATCGTTTCCTAGCCGGGAAAAAACCTTTTACGCCGAAAGATTTATCTAAAATATTATATGGAGTAGGAATTAATATTTGTCCTACTTTTAAAAAATTGCATGATCTTTGTTTTGATAAAGAAGGAAACACAACAAAATATTTAAACAAACTTATCAAAAAGAACCCGCCGAATAAGATGCTTAATATATTATATGAAGAAGTTAGAAAATGAGCTTTTGTCAGCATCTGACAATGGCGGACGTGTCTTCGTTTTAATTTTTTAACACGTTTCTATTAACTCGCCTTCTTGTCTGTCTGTTTGTTTGTTTGTGGGTTTGTTTGTTCGGTCCGAATCTTGAAACTCATTTTTGGAGCACGTGCTGTCATTCGATTGTGCTGAAATTTGGTACACTTATGTAACCTCGGTGACAATGTAATATTATGATACCATGGAGCTGATCTGATGATGGAGCCGGAAGGTGGCCATAGGAACTCCTAAAATACACAACATAACCGTCGTGTTTGGGCTCGTTGGATTTGATTTGTGTTGGAGCCAGGCGAGCGAAGCGAGCTCAGCTCCCTCCGCCATACCCTTCGGGGTTAGGTTGTCTTGGTTGCCTGCTTGCAGGCATGCAATATTACTAGGTATTTCTAGTTATAACAAAGGCATTTCGTAAAACTAGTTCTAACTAGGGAAACGCGTTCTATTTAAAAACTGGTTTTAACTGTAACATAATGCATCAAAAATCAGGGCGGGTGCGAGCGTAGCGAGCACGGGAGTTCGGGGCACTCCGACTTTAGGTTAGAAGGGGATGGCGGAGGGAGCCAGGCGAGCGAAGCGAGCTCGGCTTCCTCCGCCATACGCTTCGGGGTTAGGTTGTCTTGTGACCACTCATGCCTGCTTGCAGGCATGCAATATTATTTCTAGTTATAACAAAGGCATTTAGTAAAACTAGTTCTAACTAGGGAAAAAGCGTTCTATTTAAAAACTGGTTTTAACTGTAACATAATGCATCCCTGCATGCTTGCATGCTTGCTTACTTGCATGCTTGCTTGCTTGCCTGCATGCATGCTTGGGTAAAATAATTATGTGGAATTCTGAATTATCTGGAAAAAGTTTCTTCGGAGATCCATCTTTGTGGTAAATGAAAACAAAGGTCAATTAAATAAAAAATGAAACAAACATCTGGGAAATAATAATATGGGAAAAATAATTACGGTAAATAATTATGTAATTGGGAAGGTGAAAAAAATGCAAATAGTTTTCGGTATAATAATAATCGGTTTTAAAAAATACGGACAAAAGATAGGTAACCATTATATCATTATATTACATGAAAAGCATAAAACGGAGAAAAGAAAATCCGCCTTGTAATATAATAGTAAATCGAAGTATCGGACAAGTAATAAAATGTTTAATGTTATGACGGATTTTCGGTATACCGGTAAATAGTTTAGCGGAAATTTGAAACAACGGTGAACAAGTAAAAAGGTCAATCAAAACGCGGAAAGTTAATACAAATGCAAACATAATTTAGGATTATAAAAAAAAGTCTAACTAAAAAATGACAAAATGTTAGCGGAAAAACAATATTCGGAACAAAAAAAATCGGAAATACAATAGGTAACCCAAGGAAACTCCTAAAATACACAACGTAACCTCGTCCTGTTTGGGCTCGTTGAATTTGTCTTGACAAGATCTTTAGACATAAGTAATGTCCAGGGTCTCATGATGGAGCCGGAAGGTGGCCATAGGAATTCCTCAAATACTCAACATAACCTAGATTACTGAGCCTGAGCCCAATTCACCGAACAATCATCAAAGGATATATCTTAAAAAATATCACTCGACACCGGCGAAATACGTCTATATAAGATGTGTCGCCATTAGTTAGGAAGAAGAAAAAAAAAGTTAGAAAATTTCCGACTGCTTTCTTGGGTGAACAGAATGTTAGTGATGCGAGCGAGACAGAACAACTAGTTTAGGTCAAGCCGAGTAGTTAACCAAATTTTTTGTGTGCCAGTTCCTAGTTTGCTGTCAAAAAAAACTCGCAGAAAAGATAATTTTTATTTAAGTACTATCGAAGAAGTTCGCCGCTCATTACGGAGGTTCCGGGTTTAATTCCCGGTGTCCCTCTTTGTGAGACTTTCATGAATGAAAATGAAATATGAAAAAGAAAGGTGATTCCGTGCTTCGGAAGGCACGTTGTCACTTCATAAAAGCGGATTTTATCTTGAAATTATGCAGTGAAATAAATATTAAAACAGTTTTCCAGAAATATATTCGGCTGGGGCATGATTGAGAATCATGGGCTATCATCATCACCCTATCGTTTTATGAAAACTTGTCACACACACCCTGTATAAGGAAATGAATTACCAATATTTCTGTTTTATTTTCTGTTCTAAAACTAGTTATGTTCGACATTCTTATTTAGACAATAATAGCATTTGTACAAACATCTCCATATCATTCTCATCACGGTATTTTATTATTGTATCAAGTCAAGACCAAATAGCTAGCTACAAATAAAGTTACTTAATAATTTGTATTCAGTTGTGTGTAGGTAGGTACAATTCGCGAAGAAAATATAAAATTGTAGTACAAGTCGGTAGTTTTCTTTGTATTAATAATAATTACCTACTCAACCTATTATCAAATTAATATAATGAAAATCAATTTTATGAATGGATAACCTTACCTACCAAAAAAGCGAATGAATACCCCGCTGCATGACGACCGTGAATAAAATAAACCTACAACGTAGTCCGCAGCAAAGAGGATATAAGGGGTCCGCAGTGTGGACGAGCGGGAACGACTGGTATATAACGTAGTTCTTATCTTCGCGCGACATAAACTGCGATATAGAGAGGGAAAGGCGGGCGCTCTCTATTCGATGCAATATGATTGCTCGTAGGTTTGCGAAGTGTAGCACAGGAGTAAAAACACTGTTATTTAAATCATTCTACCAGTGTTTTTACACCTGTCAGCTATGGGTAAACTTCAAGAAGTCATCGCTTAGTACCATAAGGGTATAGTACAATGACGCGTTCCGTATCCTTATGTGTCTCCCTCGTTGCCGAAGCGAGAGTGCCCGACTTTTTCGTAGTTGTCAGAAATCGCATATCCTCGTTCTGGGAGAGGTTACGTAACTCGGACAACACCATACTGGGGGCCGTGTGTGAGGACCGCCTAGTCCTTTCTTCAGGTACTGACTGAGCGTGCACCTTACCCGAACAAAAAAATGTGACGGGAGACCATAAAAGTCTCGAAATTATGTAAGCTTAATTTGTATTTTATTTTTATTCTAATTCATTTTATGTATGTTTTATTCTTCTTTATTTTATTTTATTGTGTAATATGTATTGCTTTTGCTGTACATTTACAATGGGTCTTTTGCCTTGATAAATAAATAAATTATTATTATAAACTTGGATACTATTGACGGTCACTTTATATGTCGCGCGGTTTATTTTATCGACGGTGGTCGCGGGAGGCTGCTGGTAGTATGAGACCCTCCCACTTTGAAACTAACGACATCTATTGATATAACTCTGGACGATAATTTTCACTCCAGCCGTATTTATAGATGGCGCCGTAAAATTTTAGTTACTGGGAAAATCCACAAACAACGCAGGTGCGATTGGATTGGACAGCTAGCGGACGGACGTACAATATATTATTATATCGTCTTTTGTTCCCAGAGGAACACCAAACCTCAGAAGAAGGTTAGTTCAAACCACTGACCTCTATATAGAGGTACTCTATAGAGGTCAGTGGTTCAAACCCAAAGAGTTCTGACGCGCGCGTCGCCTCGCGCTTAGCGATCGTCTTTTATTCGTTCCGAGACGGACGATTGAAGTACCCGTTCCGATTCAGACTTTCAGCGCTGTCAGCGATCAGAAAAGCAAAAAAAGTATGAGTTTTGACAGCTGACAGTAATTCGGAACGCAATTACGGGTGTTTTAATCGATTTCAGCGCGTTTCGGAACGCAGGGGTAATCGCGTTCCGAATCACTGTCAGCCTCAGAGGAACAAAAGACGATCGCTTCGCTCCCTCGACGAGGTGGCCCGTAGTCCTTTTTTTAACTTGGGGCGCATTCCGAATCAGACTTTCAGCGCTGTCAGCGATCAGAAAAAAAAAAACCGGCCAAGTGCGTGTCGGGCCACGCATAAAGTAGGGTTCCGTAGTCAGTACTAACAGTAAAGAATGTAAAAAAACTTTATACTTACTGTTCTTTTGGAAAAAAAGTATATATTTTTATTTTATTTATAATTTCAAAAGTATTCATCACAAGATACCCGAAACAATTTTAATTAAGAGTTTCCGCGCCAGTTTATTTACGTGAGTGATTTGAAGTTTATAGGTCCAAGACTTTAGAAATTACAGGGGGGGGACACCGTGTTAACGACTTTGGCGTGCTATATCTCACATATGGTAAAGCTGATAAAAAAATATTGTACGAAAACCCAACTTCATTTTTAAAGACGATTTCAACGATACCCCACACAAGGGGGTGTGCTCAAAAAAAATAATTTACCCCCACTTTACATGTATGGGGAGGTACCCTTAAAAAGAGGTAATTTTAATTTTTTGTATTTTTAAAATTGAGATCTATATCCAAAGTATCGTCGAACCAAGTTACATGTAAATCGGTTCATAAACGTAGAAGATATTGTGCTGTGACAGACTGGGACGGATGGACTGAACGATCTTATAAGGGTTCCTTGTCGGACTACGGAACCCTAAAAAACGTATGAGTTTTGACAGCTGACAGTAATTCGGAACGCGATTACGGGTGCTTTAATCGATTTCAGCGCGTCTCGGAACGCAGGGTGAGACGTTTTCTTACGATCAAAACATCAATTTCACATCAAAGAATTTCCTCGGTAGTATTTATTAGTGGTAAGTATCCCCGCCTGTCATCAAAGATAAAGATAAAGATAAAGATAAAAATATTTTATTTGCGTAAAATAAAGAATCGTATCTGTAGATCGGTTGAAATTGGTTGAGAAATCTCGGACCAAGGATTCATTGGTCCGATTCCTTCCTTGCATAGAAAAAAAAATAGACAGTCAGCCAGTGTGACCAGATCATGCTGAATTTTGCGACTTTAGCAAGATGGTAGCAAAACCCCTTTTCTGTCTAGAGAATCGCTAGCTAAGCCATGTTCTGGGCTTAGCTCGTCCAGCCATGTTCGCTGCGGTCGTCGTCGTCACATGTTAGTTGGAGGTTTCTAGTATGTGGTTAATGCCATCAAAAACATAACTTGTAAAAAAATCAAAGTCTTGCAACTTAGTTCTTCTACCGTAAAAAGTTGTGAGATCCATGCAATACCAAGTCGGTTAATTTATTCAGTCCCTACTTAAGGGTCCTTCTGTTTTAAGTTTTTACGTAATTAGCTAACCTAACAACATCTTATATAGTCCTCCTTATCGCATCCGATAACGGTGACCTTAATCCTTTCTATTATGGGCTCTAATCTAACATGTCTTGCGAAACCGAATTTCGTCTTAAACACCCGATCGCAGTACCATATAAATATTTAAAAATATTTGCTTTAAATAAACATAATCTAGAAAACTGGACCGAAATTGCAAAATATATTAGTTTTTCCTTGATTTACCTATACACTGAACACTAAATTGTATTCTAAATTTGAAGCTTCTATGTCTGCTAGAAATGCCTTAGAGATTTGATGATCGGTCAGTCAGTGAGTGAGTGACAAAATTAAGAAACTTTGGTAATCGAACCAGCAGAAAATAAAAAACTTCGTCGTTTGATCGATCGGACCACATGGCCTAAGAGATTTTTACAATGTCTGCTTGGTTACAAAAAAATCAGGCTTCTAGTTTTATCCACAACGAAGTTAAAGCAATAGCTGAAAAACAGCGCTGTTTTGTAGTGTCTTACTTAGTGGGCACTGCAATGCAGCATAGTGCTGAGCTATTGCCCTTTTGCGGTGCGCGGAATGGAGCGCACGCTGTAATTTTGTGACGCTGTGCACGTACATTATTGTTTATTTTAATGTTATTTTATTTTGTTGATGTGCCTTTTTCATTTTTATTTGATTTGTACCCTCTGTGTGTGTTTTGTTTTGTGTACCGTGAATAAATGTCTTATTATTATTGAGTTATAGGAGGGTCGACAATAATGGCCTGAACTGCTGTCAGGTATAACATATTATTAACTAACGTAATTATAATCAGTACGAAACATTGAATTCATGTTTCATTTTAACAACAAAATTCGATTTATTTTGATTATTTACTTTTTTTTTTATATTCGGCATTTTATTCTTCCCAGCCAGCGAAATGTTCTGGCAACACAACACGGTTTTTAAAGATGGCCGAAATGGTAGATTTGTGGCGAAACGAAACGCGTTGATAATATATCTGCGCATTGCTGCGTTTGATGAATTTAAATTTTGAAAACGCTAGTGTTTTTGGTTAATTGTCAACAAAACGTATCAAAATAAAGTGAAAGATTTGTTTTGATTTGTTTATTTCGGTAAGTAGACTCACAATCTTTACTGGCATATTTTAGATAGAATGCTGTTTATAACTACACTTTATCGGTAAAGGTTTGCATATTTTATAAAGAGAAGATTCGGTCAGAGGGTCGCCTTCAGATTCAAGTTATCTATGCTTACATACTTGGGCCCATCGTTCATCCTTTACTGGGGTCGGCTTTAGTAATCTGCGGCATGATTCTTACGTCAACATTGATTCTAATCGAAAGCAAATGAACCCCAGATATCCCTATTGAAAGGAAGGCGACCCTCCGACCAGAATTTTATGCCGGAACTGCATAGTTTTTGAGAAATATTCAATTGAAATTTCAAAAGCTTTTTAAGTCTTTGTTTACCGCCTTAGGCACCAGAATTCTTTAAGTAAAACATCTACTATACAGGATGATAAAAAATGAGCAATACGGCTTTGCTATGAGACTTATTGGACATCTCATCCGATGATGATTCTGGTTTGAAATTGAATCAAAACTGCTTTAGCTCTTAATTTGGAACATATGTTCTTGAATTGATCTCATGAAAATCATATCATCGGTATATCATATTAATATTTTATTATTAATATGACATATAATAAAATTAATATCTCCAGCTAATTGCAAATCATCCTTCATTAACTGTCCAGGCTGATATTTTGTGCAATTTTTATATTTTATTTATATTTTTAGTAACTAGCAGTGCAGATAAGATTGAATAGTATCAAAGTTTTTGTCAATCCGTGCCTTTTAGACGTTTGTGAGAGCATTCAAAATATCATAAAAAACATTTTTTACTCAGGGGCGAGCTACTAACTAAAGTCATGCTCACGATAAATTATAAACATAGCAGAAACAAGACGCTCTAAACCACTTCTACACCTCCAATTATCTCCGAATCCTTTACGGCCCCTCTATAAGTCCCAACGCCCAAAAAGGGGCGACATAACCCACTTTAAGAAAGACTGATCTATAGAAATAGGTACTTAGTTGTAACAGAGCCATGTCTGAGGCCTTTGAATGTTCAATATCTCTTGACACCAGGTTTTGTGAGATCAGTTGTTTGATCTTGCAAGATGCATATGAAGATAAAAATAATAATAATTACCTCGTCTGGGAGGCGTTCAAACAATACCTAATATAAAAAAAAAACTAATTCATAATTATATCTATATTCTTTGTAAAAGAAAACATAAGGAAACCTTTGCACACTTGCAGAGTTTATAGGTTGAGTGTGAAGTCAACCAATGTACTCAGAGCCTGAACAGTTTTTCTTGAATATAGTACAGCAGTCTCCATGTGGTGACGGCAGAGTAGAATACATTTGTCACCAACCCCTACTCTTCCCGTGGGTGTCATAAGAGGCGACTTAGGGACTACACATTGAACAGGGAATGGGCAGCAGCGCTCTCTGATACAGTAACCTTTTAATCTGTGATCTCCAACCCACCTGCCAAGCGTGGAGATTATGCCAAAGCAGTGGACTGTAACAGGCCGTTGATGTTGATGAGTCTCCTGGCACAGATATTATTGTATTGTGTATTCGCTTGTGAATGACCAGTGTAATAGCACCCTAAATTGAAAAGTATGTTTTTTATTTACTCCTTTCGAAAAAAGAAAAGTGTTACAAAATGCAGGGGCAGGCAGCAGGTGTTTCCTTTTAGACTTAAAAAACCTGTGTTATGATGTGGTAACACTTTTCGTTAAAATTAATAATAAACTCTTAGAACTTAAAGCTAAAATCAAGATACTAACATGATAATGACCCAGTCACATTAATTAAGTCTTCACACTTTAAAGAAATGTTTCTCTTTTCATTTTAGTCTGAACTCCTGCATCCATTACCATGGAGAAATACACCATGGTGAAGACGGAGGTTCAGGCCAATGGAGACATCTTTTTATTCTATGTAGATGGTAAGAAATATTTATATTATTCAAAAATTAAACATTTTGGCATCTGCAAGGTATCACCAGCAATAAAAAATTGTCTTCACAGTTGAAGAGGAATGTTTGGCTCTCAATACAGTTTCCAGGTTCAAATCCTAGACAGAACTCAGAACCCATCAGGGTTTGTGGGGTAGATCATTGACCACAACCCACACAATATGAATAAATGAATAAATAAAAAATGGTCTTTATTAATGGTAGGTATTAAACATTGTGCACCAAATTTTTCTTAAACTTAAGTGCTGGCTGAAAATTAGTGTTTTATGAACTTTGATCTGATGAAGTATGTATACATGGCAATATAAATGTTTTTCTTGCTCTCTTTTTGTTTAAATGTTGAGCCCAATATCTTTCACCGTCCAATGTTTTCCTGTACTTTTCTTCCATCATCATTTTGATATTACTTTATTCTGTTACAAATATTTTTTGTTTCTTCTATAAATTTTTTCAAACTATTCAATTGTTTCTTTCATCTTCGTTCCTCACAGAATGCGCCTCTCTAAGCCTCCCCCAACCAACACCCTTGATTGTTCTCTGTCCTTTGCCTTGCTCAGCCAAACTTTTCCCATTGTCTTTATATCTTCCTATCCTTTTTGAGGTCTTACTCTTTTGCTTTTACCATTCCTTGGTATCCATTCTATGGCTCTTTGTTTCTAACTTTTATCTTCGAACCTGCCAAGCCAATATGACCAGCCTATGAATATCACAATTGCTAATATTTTTTTTTTAGAAAGTGGTAGTCCTGTGGAGAAGGTCAGCAGTATAGATCAGGAACAACTTCAACAGTTGCAAGAGAACTATGTTCTAGAAGAACTGCCTGCAGTCCAAGAATACGTTGAATCTACTGAAGCTACTGAAAATATTGTAATTCAGAATGTGCAAACCGTAAGCGAAGTAAACATTGGCAAAGATAGGTGGTTAGATGAAGAAGTTGAGAAGCTGCTTATATTCTATATTGATAATAAAGAAGCATTTCGAAACCCAGCAATGAAGAAGGTACACCTATGGACTGTCGCTTGTAAAACGATGCTCATTGGCAAAAACCCGACATCTTGTGATGTGAAAATTCGGTCTCTAAAGCGAAAATATACATATTTGCATGCAGACTATTTATTAAACAAAACTGATCCTAAAATCTGGCCATTCTATAGGCTTAGTCATCAAGCATTTGAAGATGATAATTTTGTTCAAAAGACGTTAAAAGAGAATGGACTTGAAAAGACTACTGTTTACATTCATACAACCAGGCAGGAAGAAGAGCCTACTGGTAGCGTCATAAACAAGTTAACAAAATCTGCTGATAAAAAAGTCAAACAAATGCTTACATTGTACAAGCAGTACAAGAAAGAAGGTGTCAATGATTATATGTGGCACAAACACGTTTGGGGAAAAATTGCTTTACAAATTGGAGAAGATGCCGAATTTTGGCGCAAAAAGTTTTTGAATTACAAACAACATTATATTCGTATGATTGAAAAACGCAATGAACATGGTGCACAATCTGTGACTTGGCCTTACATAGAACTCTTTGACCAAATATTTGGTGATGATTCAGAATTTAATCGAAAATATGGAATTCCTACCGTGGAAGCAAATAAGAACCCACCACCAGATCTCCCAGTAGAATGTAATGATACAGAAAAAACTATAAATCTCCCAGTAGAATGGAATGATACGGAAAAAACGGTCTTAGTAAAATACTACTTTGATTGTATAGGAGAATTCCAAGATTCTTCTATACCAAATGCATTTCTATGGACTGAAGTTGGTAGATTATTGGACAAGAAGCCAGAGGAATGTCGATCGAAATATGAACAGTTTAAGAAAGATCATCTAATGGAGTACATTGGAGAGACTTATAATTTAAGGTCTAGGAAACCAATTTCTATATTATTTGACAATATTATATCTCAGGAGGTTGAGAACAGTTTCTACCAAGAAACAAATCATCTTAGTGCCGCAGAGTTGAAATGGAAAACTGAGAAACTCGATGAGATGGTGCAATTTCTGTTTGACAACATAGAAATGTTTAAAGACCCGATTTGTCACTTCGTCTGTTGGGCGGCAGTTGCACTTAAAATAAATGATAACGTCCAATCATGCAAAGAACAATGGAATGATCTAACTGCTCTATACAAGGGCATTTTGAATGACAAAAAAGAGGATTCGGATTTGCAAATTGACTGGCGGTATATAGAAATTTTTGACAGAATTTTCGACTATGGAATGGACACGAAATTGCTCGAGGGCTACGAAAACCAACAAAATATAAAAAAACTAACGCCTAGAACAGTCGTCGTAGGAAGTAAAGGTAAGTCCACATTTTATTGACTTTATTATAATTTATTTCTTGTAAAACTGTTGGTGGGCAGGCTTAGTCCTGCCTGTCTGTGGCTGCAGTTGCACAATAATATATAAATATATTAATAAATATATTATATTCTTCATAATACTGCAGTGTTTGGTAAAATTAATAATTTCGAACCTTGATCAGAACTATTTTAATTTCACTAACAGCGCAAGCAACACAGTATTCATGCTAATTTATAAATTATTAATTTTTCAGCAAAAAAAGCGACCAACAAAGAAGTTGTTCCTGAAAACTTATCCGATTTAGAGCCCGAAGAGTTTGAGGATAAGAGTTCCAGCAAACGTTCCAAGAGGGGAATCGGTGACCCAAAGCAAATCAAAATACTTGAGTACTACCTGAAATATAAGGACAAGTTTGGCACCACACCACGGAAGAAACTAGCAATGTGGGAGACATTGGCTTCGACCTTAGATACAACAGCCGAACAATGTGCTCAAAGTTTCAAAAACTTAAAGCAAGTCTACATGGCTTACATACAAAGAGAAATCAACAAGCCAGATAAGCCGATCCTGTGGCCATACTTTGCTCTTTGCAAAAAAGCATTTGGGTACAGAGTGATTAAAAACAAAATGAAACAAAGTGTCTTGGAGTTCGGTGATGCCGAAGAATGGACGCCGAGAGAAATTAAAATACTTATAAATTACTTCGGTCAGAATAGGGATGTCAACGATTCCAATGCCCACGAAGCGTCCAATTGGGCGTCACTAGCTAAAGACATCAACAAAAGCGCAACGGCGTGCCGTGACAAATTCATAGATCTTAGAAGGTCTTACAGGAAGATCATAACCATGATGGGCAGAAATCCTGATTGCAAAATCAATTGGAAATACTTCAAATTTTTCGACGAGATATATTCTAAAGCATCTGTGGGAGGAATGGAGGTAGATTCTGCGGATGAAAGTGCTTTAACATCTTACCAGTTGCCTCCTAATGCAGTCAGATCTGAAATACAAGGTACGTCAACTCAATGGATTGAACTTTTTTCGCTGATTATTACTAACTATTAATAAATAGGTTGGGGAAAAAGTTTCTTCGCATTTTATATGAAAATTCATAACATTTTTTAATAAAGTTTATTTACATTTAACAAAAGTATGTAGGTGCCATTTTGTTCGATAACTTTCTGCCATCTTGCAGGGATCATGTCCCATTGCTATAGAAATTCTGGGGCTTCTGATCAAAAAACCGCGACATGTCTTGGCAGTCCTCTCGTGATGTTAAAGAATTCTGAAGAGACCGAAACAAGTGGAAATCTGAATGTGCAAGGTCAGGACTATACGGCGGATGCATTAACACCTCCCAGCCAAACTCTCTTAATTTTTGCTGAGTGGCTAAAGATGTGTGAGGTAGCATTATCATGATGAAAAACCACACCCCTTCTGTTGATTAATTCCGGCTGCTTTCTCTCAACTTCTTGCTTTAATCTCATCAGTTGTTCGCAGTAGAGTTCAGAATCGATGGTCCTGCCTGGCGGTAACATCTCATAATGAATAATGCCCTTCCAATCCCACCATACACACAACATTACCTTGTTGCGAGATAACCCGGGTTTCGCCAGAGTCTGTGAAGCCTGACCAGCCTTTGACCACGACCTTTTTCGCACGTTCTTGTCGTACGTGATCCACTTCATCACCAGTTATCAGGTTTTTAAAAAATGGTTCGGTTTATTACGTCGTAATAAAGATTCACAAATGAGTACACTGTTCATCCTTTCAGTGAGCTCATGAGGCACCCAAATATCGAGCTTTTTTGTGTACCTAGCTTTTTTCAAATGCGCCAAAACTGTTTTGTGGTCAATTCCCAGTTTTTCAGCTACATCGTCACTACTGATATGCCGATCTTGCTCCACTTTTTCAAAAATGGCATCCATTTTATTCGTAACAGGGCGCACAGAGCGAGATGCATCTTTGACATAAAATTTTCCGGATTGAAAACGCTTAAACCAAATTTGTGCTACTTCACAGACACTGCACTAGGTCCATAAACATCACAAATTTTTTTCGCGCCTTGACTTGCATTTGTACCTTTTTTGTAGTAAAATTTTAAAATGTATCGAATTTCTTTATTAGATTCACTCATTTTAACAGTAATTAAAACAAATGAAAATCACTAATTTTACTAATTTGAATTTGGAATTATCTTTTTAAAATTTAAACTTTTTAATAATACCAAAACCAGCCAGATACAAATGGTATAGCCAAAGAGATTTTATTATAAGTTCATACATACTATTTGCGAAAAGAGCTTTTCCCCAACCTAATATAATTACTAATAAAATAAATGCCGTAGTTCACGGTCCAGCGGATTAACTTAGTTGTTAGATAAATAACTGGATGAACAAAACAGAATAAACCATAGACAACTTTGAAAACGTTAATCTAACGGATGTTCCCGCGTTATAAAATACGAGTTGTGACCCTAAGGCCTGGTTTCCACCAAAGTGGAGAGGAGAGATGTGTTTGAATAACAAACCAGATTTCGTTATTGAAGCTAAGCGGAGAGGAGATGTGGAAATAATCAAATCTGATTGGTTATTCAAACACATCTCTCCTCCCCGCTTTGGTGGAAACCGGGTCTAACGCGCGGTGAAAGACGTAGAATAAAAAAACGTTAAGACAATTATTATTTATTCAGGCTCACTTGCCATAAATACGAGTCGATATCGCCCTACCAATAATATCTTTACGGGTAATATCATTGCCATTCTTGATCACTGTCAAATAAGATTAGGGTAGTACTTTGCTGTTTCTCTTTCAGATCGTTTAGAAGTAGAAGTTGATTCAAGAACCTGTACTTACATGTTCAGTCCGATATAGAACAATGTCATCGATCCTTGTTTAAAGGTTTAAACCAACAAATCTTGTGTCAAAGGAGACCTATAATAGTTGTATACAATATTTTGTTTATAAAAAGTATTTCATTTCACTTACCATTTTTCAAGTAAATAAATATTAATAAGGTGCTCTAATTCCTTTATAATGTTACAAAGTTAATATTTCATTCTTAAAATCTAATAAAGAATTTATTTTTATTTTTAGACGATGATCTACAATGCATCATAGTTATACCAGAGGGGAACGAAAACACCAATGCAAATAATGCTCAAATTATCATCAACAAGGAACGCAAACAATCCAAAGCCAAGCCCAAAGGCTGGGCTATAAAACAGAAAATCTCTCTGCTAACACATTGTCTGGAATACATTAAAGCACATAAAGGCAAAGTTATAGATAAAAGAGATCTATGGAAGGAAATCAGCTCAAAAATAAACAAATCCCCTAACAGTTGTAATAAATTGTTTGTTTACATTAAATCAGAATACAAAACACTTAAAGATGCCAAAAACCTATCAGCAATTGAAAGATCACCTTTCTTAAGTATCATGCACAAAATAATGTCCTTGAAACCAAAATTTGTCCTTCCGCCATTGACAGACGAAGATATTGTTTTGACAGAACAAACCACATACCAGGATGTGGCTATTCCGCTCTGGAAAGTGGCTCAAGCATTGAAATACTACTTGGAGCATATAGAAGAATTTGTGGATCCCAAGTACGATCAAAAGACTGCATGGATCAACCTTGCTAAATCTATTACGGTTCGGGTTGTAAAAATATTTAAAAAGATTAACTACTTAAAACAGTTCTTCAACAGTGAAACGAATGAGGTTAATGGAGCGAAATTTGACTTCGCAGATACATTAAAACAGATTCTCGAAAAAGAATTCGAATATAGAATCACTATGGGATCAGTTCCAGAACCTATGTCCATGGATGATGATGAGACAGAAGCCACAGTTTGGACCGATGAGGAGACTGAACAGCTGTTAACATGGTATCTGTCGAATTTGGACAAGTTTAAAAGTTCAAAATATGTGCCCAGTTACCTTTGGATGGAGGCGTCAAAAGTTTTGAACAAGAGTGCTGTGGCCTGCTCTAACCAGATGACAGAAATAAGAAGACAGTACAGTGCGATGGTGAAAGAGAATCCAGATGCGCTAAACAGTTGGAGATTCTACGAGCTTTGCCAAAAAATATATGGTACTGGGAAGAAAAATACTGAACAAGAACAGCAACAATAGGAATATATAAGCGCAAGACAGTGAAATAGTTGTACCTAGTCTGTATAGTGTATTTACTGTTTGCAATTTACTGAAAATTATTTATGTTTATTGTGTATATAATTTGATAGTTTTTAAACTGATTTCATCATATATAAATTAATTATGTACTACCTATTAACGTATTAAGGCTATGATGTATTTTAAATAAATAGTTTTAAACTTATTAATATTTTTTCAATACACCTTGCTCGAAAATAGAACACTGTGCGTTAAATGCGTTTTACTGCACTGGTGTGATTTTTTTTGGCCTCTGTTTACGTATTTAAGACCTTTATGTAAATATTGCCTGAAATAAATGATTTATTATTATTATTAATTTCTACGTTCTCAATTACTATTATTCAGCCAGGATCATTTTAATAATAAAAAATATATTGAATCGATTCTTACAAAGAGAAAAGCATTTTGTATTTTTTAATTTCAACTAATTGTATCAAAAATATTATCAGCCAGTAATATTTTAGTAATAAAAATTATATATTCGATTTTAACGAATTGATTCGTAGAGGCTGAATGTTCGCGATAACCGTTTATAAAAAAGCAACCTATTATTGCTTTGACGTTGGTGCGAATTTGATAAATTTTCATTTTATTGTGTTACATTGATTGTTGTTTTAAGAGTGATCAAGTGTTGATATTTAATGATAAATGTGAATAGTACAGCAATTAAAAATGCGTGCGATATAATAAAAGTTATTTTTAACAACTCTTACATGAACAATTTCACCTGTAGTATCGTAGCTTTTGTAGGGGTAACTTTCTTAACCATTCCATTTTAATTATTTATTATGTTTTTTCACAAGTGTATTGAAAAACGTCGTACAACACACTTATCTTAGGTTTTATTACAAACTCGTGACATTATAAACCCTCGCCTGCGGCTCGGGCTTACAAAAGTCACCTCGTTTGTAATTTGCTATTATTTTTTATTCTGCTTATCAATCATTCTACTACGCCACCTCTGCTGTCTGAGTACGAATAAATGATATAGGATTATGGATATATTTATTATAATATAGGATGTCTTCTGCAGCTCTGGAATCATTCATCAGCACATGCTGAGTCAGCGCCAATGCAGATGGCGCGGTGCACTCCGCAAACAATGCTGTTTTCAGTAACATCTGTAAATTGTATGTTTGTGATTATTATGTGTTTGTTTCTGAACTGTGCCTAAATACAAACAATTACAAGTAAAAAATACAAATAAAAGTCACAAAAAAAAAACACTTCATCCAGCGCGTCCCCGCCAGACATGGTACCCAGGATACTGGCAGCATTCCCCCTCTGAATGGCTAGACTGATTCTTTGAGCCAGGAAGCTGCCAGCCCTGCGGTCACCAGTGGTCGATGAGACGCGCCGAAAGGTCGTTTAATAAATTTTTGGCTTCCGGGCCCCAAGAGCCCATCGTTTCGAACCCCACAGGTGAGAACATGGCTTCCATGTGCCTATTTTTATTTGTAAATATCTGTGTTTTGTTGTTTCTGGTGTGTAATACTGTGCTGTCTGTAGGTATGTGTCATTCAATAAATATTTTTCTATTCTATTCATTCGAGGATCAGCACAGGATGAAAAATGTAGCAGCTTTAAATAGGATGTGATGGAACCTTTGTATGTAACATCAGATTTTCCTGTTTTACTGTCAAATTGTTCCAGCCAGTTCAATCTAGCCATACTTTTCATCACCGGTCTGCTAAACAACCCATCTGTAGTAATACCATACAAATAGCTCGCTAGAGAGTAAAGTTATTTTTTTATATTTAATGTTCTTTACAAAATACATTAGGTGCCCGGGTTGAGATGAGTTCCTTCTTGTGCAGGAAGTCGAGCCAACCAGTATAAAATAGGCTTCGCTGTATCTACTTAACATCGATGACGTCGTGTCAGCTTATTTTCGCAAGTCTCTGTAAGTATCAACTGTGATGATTTTTTTAACGTATCTTCATCTATTCCTTTCTTTTTTACTATTGCAACATTTTCCTAGCTGAGGGAGTGAGTGAGAAAGTTGTTGCTTTTTGTCCAAGGTCTTGCACTACGATATTCAGGTGGCCAGGGCTTTATACTACACATAATCTTGTTAATGTAAGGGTGTGCTCACATTGGGAAGCGGACAGAACCTAGTATCGCGGAGAGTGCGCGCGTGGTGGCAGTTTTATATGGCAACTATGCGACCAAGCAGAAAGACATTGGTTTTGATCATTTGACTGTAGTTGAAGCAAGTTGAAGATAGTATTATACTTAGGACTAATAGTGCCGTGCTATTAAATGCTGTTTTTAGATTTGATTAGTGATCGCTTATGGTTATTTGACTATTTTAGTTTGGTCAACAATTTTTTATTTTTATTTCTTTCAATATCTTCTTTACTAGCAGCCAGAACCATCTTTGATATCTGCGAGATTTTTTCGCAGTCAAATCGCTACTCGCTCCGCTCAGTATAATAGTATAGGCCTTACTTCTAGTTAATAGACTTCAGTTTTCAACAGTCGCTCGGGTCGAATACATTCGCTATCTCTTCGTTGTGAAAAAATGACGATTTACATAAATGCTATATCACCTATAGCAGGCGTTTTTTGACAGTGTTAATAGTGCTCAAAAATGTATGATACTATAAACCTATGTGTAAACATTAAATCAAATTGTGTTGTTAATAAATAAGTAAGTAAGACCTACATACCAACTACATACTAATGTCAACTATTCGTGCGTACCTAAATCAAACCTAAATAAATAAATAGGCTAAAAATTAAAAAGTATTCAGTTGTGACATTGTCGCGTCGCCGTCGTCTTCGCAATGACTGCAAAGCAAGGAAAATTTAAAGATATTGTTACACAGATAATGATAAAATAATAGTTACCAACAGAGCTTAAACCTAGCCAATGGGGAAATAGTTTGTAGTACGTCCATCCAGAAACTATCGAAGTATACATAACTATCCAATGACGAGAATAAAATACTTATCAGTCGAGGAGTTAAGTCAATCATTCATTATAATTATTAGAAAATTACCTACTTAGATATAAAATGGATGGGACTTCCTTGAAATTAATGAAATATTAACAGTGGTTTCAAACAAAATATACTTACAGATACACGGATTAGGGTTGTCAATACTGCAATCTTTTAAGACATCAACACAATCTCAGCAGAAAGAAGTCCACTGCTGAAGTTCTGAACAAAGGAGAAGGAGGAGGATTTCTACAATGACCGGTCACCGGATCTTATAAAACACGACGTTACTCGTACACGGACGTAATACTTACCTATCTATACAATACAATACAAATATTATTTATTGACACCAATCACAATTTACAAGAAAACATTTTTACAGTTGGTTGAGTCAATTAGGCGGCTTTATTGCTAAGGTAGCAATTTCTGCCAGGCAACATTCACTATCTTTATTTACTCACGTCTACACATATGGAGTTTATTGTTATAATTTAAGTACCTAAGTATAGTTATCGAATAGGTATTTGAAATAGAACAGACTGCTAGTAGTAGTGAAGCCTTACAGTCGATACACGACGGTTTCAGCTTCGAGGCCTGTACAGTCAGCGTCAGTTACCTTTTCCAATACAAGCTGATCCTTGTGCATGCTATAGACCAGGGATGCACAGACTTACTGGGACCAGGGGCCACTCGGACAAATTATGAGCTAAAAGTGGGCCGCAGAAAATAAAAACAACTGAATAAAGTTATCAAGTTATCAAAGCTAAGTATTCTGACTGGTAGATGCGTGACATTGCATAATGTTAACAATTTTTTTAATATTTGGTTTCAAATTGCGTAATATTATAATTCCCTCCAAGTTTTCGTTTGCTAGGCGGATTCTATTTTTTGTTTTGTTCAGGTTCACAATCGAAAACGTTTGTTCGCAAATATTCGAACCAGCTTACGCATTTCAATGCAAAATATCGCGATTCGCGGCGTAGGTATTAAAAATTTTCATAATTTTGCTAATTTTATTAAATCGCTGGCGGGCCGCGGTTTATGCATGCTTGCTATAGACCACAGCTATAGACTATAGCTTTTACTTTACTATTTAGATCGGTAAGGTTAGGTCGTCTTGACTTCAAGTGTGCTGTGTGTTAGCTTAAAATAAAGGCTACGTGCTACTTTTCAGTTACAAAATACGTTTGTTGATTTGTATTACCGATAATTTCTTATGTAATATTTACAAGATCATTTTGAAATAATAATCATAATGTAGAGTTAAAACAGTAGGTATACTAAAAACATGCTTATGTCAGTAACCATTATCCAGCTCCCGGCTCCACCACCAGACCCTCGTCACCAAGTGCAAAGTATTGGACTCATTATAACAAATCAAATGAGCTCAAACTCGAGGGCTCAAACAAGTAGCCATTAAAGAGTTCCACTATCCAGCTCCTGATTCCATGATCAGATCAGCTAGACGGTACCAAATTATTGTGTTGTTATCTGAATTTATTGGAAGTAGATATTATAATTTACTTTCCAGATTACGTTACAATGATTACAGTTAGTTAGTTAGTTAGTTTGTCAGTTACATACAAGTGAACAAGTAAAAGCGTGTTAATAATTAAAAAATACCCACTTGATTGGTGGTCAAAACAGGTGAACCAAACCACGGGGTAGTACTCATGTTAACCTGGGTCACCTGGGTCATTCTGTGCCAGGGTGCTCTACTGACAGTACCACAATTTATGCAGTTTAGATTTTGTTCTTTGCTCTATATTTAATGACGGGCGTTAAGAAATTAATAAAGTAGTGTTTTTTTTTGCTCAAAACTTGAAACACGAGTTTGAGTTTTTTGTACTTTGTAAAAATATAAGTAAGCGATTGAAATAAGTAGGAGTATTGAAGATTAATTCAAGTCCATTTACGGAAGTATTTTAAGTATATTTATGTAAGAGATTTACTTACATACCTAGTACGTTATATGCAGCATGCGACAACCCTTTTAAAGGGATTATGCTTGTAAGGCGTGTAAGACTTCATTTTAGCAAAAAATATCACGCATTTTATCTTTGTAATGGTCGAGTTGTAGATTCTTACTACCACGAAGCTACAAGTTACAAATACAATTCGACGTACATTGCGTAGACGATTAGATAAAACGATAAGGGCTTACAGTTTAGGCGAATTGGCTACGCAATGTATATCAAATTATAACTTGTAGCTTCGTGAAACGGGGCCCTCCTGATGCATTGTGAACAACTTATGTAATTTAAAAGCAACTAGCGGTCCGCCTGCGGCTACGCTCGCGTTGTGCAAGATTTTCCCGTGGGAATAAGACTTTTTCCCGTAAAAAGTATCCTATGAGTTACTCCAGGTTACAAACTATGTCCATTCCAAATTTCATCCAAATCCGTTGAATACTTTAAGCGTGAAGGCGGAACAAACATCCAAATATATTTTCACATTTATATTATTGTGATGGCAATAACATGTGTGATGCTTCCTAACAGCACTACGCCGAAGGGGCGCTGCTGTAAAGTATCCTTTCTGACAGCGCCCAAAATATGTTTAATTATTTCATTAAATACATACGTACATACTTTTTAAATACCAGTACAAAAACGTACAATAAATGAACAATTGTTTTAATTAATTTCAGTATAAATGGAGCTTGGGCGCTGTTAGGAGGCATCATACAATAACATGGGTGGTAATGGGTCTTGATATCCTGGTATTGGGCAATCAGGCCTTGGTCAACCTCTCTGGCCCAGTGGAAACAGCACCGTGAGGAAACCCGCACATGTTTGCGGGGAAATTCAAAGGTTGTGCTTCTCAGTTGGGTGTCTCGGTAACCCTCCGGACGCGATCGCAACTAAGTTTCACAAAAGGTCCTTGTAGAGTATTTGACTGAAGTCTTTTAGCCGGAGTGTGAGTGGAATGTTATATTAAAATTTCGACTCCATGCTATTGATTTGGAGTTTCCTAGCGAGAAAATGATCCTGGTTGCAGCGTTGTCAGGTTATTTCTGATGACAT
Organism: Carpatolechia fugitivella; assembly: GCA_951230895.1. Taxonomy (NCBI): domain Eukaryota; kingdom Metazoa; phylum Arthropoda; class Insecta; order Lepidoptera; family Gelechiidae; genus Carpatolechia; species Carpatolechia fugitivella. Next base: position 5,180,174 of record OX579668.1, read on the forward strand.
TACACTTTATTAAATACTTTAACAATTTCCACTTAAAACTAACTGTACTCCGAAGAAAACTTAAATATAAGTACAAAGTTTGAAAACCCCAAATAGGTGAAACCATGCTTCAACCTAAAATATTGTAAACACTACCCTAAAGTACATACCGGTAATCGTGTAGCTATAAATGAATGAAATCACACAGTGTGTCGTGTACAAAATGAACTTGCCAGTGAATTTCCACGTGGTGCTGGTGATACTCCTCGTGAAGAGTGCTGGAGCAAGAAGAGTACAGGCTGCCGTTAGTTTTTTGTAAGTATTATTTTCATATTGTGTCTATTTAGCACCGGTCGCACCCCGCGCTCCACCCAGGTTCGCGCTCCACGCGGGTTCGGCCTGTGCATGGGCAAATACCTTCCATTTTGCCAACCATCGAGATCATGGGCTTTATAAATACTAGCCTCTGAGAAGCGTGATTAGTCTTACTATCGTTCCTAAGTCAGCCTTGATAGAATAGAATATTATTGACCCTTGTTTTTGATTGACCCTCGGATCTGTATTTATTTTTATGTTATATCTCTTTTAAAATTGTTATTAAAGTATTAATATTATTTCGTGTAATGAGGCTAGCCTGGTTGATCCTATTGTTGCGGTTTCCAAGCTGTCAGATTGACCTCTGAGGTTCAACCATCACTGATTTGATAGAATGAAATATATCCAAAATAATAATTATAGTACTCGGGATGAAAACCTGGAAAATCTCTTATTCCAGAAAAGCTGAATTCCAATTATTAAGCTTAGCCATGATCTTTTTGTAATTTTTATCTCTATTCAGAACCAATGAAACATACCAGGAGATAGAGCTCAAATCCGAGTCCAGCTTGTCTCTTGACGACATTCTTCCGAAGAAGAGGAATCTGTATGATAAGAACAGGGCCCCCAAACTGCTGGGTCAACCCACTGTCGTGTACTTCCACGTCACCGTGCTATCTCTCGATTCCATCAACGAGGAGAGCATGGTGAGTATTTGTACTATGTCTCGAATCCATGAACAAGGAGAGCATGGTTGGTGAGTATTTGTGCTATCTCTTGATTCTATCAACGAGGAGAGAATGGGAAGTATTTGTGCTATGTCGCCATTGCATCAACGACGAGAGCATGGTGAGTATTTGTGCTATATCTTGATTCTATCAACGAGGAGAGCATGGGGAGTATTTGTGCTATGTCTCCATCCCATCAACGACGATAGCATGGTGAGTATTTGTGTTATCTCTTGACTCTATCAACGAGGAGAGCATGGGGAGTATTTGTGCTATCTCTCGATTCCATCAACGAGGAGAGCACAGTGAGTATTTGTTTAAAATGTACCTCTATTAATTGAATTAGAAAAATCAAACACAGAGTAACATTTTTAACAGCTTTGTGGCGTCATTGTTGGTAAAGTTTGCGTACCTCTATGTTAAAGAACTGCCGAAGCATTTCTACAGATTGTTCTAAAATTCGCGCAAAAAACAAGTTACTCAAGCATGGAGTAATCAACCAACCAACCTAACCAACTGCACTTTCGTCCGTAATTTGTCGGATGAGATTTTTACTATTTTATACGAGTATATTTAGATCTGCTATCTGAAATAGCAATAGTAAAGGCTTAACATGCCTTTCGAAGCACGGAAAATGCTCTTAACTGAGAACCATAAACGGTCACCCATTACACGGCCAGACCTGAAACAGTTGTGCCACTATCTAATAATTCACCATTCCAACTTTATTTCAGACGTATGTAGCAGACATTTTCCTCGCTCAGTCATGGCGAGACCCTCGTCTCCGCCTCCCGGAGAACATGCACGAAGAGTACAGGATCCTGGACGTGGAGTGGCTGAACAGCATCTGGAGGCCCGACTGCTTCTTCAAGAATGCGAAGAAAGTGACATTCCACGAGATGAGCATACCCAACCATTACCTCTGGCTGTACCACGATAAAACTCTACTTTACATGTCTAAGTAAGTGTTCAAAGGCTCATTTCAGTCCACTGTTGGTCATATGCCTCTCTTATTGAACTCCACTGAGCATGATCTTTATCTCTTCTGATCCCTATGCTACAGATGCTGACCCTGCCGATACAAAAAGAAAATATGGTATGGTATGGTGCATGTGGTCACGATATATGTATAATCGGAGATATATATTAGTATACTTTCACAATCGAAGTCAGACATACCTGTATGTTTCCTTTCCATGGTACCTCCACCCCACACGTTATCTTTTCTTGACGTGCGGTACGGATGTTGTGTCTTTTATTGTTTTTTTTTGTTTGAGTACGATGTGAACAATCTAAAGATCAATTTGTGTTTCAGGCTGACACTAGTACTCTCCTGCGCAATGAAATTTGAAACTTATCCGCACGATACGCAAAGTTGCTCCATGATGATAGAAAGTTGTAAGTAAAAGGATTGTCAATCAATCAATCAATCAGCCTATTGCAGTCCACTGCTGGACGTAGGCCTCCCCAAGGGCACGCCAAAGCGCACGATCACCCGTTTTCCTCATCCAGCCACCACCAGCGACCTTCCTCAGGTCATCAGTCCACAACTAAAAACTGATTTGATTGGTTTGGGTGTCAAAAGGATTATAGTTTATTTTATTTTAAATAGTCTGTATGTTTGTTTGTTTTTTTTGTCTGTCTGTTTGTTTAGTCTGTCTGTCTGTCACTTGGTAATGTTTATGTCCTCTATCGGCCTTCACATCAGGGGTCTCCATCCAAACATTTCATGGGCACTTTAATTGACAAGTAGAAATTCTAGGAATCGCGAAAATTAGACTAAGGAAACTAGTAATTTTGCATGACAAGGGCAATATAAGAGGAGCAAAATACTCAGACTCTCAAAATTAGACGCATGATTAACCGAGTTCATTGCGTTATCATCATGCATGCAACCAATTACTACACTTTGGAGCAGATTAAAAAATATTTCGCTTCTGACTAAGCGAGTCGCTAAGAATACAAGAGTGGTTTGCTCATTAAAATACTTCATCAATCAATCATCAACGGCCCGTTACAGTCCACTGCTGAACTATGAGCCTCCTCCACTTAAGTGTTTGGTTTTGCCATAATCTCCACGCTTGGCAGGCGGGTTGGAGATCGCAGATTAAAAGGTTACTGTATCAGAGAGCGCTGCTGCCCGTTCCCTGTTCAATGTGGACTACACATAATAAGTCGCCTCTTACGACACCCACGGGAAGAGTAGGGGTTGGTGACAAATGTATTCTACTCAATATATACTTATTCAGCCAGCGTGATCGACTAAGGTCTGATATCCCTAATCCAAGATATAGGCTCGAGTTCCTTGGTGAGGACGTATTAGAAATTTAAATTGAAATTGCTTTATTGTGAGCATAGGTAATAAGATGGTGTACATTAGAGTGTAGAGCAGATAACAACCTACTTACTAAAGATTCTGTTTCAGTATCGCACACAGTTCATGACCTAGTATTCATTTGGAACCTGACGGATCCTTTGGTGGTGAACCCGGACATCGAACTGCCACAACTAGACATTGCTAACAACTACACTAGTGATTGTACTATTGAATATTCTACAGGTAAGTGCAGCCTATGGGGGAGGCCTACAGCAGTGGACGTCTTCCGGCTGAGATGATGATGATGATGAAGTACAGTTTTGTCATTCGTGCCCATACACTACAAAATAACTGCTAGTTAGAGACATTGGCTTTTGATCGTAAAGTTGGGGGCTTCCGTCTTTTCTTAAAAAAATTCTTAAAAAAGCTGCAATTAGCACTTTTCAGCGCCTTAAATTGTGTGTGAGATTGTAACTTCAGTAACATTGGGCCGTTTTGGGCCATTCCTGAACCCATTGGTTGAGAAAATGATAGTATAAAAGCTAATAACGAAGTTTAGTTTGGTAACCGTTTCCATCTCTTAATTAGTTGAAATTACTCAAGGCTATTTTCTATTACAGGAAATTTTACTTGCCTAGCAATAGTTTTCAATCTACGCAGACGTTTAGGCTACCATCTCTTCCACACGTACATACCTTCAGCTCTGATTGTCGTCATGTCCTGGATCTCCTTCTGGATCAAACCTGAGGCTATTCCGGCCAGAGTCACTTTGGGAGTCACCTCGTTATTGACTTTGGGTAAGTTCTATTAATAGACAGTATATTGTCGTGACAAATTGTATAAGATCCAATCATATGTTTTGAAGCACTTGTAGAGATTATCCTAGATTAGGGTTTATCTTTATCGTTCTATTAAATTTGCAAGCCTAGGCCGCACGATTCACCCCCGAACTTTCCAACAGGTGAGACTAAAGTCAAATACATACCGATCAAATCAGAATTTTTAGTTTTGGTGGATGTAATTAAAATAATATATAACTAAACAACCGAGCTGCAGTGAAGCTGATATCATCCTGATATCATATACCTAGTAGTTTCGGGAGCACATACTTAACATGAACCGCCCATTTTCAGTTACCTAGTAAATTATCGCTCATCTCTCTTGTACTAATTTTCCACAAAAATTAAACTCCATTATGTAAAATCGGTAAAGCGACCATAAGAGCCAGGGTTTTCGACAAATAGTCATCATTCATCGACTGTATGTCTTTCAAACTAAAGTTTCGGACCCAACAAACTCTGTTCTCTTTCTTTATTTTGATGTTATTAATCTTTCTTCCTAGCTACCCAAAACACGCAGTCCCAACAGTCTTTACCACCGGTCTCGTACGTCAAAGCCATAGACGTGTGGATGTCCTCCTGTTCTGTCTTCGTGTTCCTCTCACTCTTCGAGTTCGCCGTAGTCAACAACTACATGGGACCAGTTGCCACTAAAGCTATGAAAGGGTACTCCGACGAAGACTTGAGCAGAGATCTGGACGCTTTCAAGGTTAGTCGAACTCTTTTGGTTTCTATGGTCTGTGGTCGAACTGCATGTGGTCGGCCTGTAAGTTTGTTTTTGAGTGGTTCATTTCTCGGGTGACTGCTTGTTTCTGATAGTGAAAGTTTTACCATGAATGAGGATGAATAGGTTATGGATCATATTTCGGAAGGCGCACGGTAGAAAATATGCCAAAGCGTGAGCGTAACTATAAAGTCGTTTTATATTGACGGTCGCAGTATCTAGTCTATTTCTTTTGTTAAAAAAAAAATATTCTGCTGGGTCTGCAAGATTTCATGATATTTGACATAAGGATGTGTTGAAAAAGGTTGAAAACGTTCATGTAATTTTTTTTTAATTATTTTTATTGCACACTTAAATTTACAGGATAATTATTAAAATTAGTTATAAAGGCGAGTTTATCTCTATAAGAGATTTATTTATTTATTTATTTAGGATCATCAACATCATATATATTACACATTAATGGAATTACACAGTAACAATAGAGTTTTAGGCTGATACATATGACACTTAAAGATGAACACAACATTCAAATAATATAATAATAGCGCTTAATTAAACAAATATATAGAATTAAATTATAGTCAGATCAGCGAATTATAGGAAATTACTAAATTTTATTAGTAGTACTAGTAATTAAATACTCTGTAATTAACTACTTCTAGAAGGTTACTACTTAATTAAATAATAAACTAATTTATTTTAATTTTAAAGATAAAGATATTTATAAAAAATAGAGATAAATTATTTAGTACTAAGCATTAAGTACTAAGTATTAATAATTTCTTGGTTAGGCCTTGTGGCAATAGTATATTCTTAAATCTACTTAAAGAATAATTAAATAAGTCGAGATCAGAGCGTTTAGCACTGATCTCGTTATAACATTTACTTATTCTAACAAGAGGTCTCTTCCAGCCAACCTACAAGGTGGTTGAAAAGGTGTAAATCAGAGCGGGAACAAGGATGTGCACTAAATAAATTAGCTTAAAATAAAAATTAATTTAAATTAAAACATAAATACAACAAAATATCTACATATATACCTAATAAATAGTACATACATACATAATTATGAAATTACACAATATTTAATAAAATAAAATTTGATGAATACAAAGTCTAGGTTCACGAACAAACAAGTTAAGATCTGGTCTAGTTTACTGTTAAAACTGTAAAGCGAACAGGTAGCCATTTTCCACGCCATATACAGAACGTTGTCGTGTGTCCTCATTTACTAAGGATTCCTAGTCACTAGGAATCAGTCCTGTTAGTAAATTAATACCTACCTAGATATATTATTATTCTTACCTCTATTTAACGTTATTATTCCATATCTTACCGTATTTTTGTTTGTGTAGAATCAAGTTTCATGTGCTACAAATTGTAATTTTTTCATAGCAAAGAAAACATATTTTTATTTGCTGACGATTTTTACAAATACGTGAAGTGAACACGGGATATCTTTCTTGGATGTCTTTTGCACTTTTTTATCGTATAAAACAATCTATCAATTTTATCAAAGGTGGCTAGGTGTTAGGTTCTGAGTTCAATCATTATGAAATGTTGTATGAATTAGCATTGCAAAAATTCTAGCTATTTAAAAATTAACATCCATTAATTCGTACAGAGGTAGCTAGCTAGAACTATTTCATATATTTTATGAAACGGACCTTCGCAACGCGACGCCTGAAAGTCTAATCAAATCAAATCAAATCAAATAAATTTATTAGCTGACAATTATGCAAAAAATAGGTTTCTCCCACTCAGCCATTACAACATCATGACATGCAAATATAAATCACATTCCAGGTAGCCATAAATTACTTATAATATAACTTATTCAAAAATTCCCCTATAGAATAAAAGTTAAATTTCTGTAACCATTCAAATAACTTTTGCTTAAACATTTTCGTATCTAGCTCCTTAATATATTGCGGAATTCTATTATAAATTTCTACACAAGTAAAGTAAATTTTTTTCTTAAATCGGGATGTTTTACAAATTGTACCAGTTACTAGTTTATTTGGATTTCTTATGTTCGCAGCACAAACATCTCTAGCCTTTTTGAACAGATGTAGATTCTCTCTAACAAATTTTGCAACCTCAAATATGTACAGACTTAGTAAAGGCAAGACTTTTAACTTCGTAAAGAGAGGCTTACACGAGGCCAAAGGAGCAGCCCCACAGATAGACCTGATGTACTTTTTTTGGGCAATGAAGGCTTTGTTTATATCGATACCGTTACCCCAGATCAATAGACCATACCTGAAATTGGACTGTACATATCCGTGATATGCTGTCATAGCAGCGGCCGCTGTGCTTGCTGTTTTACGTAGCTTGTATAATGGGTAGCTGAATCTGTTAATTTTGTTACATACATTTTTTACATGCTCTTTCCATTTCAGTTGATTGTCTAACCATAGTCCTAAAAATTTGACAGAGTCTTTTCCAATTATGGGGTGGTTTTTATATTTAATATTTAGTTTTGAGTTTTGATTATTAAAATTAATGTAACTAGTTTTATCAATATTAACAATAAGGTTATTTTTATTAAGCCATTCTATTATGTCAGTGATTGTTTTATTAATTTCAAATTCGTGGTCAGATAATGTCAATTTATTGTCCGTAGTTACTACTATTGAAATGTCGTCAGCGAATAATATTGTTTTATGATTTGTCACTTCAGGGATGTCATTAATATATATTAAAAATAATAATGGGCCCAGGATACTCCCTACCAAACCGGTTTTTTTCATAATTGGATTGATATTTTTTAACTATTTGCTTTTTATTTATTTTAGTAACTTCAACGCATTGCTCTCTGCCCGTTAAATAGCTTTTTAACCAATTCAAGGCTGGGCCTCTTACCCCACATTGTTGTAGCTTAGTCAAAAGTAGATCATGGGCAACAAAATCGAAAGCCTTGGCCATGTCAAAGAATAATGTAGTTGTAAATAGCTTTTTGTTTGTTTTTTGCAGTATTTCATCCATTAAATTGAAAGCAGCTAAAGTAGTAGATTTTTGTTTTTGGAAACCATATTGGTCTTGTTTTATTACCTTAAATTTATTCATAAATGTAATTAATTGTTTATGCATTATTTTCTCAAAGATTTTTGAAATTACAGTTAATAGCGCAATTGGGCGATAATTAGTCATAATCCTCTTATTTCCTTTTTTATATAAGGGTTTAACGATAGACCGTTTGAGTTCGTCAGGGAAGACACCATTTTCGAGAGAGAGATTTATAAGATACGCTAGTACCGGCGCGATTTCCTGCCTGCAAAATTTCAATACCTTAGTGCAAATTTCGTCGGGGCCTAGGTACAGAGTTCGTATTACTTAAAGACTTAATTGTATTTTCAATATCATTAGAGTATAAACTCTAGGTGTTAGATAAATAGAGTTTGGTAAATTAAAGGTGTTAGTATTTTTAATGTCATGATTTAGTTATTTGTCATGTTAATAATTTTTTTATTTAAATTAGTAGCTATATCTGAAGATTCTGTTATTGAACTATTATCAACTTCAATTTCATCGATCTGATTTCGTTCAGTAATATCATTTATTTCATTTTGTATTACATTCCATGTCGCCTTGCATACGTTTTTGCTTCTTTTTATGTATTTTGTATTTATGTTACGTTTAGCAACATGGGTGCAATTTTTTAGTACTCTAGAATATCTTCTGTAACTCCTTTTGTAATGAGACGTTTTATTTTTATAATATTGAAATCGTAAGGTTCTTTTTGTGTTTGCAGCTTACTTTAAGGCCTCTAGATAGCCACTTTATTTTATTGGTTGTGTTTATCTTCATTTAAGTAAGAGGGAAACACAACTTGTACAATAAGCTTCCTTTCTCAGTGAAAAATTAAAGTCAGATTTCTTTGCCGGCTCCATAATTCTGATACCAAGGGATGTGAGATCAGTAAAGTTGTCCACCTTACAATCCAAACGCTAAAGACGAAGAAGTATAATAATTTAAGTTGATGTTTCATCTTTCTTTCCAGCACATATTTCCGCAAACGGTGGATCCTCGAGCCAGCACATCGGCGTCCATTCCTCAGTACGACACGTTCTGCAACGGACGTGAGACGGCCGTCTACATCGATCGGTTCTCTCGCTTCTTCTTCCCCTTCTCTTTCTTTATCCTAAACGTCGTCTATTGGTCTACTTTCTTGTAGACAAGTTCTTCAAAGTAATTTTTAACACACACACACATGGCAGAATTTTGCTCATCTAAAATTTATTTATAAGATTTATCGACTCGCCAATAAATGTTCAGGGTGTTATACCTATATTGCTCGCGTTATAGACCAAGGGCGGTTACGCACTACATCCGTTCCGAATCCTCGAAAATCAGTCCAGAGTATTCGTAGAACTATTTGTATGATAGTACCTTAATTTAAAGGTTGTGTGTGAAGTAGACCAACCCGCACCAGAGTGGTCGACAATGACCTGATCGCCCTGACCCTCTTCTAATTCTAATTTTATATTATTAATTATATATACTAAAATGAGTGAAATTACCTGAATAGAATAAAATTGCTACGGTAGAATATAATGTTACATAACTAGGTTGTAAAATAGGATAGTCTTCTATTTAGAGTATACATAGGTAGACATAGGTAATTAATTTCTTTTATTATTATGTATTTGATTATAATACACCGTGAAAAATTGATACATTTTCGTTAAAAAGTGTTTTCAGTCTATTAAGCTGACAAATAAAAAAAATTGCATCCCCCATAGTAAATCGATTAGCTGGCGCGGTTTTGTATGAATGGACCAATTTTTTTTGTCGTTTTACAGCCCATGTTTCTTGGGGATAGTTGTGGATTGAACACTCCCTTTAACCAATTAAATTTCACGGTACAGGTACCACTCTAGTGTGTTATTTAGTTTCGATTTGATCTAAAAATTAGCAATTTTTGGAATTACTACAAAAACTGTGGGGAATGATTAAAAAACAGTATTTTTAAGGTATATCACTAAAGTTAACTTGTTTATTTACTTATTAATATAAATAAAATTGTTTCCATCACAAATGTTTTTTTTTTATTTTGATTCTAATGCATATATTTAATAGTAGTTAACTAAGAAAACGAAAAACAAGGGGAAAAAACGAAAACGAAACGAAACGAGGGATGAAAACGAATGATTAATTACACAAGAGGCATTTTGTACGAGCGTAGCGAGGGCACTTATAGTGCGAGGGTGGAATTGACCAGTTTCTTACGAGGTGAACACCTCGCTTTTTATCTCGATCGCGAGGAAAGAAAAAAATCTGTAGCTAACATAACATACGGGCTAAAATATAAATCGAAAAGACCTGTCTATTTTTAAACAAAGAAATTATTCAAGCGGTGTTTAAGTCATTAGATTCTAGGATAGACTTTTAAAATGGTCAGGACATATCTAGACGTTACAATGGCCTGGGACACTAAAATAGGCATCTGACCGAGCCGATTGCAAGTCTAGACTTCAAACTTGTTAAGGTTCAGTGAAACTAGTAATTAAAAAAAAAGAACATAGGTATGTGACAGCGTTACTAAAAATTACAATAACTTCGTATTCTGAGTAATTACGAAAGTTAAGCCAAGCCTTACGAGTACGTTATACAGGTTTGATTTAGACCGATCTCTTTGAAAGATTTTCGTGACGTAGTATTTTTTAAGAATTCTCGTTGTTTGTTTTTTATAAATCTACTTGACCACAGAATAATGTGGTATAGAATCGTAGTATATTAATAAATCCTACATCTTCCGTTACTTCAACATCGTCATCTTGCAGTTTCATTGCAACTGTCTGTATGCACCCTAAGAAATTGCTACTTTAGCAATAAGGCCAATCTTTCTTCTCTTTTTTTTTATACCATTGTCTATATTAAAATTTCTAAAAGTAAATAAAGTTTAATCTATAAATGATCGTCTTTACAGGATTACCTACTGTTTATTCAATGCACTATGAATAGAAAAGTTTTTCCGAAGAAAATGTTTGACAGACAACAACAACGTACTATATTGATAGTACATTGTACATTGTATATTGATACATAATTACTTCAATGTCCAAATAAGTCAAACTAGGTCTTACCCTTAATACTTAGCCATCCAAAAGAATACCAAATGCGTTGCCAAAAATCGCACCACAAAACAATGCATAATTTGCATTATTTTGCATACAACATGGCGGCTGTCTAGACTGAGTCTACGTGATGGGAATGCATGGCTATATCTATGCAAGGCGGTGCAGTTTTAGCTAGGATAGGACACCTAGCCATTTTAGAAAATAGGTGATAAGTACTTAAAGCTTTATTTCGCAAATAGTTTGCAAGAAAGTAAAATTAATTATTTTGGATTTATTTTTCTCTGTGACCATTTTATTTAGATTTTCTGTTCTGACCTTTCTTGGATGAGTTTTAAAAATATTTATATATATTTTTAATTATATTAAGAATAATGACGAATAAGTCGTCAGAAAACTAAATTTTCACTAAAATTATGGATTTCTGAGCTATTGGTCATTGAACATTTTTCTTTAAAAAAATTAAATCATGGTAATAAAAAATCGAAAGTATGTTTTTTGGTATTTCCCTTTTTCAGCATGGATCATTGTAAATTTTTGCATAGAATAGTCTATGAGCCGGAGTGACGTAAGTTACTTTTCATTACTCATACTCTGAAAGTAGTTCGGAAGTTGCCTGAGGAGCGGATTGAAGGTAATACTTTTCAGCCCGGAGGGAGAATCAACTGACAGCTGTCATTCATTCATTCATTTTCATTCGTTCTGGCAAATTATTGAAAAAAAAAACTGGTTCTAATTTCACATTTCTATTGAACTATGTTCCATCTTTCTATACAGCCACTCAATTACAGCGCAATGTTAAATTGAAATAACATAAAGTTAAGTATTATATATATTTTATAAATGACTAACTAACTTATTAACTTTTAACTATTTCTTTAAAATAAAATAGATTTGGGCAAATTATTTAACATTTTTCAATGATAGAAATTAAAAATAATGGCTCAAAAGCTGGCCGGCACGGCCACAGCAAAAAATATAAAATAGGCGGGAAAGCAACAATCCGATTATCATTGGTTTCTGGAGTTGTAGGGTTTTGTTTACTATGAGTTCATCTGATTCAGATATGGAAGTCACTCATTTTTTCTTTAGCTAATTCGTGTTTTTATTTTTACTTTCCTTGTATTCGTAATGAAAAGCACAGTGTTTACCTCTGGTTAAAGACTTATTTAGTGCCTCGAACTATTAGGGCCCTCGCTACGCTCAGGCCCCAATCCCCGTCTCGGCGCTAAATAAGTTACTTTCACCCCTCTTATAACAATGTACTATTTTAACTGCGACAGAAAATAAGCTTACGACACATTTTTCTGTAAAAATATATTCTGTTAATCCTTAGAACTTGAACTTTTACAATGTCATAAAATACTCATGCAAATACAATTCGTAAGAGCGTTGGCACTAAATATTATGATGTAGAGCGAACATCTGTTGTTTTATGGGTCTGATTCTGGGCTATTATATTGGTTCCAGGAACAGTGGCGCACTTTTGAAGTTCATTTTCTGCCAGTAAATCCCTGGCTATAATAACTCCTGAAGCGGTTCAGGATACGATTCGCAGTTGGAACAAGACGTAAGCTGAAACAGAGAAGAACCGTTATTACACCTTTTAATTTCGTTATTGCATTTAGTGAGGTGATAAACGGTCCGCCCGCGGCTACGCTCGTGCTATGTAAGATTTTCCCGTGGGAATAAGACTTTTCCCGGTAAAAAATATCCTATGTGTTAATCCAGGTTACAGACTATCTTTATTCCAAATTTCGTTCAAATCCGTCCAGTAGTTTAGGCGTGAAAGCGGAACAAACATCCAAATATATTTTCACATTTATAATATTAGTGTGATTTATTTTTAACGTGCAATATATGAAACTTTGAAGTAAGAAAAAAGTGATAAAGAAAAATATAACGAAGAAAGAGTTTTAGTATTTAGTTGACTGAATAGTTCAGTAATAGTACCTACCTACCACCAATACCAATCCCATCCAACCCAACCCACTACCAACCCAACCCACCACCAACCCTACCACCCATACTATCAAAACATAAAACAATAAACACACAAAAACGACAACTAACTATTACTTTATAACAATAACTACCACTGGGTCCATTATCCGTTTTTAATACAGAATATTCAATAAATATTAAACATTTTCCTCCGGAATGAAGACTGTTATTTTTTATTTATTTATGCTTTATCAGAATAATCAAACAAAACCACCCACCACCAACACAAAAAAAAACAGTTATAACGTTTAATAAAAATAATTTGATTTGTAGTCAACTTTGTAACAGTCTAAGCGCAGCTTCGCTTGACACTTGGGCCACTCCTGCGCAGTGCAACATCGATGTGACGATTGTGACGTTTACACAGCCAGCGGTGAACTGCTGCTACTTCTGCTGGAAATAGCCGCTAGTGTGTAAACGACCTTATAAATTATAACGCCGTAAAATTATTTGTGCTACCATAAAATCCCGTATTAAACGACGAAGAAAGTGCAAGAGAAGTTTGTTTAAAAAAATACCGGTCAAGTAGGAGTTGAATACGTGCAGAGAAGGTAACGATTTTTTCTTGACATTATCAATTTATAATGTAAATGTTAATTCCGAAAAGGTATACAACGTGTAAGCAAAATAACGCATAACCTCTCGGGTGGTAGCTCAGCCCATGAAACTGAACAACTTTAGTTCCACAACTTTTTAAAATTCGCAAAAAAAAAATGAACTTTTATACAATTTGACTCGATCAGCTGATCAGAAACAAACAAATAAATATCAGTTTTTCTTTTTGAGTCCACCACACCAAATCCAGGCGGCATTAACAGTAAAATTTGTCATAGTACTAGTGGGACGAATCGATGCCAATTGTACTATCAATGGTGCTGGCTAATGGTACAACTGGTCCGGAGCCACCAAAGCCTCATATTTTATTTCTTTTAACTCAAAGTTTTTTATGCAAAAAGTAGTTACTGGGTTGGAAAGTGCTAAATGCACTGTTACCTACTCAAATTTACTCGTACTAATGTGCTAGAGGTGACCCACAATCTTGACATTGGCAAATAATTGTCCTTGCATCTCATCTTGACCTATACTGTCTGGTGCATTATTGCACGAAATGGAAACCAATGATCAATCTATTACATGCACTGATAAATAACTTACAATGTCTTGTTGTGTGAGTGTTATTATGATTTATGTTTTGACCGAACGATCCACTAAGATTGGTCGTTGTCGAGAACCTTGGGTTTTCCAGTACCTATTTGACCTTTTCCAGCAGTGGATGTGGTGAAATCGACACATAAACATAAAAGTTGGTCGAACTACGAAACTTTGGGTGGTTATTCGGGATAATGGATGCAGAAGGAAACTTAGGACATTGGTCATTTGGGGAAATGGTCGTACTAGGAAACACTCTGTAGAAATAGCGATTAGGTCCATAAAAAAAATCGGGGAAATGGGTGAATTGAGAAATAAACGAACAGGAAAACGGTCAAATAAGGATTTTTGACATTGATCATTTAGGAAAATAGACCGCGACCATGTGGAGGTCTATAAAAAGCCAAAAAGGTAATACTTTGACCCACAAGTACACGCGAGCTACTTGCCTCAGACCTAAAATGTATGTAGAGTCGGTTGTTTAGAACAAACTTATTGATATTTCAAAAAGGTACTTTGTTTTGAGTTTAGTAGCTTGTTTGGAACATTATGAACTAATATAATCCCTACCCAATTGTATTGTGTCAAAGACTATTTTATCTCACACATTGCCTGCATCTGCCTTATCATCTGTTATCACAAAATGGTTTAAATTAATTAATTAATATTATTCGTTCATTACATTGGTAACCATGTAGAGATATCACCGAGACGAGCTATTATTGTCGTCACATCTGTCAAACTGACTGACAGTTGGATGATTTCATTTGTTGATGCTACAGACAGACAGACAGGAGTCGATAAAATAGGATTTATAGCATTGATATTCAATCAATCCCTTTTGGGGTCAACTGTCAACCTTCTTTTTGACGTAGAAGGTGTTTATCAGGTAGATTATTATCTAATGCTACTGGTAATTGCTATTAAAGTACTAATTTACTCAAACATAGCAATAAACATGCATTAAACTTATACGAATGTTATTTGATTTCCTAATTTTGATTCGGTTAAATAATAGGGGATAACTTAGAACGCTTTCTGCTTAAAACTTATGTAAACAAGGACATTATTTAGAATAGAATAAATTTATTTGCTAAAACATGGTAACAAAAACCATTGATGGCGTGCAAGAAATTAAAATAATACAGACACACAAATTAACCATAAACAATACATATTTTGGTTAAACTTACAAAAAAGTGAATTGCTAAATGTGAACTATTCATTAACAGCTATCGAAGGGTTTGAGCCAACACTGAATTAAGCCCAAGTCACACAGAGCCGTGCCGGGGGCGGTCCGGGGCCGGGAAAGCGGGACGGTGCTATAGCGCGGCATAGCGCCGTCCCGCTCTGTGTGACTTGGGCTTTAGGGCGACTAATTATGGTGGTATTACCAGTAACAAGATAAAATTAATACGAACAGAATTCAAATTCAAATATATTTATTCGTAACCATAGTTATTATAATAGTGTGGGTATCGAGCTATTTCTGAAGTAACAAAGCTAGTTTAGGTAAACTTTTCGTGAATAATTGTTGAGGCTATTTGAAATCGGCATAATATTACTGTTTTTGAAAGATTGACAACTTTTTTTTTAAATTGACATAACTTCCAAAAAAGGTCCACAACATTTTTATTGTGTTTAGTGTCAAATAAAAGTTGTCTATGTCTATATATAGTATAACCAAGGACGTTAGTATAACTTCATTTCAAATGACATTGGAAAACAGACAAGAAATATGTATGGCAGAAAAAAGGTTATTGATGATTCACACTTGTCAGCTAATCGAGATTGACATTATGTCTGGAAATGTATCCTATAAAATACTTTTCCAATGTTATCTGAAACAGAGTATATGTCAATTTTACCGTACATCACAGACAGTCACACACAATTTTGGCCAAATTACTATGCGTTGCTCGTGGTAATGTTATTCGTGTCTCAAGGCTGACGCAGCTCTAGCGGAGTTTTAGTATCGATGCGCCAGCGCAGACGGCGTCTAGACTAGACAAGATGGACAACGGCATGGTTCTATGAGCAAATAGCTTTAAGTTCCATTTACAGATTCAATAAGGGGATACAGTTTGATAAGGACAAAAATTGAGTAGGTACACATTTAAAATTCAATTCATACATTGAGCGTCGGTGTCATTAGTGGCTAAGGTTGGCCTTCTGCCCGGGAGACGCGGGTTCGATCCCCACTACGTACGTGTTTTCGAATTTTGAATGAAAGTTTATTCGACGCTCTTACGGCGAAGGCAAATGTCGTAAGGAAACCTGTGTATTCTTGCAGAGAAATTCACAGGTTGTATGTGTAGGCTCGAGCCCCTCGATGGGGACGTGAATGAGCTGTAGATGAGATTTGAAAGGTTAATAAAATAAAGGTATTAGTAGCTAGTAATTGATTGGGAATTGCTACTTTCATTACCTACTTTACTTATTGACCGAGCGAGCGCGATGCGTCTCCGTTTCAGCTCGGCCATAATTGCTTTTGTTTGTCCATCTGCGTCCAACTGTCTGTTTGTTCTTCTCTTCAGGTCGCATTCCTCAACCGATTCTCGTGAAATTATGTGAGCAGGTTTGATAAATAAATAGATTTTTTGTAGAGTTAGTTTTTGCAAATTTTGGTTACAGGTTGCCAGCTTACAAGGTCTACCGCTGAGGCTCTTTTCAACCAAAATTGCTTTTGCTCTACAGGTCACATTTCTCAAACGATTAAAATTAAAAATGCACAGAAGCATTTAAAAATAAAAATAAACGGCCACATCAACTCACACGAATGTGAAGACACCACTAGTTAGCCACTAGTAGAGATGTGCCGTGGGGAATGTTCCCATTCCCAGTATTTTCCCTATGGGAATATTCCCGGTAAGTTACCCAAAGTTTCCAATGTTCCCGGGAATATTCCCCTACACATGAAACATTTAATATATTGAATTCTTTCTTTACCTAGTGTTTTAATTTAGTTTGGTTGGTTGGTTGGCTGGTTTGGTTAGTATGATTTAATTTGCAAAATTGATTATTTTTGATATAGACAATTTTATTTCGTTTAAGTGAGAGATTTCACTCACGGTCATCTGATCCAAAACTAGGCAAGGCCTGTACTACGAGTATGGGTGTCAAAGATAGACAAATATTCAATACCCAGACACAGAAATGACCCTTGACGTCTGCCTTTTTTTCTTTTCGCGCCTTAGCTTGGTACTATAGAAAACTGTAATTTTATTACAAATAGGTATAGGTATTAGTGGTTTTGTTAGTTACATACAGCCAAGTAGATGTTTGCCTGTTTATTGCTGACTGTAAGATGTGGATAAACTGTCTCGCTTCCTCTTTAAAAAACATTTTATTTGCGAATCTCTTTATTTGAGTGGCAACAAGGTCATCAAACAATGAAAGTGTCCTTTTTTAGTTACCTGTTATTTAATTTGTAACTTGGTGCACGTATTTAAACATACAAACCTCGTTGTTAAAAATAAATCTGAATCTTTGTGGTCGGCTTTTAAAAGTTGCTTTGCTTTATACCTATAACTTATGAAAAACTTGTTGATCGTTCTGTGATTTGTTAATTATTTTAGTATAATTTAAATTGTTAATACTGAAATTTTATTGATATTTAAAAACAAATCTGGATCTATGTGTTCGGATTTTAAAAAAGTTGCTTTGTTTTATACCTACCTATAACTTATGAAAAACATGTTGATCGTTCTGTGATTTGTTAATTATTTTAGTATACTTAAAATTGTTAATACTAAAATTTTATTGATGTTTAATTGTTGATTATATTGATAGCGCATATTTGTACACACATGAATAAAAACTATCAAAATTTAACGTCTGTGTTTCTTTTTCTCTTATTAAAATACAGTTAAAACTTTCAGAACCTGCCCGGGAATATTCCCGGAAACATTGGGAATATTCCTAAAAACACTGGGAATATTCCTCGGAATATTCCAATTTTTTTGGGAGTTTTGGGAATATTCCCAGGCATGTGGGAAATTTCCGGTGATTGTTCCCGGTAACATTGGGAATATACGAAATCTCTTAGGTTAGTAGGTATTCAAATATTACTTGTGATTTGTCTCCTAAAACTTAATATTGTGACATATAAATATATAATAAAAATAGAAGATTTCGACAACTTTCCCATTGTTTAAGTTCTCAAGGGAATATTCCCCGGAATATTCCCACACAAAAGTAATTTACTGGGAACGGCACATCATTAGCCACTAGTTAGCATTTTGTACAAGTTAATTTAATTTATGGACATTGTCTGGAATAAATGATTTTCATTTCATTTACTAGATTCATGGTTACACAACAATAATTTATTTTGAAAATAATTTAAATTATTACAGTAATTTTATGGATTTACGTGATCCAGATCAATTAGTGTTGGCGGAGATCAACGAATATTTATTCGTCTCTGTGATTGAAAAAAAAAGCAAGGTGTTAAAATGCCAATGAGAACAGTTGTGTATCGGGAAATTAAATCTCCCATGACACTACTGGTAGGCCTATGAAAAGAAAGAGAGAGCCATATCAGGTACCTTTGGCTGCTCTATAACACTGACACCAGGGTTTTTGAGGTCGGTTGTCGACCTAACAACCCACACGACGATCTAAGAGTTCTTATTCACATAAAACTATATCCCTGACGTCCACACAGGACCTCGTCCCTCATTCAAAGGGGTCATTGGTAAAATTATCTTCGATCAACAACATGACATGAATGATTTGCACCAACTTTGCAGAAAGATCGCAGATAGTATTGTTTGGTGACATAGGAACGAAGTAAGCTTGGGCGGACGATTATATTCAAATTGCAACACTTAAACACACATTGAAATCGGAATGAAGGCTGATTAAAATAATGGTAAAAAGTCGAAGTATGTAGGACGACGAACGCTATTTTCTTAGATAAATGAAAGGCTCGCGTGGCGCTCGCCTAGATACCGCTGGCGTAATTGTAAAATGCAGCAACAAATACTATACGCCGAATTCGGCGTACCCGAGCTCCTTCCAAATTGTCATTGTTGAGTTGCCGCATTCACGGAGCTGTTGTTATTAGATAGCGCGGTATCTAGGCGAGCCTTTCATTTATCTAAGGCTATTCTTTTATATACGTCAAAAATGTGACGTAGATAACTTACAACGGTAAGCACATAGTGAACTCAGTCACTGATGGCAGTCAGTCGTTAAATCAGTGGCTGACCTGATATTATAATAATAATAAAATTATAATTATAATAAATCGGGAATTTATTTCAAATAAGTATAGCGCTGGCGCGTATTATTTACACGCTGGCAACATAGCGGGTCAACAATGACTTAACTATCGACTGAGATCGGTGATTGATATATTGAATGAATGAATGAAATATACATTATTGTACACAAACACAAACTATAAAACCTATTATGTTATTACAAAAAAACCTTAACAACTTCTAAAAACTTTCTAATATCTGAAATTTCCGTACCCGCCTTATGTAATAACATACGATATTTTGTAGGTTACTATATTATGCAATTACTAGTTTCATCTAACTTTTGATCGTGACGTTTCAAAAAAAGTTTACATTCAAGTAACGAACACAACATACACACTTGATTTCAATATCAACAATTTGAATACGAAAAGGTATAAAGTATTAGTAATAATGAACCACAGTTGACTCATTTACAAAACAATATTTTGATATTTAATTTCAGTGCAAAAACCTCTTTGTTACAGTTAGTACTCATAGTATCTAGAATCTAAACAATATTGACAATATTTCCGTATTTGAATTGAAAAAATAAAATAAAATAAAAATTATAACAAGTGAATCATTTACAATATTATGAAAAAAAAAATTAAACGCAATTACAATATGTAAATAGAGTTGCATTGAATAAAGAAAGAATAATAGATAATTCTAATGAAGGAAAATTGACATAGGTAATTAATCACTATCAAATCAAATCAACGGCCCGTTACAGTTCACTGCTGGACTATGAGCCTCCTCCACTTAAGTGTTTGGTTTTGCCATAATCTCCACGCTTGGCAGGTGGGTTGAAGATCGCAGATTAAAATGTTACTGTATCAGAGAGCGCTCCTGCCCGTTCCCTGTTCAATGTGTAGTCCCTAAGTCGCCTCTTACGACACCCACGGGAAGAGTAGGGGTTGGTGACAAATGTATTCTACTCTGCCGTCACCACACGGCGCATATTAATCACTATAGTAATAAGAAAAATTCGTCTGAAGTCGGTATTGGAGATAATGGCCCCGATTTACACAGTCATGCTCTAATCATAATTTGAAAATCCAGCTATCCTTTCCGTTTTATGACCAATGAAAGAGAGAAGATGAATTCAGATGAAAGAATAATATTAAAAAAAATAAAAAAAATATAGTTAGACCTACACGGAAGAAGTTGGGAAAAGAGATGCAAACGCACGTTACTACATGTCAGAAAAGCTGCCAGACTGTCGTCAAAACCATGTAAGCAAATCGTCAAATAGTGCGTCCAGCGCTTCTTCATCTTCTTCTTAGGGAACACTAGGTCATAGCGATGCCCAGCGTTACCTAAGATCGGAAATACGGAAATTTATGAGGTGTGTTTAAATATAAATCGATGTTCGATAGTTTAATGTCCTTTTTATCTAATTAGAGAAAAAACAGACCGAGTTAAATAACGTGTTCATCAGGCCCCTAAACCAACCCAACCTGATAAATAGCTCTAAGCTCTGAGTCTTAGACTTGCTAAGGTTAAACGCATATTCCCACCATTTGCCTACTGAATATAGGTACTGTAAGGAGCGGTCTCCTTTGTGGTGACTGGCTGTTCGTTTAGTTCGATTGGATTTGAATATTTTGAAATATCGAATGGTTCTTTTTTGTTGTTTTGACTCGGGATGCCAACGGGCTACTGAGTAGACTATATTTTGATATTTTAAAGAGATTATTGAAAAATAATATAAAAACATTAGATTCAACTCATAACATCGTTTTAATCATTATATTAGCTTAGCGCCCATCTGGCTACCGCCGACGACAACGAATTGACTATAGATTATTCGTTGGGTACTTAATTATATTGCAATAAATCTCAATTTTCGCCCCGGTCCTCGCGAGCCCGTATGCGTGGCCACCCCTGATCCGCAGGCCCTGATAAACACTGCCAAGGCTAGCGAAGGACAATGTTCTCGTCCGGTGCACTCACTGTCACTACGGTGACCATCATTTAGAAGAGAGTCTTCTTCTAATGTAAGGGTTTTGTATTTTGGTTGGCGCTAAAAAGATGAAAAGCAGGTGATGTAGTGGCTAGATCCGTTGCGTCGAATATCATCATCAGCAGCTCATATACGACCCCAATGAGGGACTCGAGCCTACCTTAAATTAGGCGTTCAGGCTTTATTTGACCACGCTGACCCAGTGCGGGTTGGTCGACTTCACACACAACTTTTTTATTTCTTCACAGGAGTGTGCAGATTTTCTCACGATGTTTTCCTTCGCCATAAGAGCGTCGAATAAACGTACATATGAATTCAAATTTCGAAACCATATTGGTACATAGTGGGGTTCGAACCCGCATCTCCCGGACGGAAGACAGCGGCCTTAGCCTTTACACCACCGACGAGGCTCATAATTTAGATTTGTTCATTAGATGCGGGTGAAGGAAAATGTTTTGAGGTACGGCCTGCAGAGACATCGGACCCCCCCTAGAATACTATGCGCTATGCCAGGGGGGTCCGATTTCTCTGCAGGCGACTGTACCACTGCTCACGCCTGTCAAGACATTCAACTAAGTGTGAAGTCTACCAAGTACCAACTCCTTCGAGGTCTGATTCAAGGAGTCGGAGATGTTTGTGGAGAAAAAATAAAAATCAACAGTCACATCAACTCATAAGAATTGTAAAGACTCGCGGTCGCGAGGTCTACAGCTCACAGAGCCACTAGTTTTATACAAAGTCGTAACCCAGTTTCCTCTTAAAAATAAAAAAGCAGAAACCATGGTTACAAGACTACTCTCTCAAGTATGCAATAGTACCCAAGCAGCTAAGAGAGGGAAGGAAGCAATCAGCTCGCTCCCACATTGCAATACTGCGCATGAATGGAAAGGACCTGCGCTTACGCCGGCCCTGAAACATGATCAATTGGATCAGTTCGCCAGGAGTATACAGTTACTTGGACTGGTGTGAAATTTTGCTATAGTATATTTCGTGGGGACGTATATATGAGCTGTTGATATTTCGTAAAATCATGTCTCCTGGTATGAAAACGGACTAACATATTTTGGGGCTTTAGATTGTGTGTCTGATCTAAAAAGACTAGAATCGTTATTTTTTTTGTGATATTGCTACCATATCCTTGAGTATTTTGTAAATTAGTGCTTACAACATAATATGCGTAACAATTACCGATGTGTACACGAATTTAGAAAATGAATGAATGAATGAAATGAATGTTTATAAGTTCAAAGGTCAACCAATAAAGCTATAAGCTTAGCTTTGATCCCCCCAATCAAGATGGGGTCGAACTTCTCAATAGAGTGATATGAGAAGCCTTACTAAAATAAAATGGTGTGAAATAAAATAACAATAAAGCTATAAGCTTAGCTTTGATCCCCCCAATCAAGATGAGGTCGAACTTCTCAATAGAGTGATATGAGAAGCCTTACTAGAATAAAATGGTGTGAAATAAAATAGTTACTTTTTCAAAATGGGGTACAATTCAATAGGAATAACGGTGTGGCTAGCTTTAATATGTAGAAGGTCGTTGTAATATTACCCTGCTATTCACCCCTATTCATAATCGATGCTGACAAAACGGATGTCTTGATTGGCAGAGGCATGCGGGCGACCCCACGCAATGCCAGGGAACTGCCTACCACCCAGGGTTACCCTGATCCACCGATATTGGATTAAATTAAATTCAACTGTGATGATAAGGATCGATCAGAGATGATCGTCCTGTTATTGCAAAGTCAAAGTCAAAGTCAAATTAATTTATTTCCATAGGATGTTATTACATCACTTAGATCCGTCATTACATTTTTTTGGGTGAGCTCACTAACACAATGGCGGAATCTGTGGAGAAGAGCTCACCGAAGAAACTCCACAGTCGTCGCATCTTTTGCGTTTCCTTTTTTAAATAAAAAATTAAAATATTACAAAATTAATGCTAATTAAATATCGAAAAGGCCTGCCACTCAAGCAATCTATTCCCATGGACATCTGTCCTCTAAGTAATCAGATATCCTATAGTAACCTTTTTTATACAATTCCTGTTTTATAATTATTTTAAACTTGTCTAAAGGCAAGTTTTTAATATCAGTAGGGACCTTATTGTAATAGCGTATACAATTGCCTTTAAAAGAATTACTAATTTTATGTAGTCGGCTGACATAAGCAACCAACTTGTCTTTATTTCTAGTATTAAAATTGTGTATATCACTGTACTTCTGAAAATTACTCATATTTCGTTTTACATACACAAGATTGTCATAGATATATTGAGACACAAATGTCAGAATATTGATTTCTTTAAACTTTTCCCTCAGTGACACTCTAGGCCCTAATCTATAAATTGCACGAACAGCCCGTTTCTGCAGAATAAATATACTATTAGCATTCGCAGCGTGACCCCACAATAGAAGCTTACTCTTTTGCAACAATAGGAGCTTACTCTTTTTTTAACAAGCGCGACTCTATAATATTATGTAGTGGAGTAATTTTTACATGAATGAGAGAGAAGTGATTAATTTGATTTATATGGTTATTTTCTTTATTTTTTGTGTTTGCGTTACGAAAGTTTCGTTAACATTTCATATATATCTTTCTATTATGTAAAAAACAACGCATCCTTTAGGCATCCAATAAACGAAGTTATAGCAATAACAGTACTGTAAAATTTACCAAATACTATTGTGTTCTGACGTCAAGAAACTCCAAGCAATTTAATAAACAGAAAGCATGCTCAAGTTCTTTGACCATCAATTTGCACTCGCTGGCAGCTTTGACCCGCGAAACCCAAAATGACTACAATGGCCAATTACTGCCAATCCCCAACATGTGCACCCATTGTGACCAACGTAACGTTCGGCCTCGATGACGTGCAAATTCGTATGATAAGAGGGGTCAATCTCATAGCGGTCACGCTGAACCAACTCTACGTGCAGCTGCCGAAATATCCTGAGAGTAACATAGATCTTATTTTGAACCCTGGAAGGTAGGGAAGGGTCGGATTGCTGGTTTTAAGGTAACTTTGGGTGTGGTTTTGCAGCGGTTTGAAGTTACCGCTGTCGGGTACATATTGGATCAGTGATTGAATTGGATGTTGCTAGTATCATCTGTAGTTATTTACAGGTAACAAACACACTTGAGGTATTTTTTTTACTTTTTTGATTTTTTTAAATGGCCTTTGTATTTTTACCTGTCGGATATATATGACCTTGAACGCCACTTACTGAAATCCACACCTGGTAAGTTTTAAAAGAAAATAAGATATCTTAAATGTTACTCTAAACATGTCATCAACCTCATTTTGTAGATTACTACTCGAAATTGATCAGACCATTAGAAATTTGCTTCCGTCAAATTCTTTCTAGCTTAATTGCTCCAAGACAATGAAATGAGTGATCAGTTTTTGCGAGTCTGTTGTCTTCATTGTCACAACCTACTTTTTGCAGAGCAGATCTCAATTTGAATCAGGCAATGAACCTTCAACTGTCAGTACTTCTTGTTTTATCGAACCGGGGACTTTTTTTATAGGCTCTGTTATTGTGTAGTTTTATCTTAGTGAAACGCAGGAAGACATAGACGCAATTAAATAAAAGAACGCCGCAATACCTCTAACAATCTGCTACTAGATCTTATTGACCAGATGCACTTTGCAGAAGAGTGCGTTTGGTTTAAGACCTTGATGCATTCTGTATATCTGCTATCAATGGAATGTTAGTTTTGATCGTAGACCTGATACTCAAGTTTATTTGAGTCAATGCAGATGTTTTATTTGTTACCAAGGTCAGAAGTTATTCTAGCGGTTTATAAATTTATAATAGTGCTATGCAAGTCGGGTTGTATACCAGATTGATTAAAAACAGATACAAGTATACCGGTCTACATTACGCGCTGTTAGAGGAACGTTTTACTTCCACAGATACTATCTTTGACCATACTAGTTCTCTTTGTCCTGGGATTTGTGATGCTGCTGTCGTTGAGATTTCCAATGGTCAGATGAAGCCAGGTCTGTGGCGCTCATTCTCACGGCCACGCCCGGATGCAGCGGTCACAAAAGATTGATGAATTAGTGATGGGGTCACGAAAGTTTTCGTGTCGATGAAATAAAAATATTGTACGCATGCTGCAAATATTGTACCATGAATTTCTCATGGTAAAGCAGAACGATGAATGAATATTTAGATACACAAAATAATTATGCTCCTGGCGTTGCCAATAACAGGTTTCAAATTTAGGTTTACGGCTAAAATATTAATAAATTATCATTCATGTTTTTTTTTTATTTGAATAAAACATCAGTAATTACAGTAATTACTCGATCATCAGTTGATCTTTTTGTCTTGACTGAAAAATCCTGATGACGCTACATACAAAAAAACTTAACGTCGTCTAAATCTTTATTACGTCCATATCTCTCTACCATGTCCTTGTAAAATTAGACTGGGTTTTTTGCCGTTGCTACGCGGACGCCTCTGATAATGCTTTATACAATTTAATCACATGGCAACAGGCAACGTGTTCGTTCTCTTCTCATACATCAGCTTCTACAAGTATGCTGTACAGCTTTACGCCCGCGGCTTCGCCTGAAATTTCCCGAGAGATGCTATAATAAGTGCATTTTATTTGTCCTAAATATTCAATTTTATATTGCTTCCATTAGAGATGCATTGTCTTCAAAATTAAGAAGTGGCTCTACATATTGCGCAATAGATATCCTAAACTTCAGCGGTTTATATTTGAAATATGAAATCAACCGTGTCATTCAGTCACTCAGAAATAGTTTTTTTATTTGTAAAGAATTGCAGTAAGTAAGTATGCTGCGAGATAAGAATCCCAGTAGGTTATCAGTTCGGCAAGACTTGAGGACGTTCGCCTGCGTCGTCGCCAAGTTGTCTGCTGTTACGACGTGCAAATTCTAAGGCGGGGTTTTCGACTTTTCGATAAACGAACGTTAGGTTAGAACTCAATACCCATTACCTACCACATATAATAGAACTACTATAATACTATATACTACTATAATAGAAGTACTATTATAGTATACTTATTATTACTTATTTTTATGCCCGCCGTGTGGTGACGGCAGAGTAGAATACATTTGTCACCAACCCCTAACTCTTCCCGTGGGTGTCGTAAGAGGCGACTTAGGGACTACACATTGAACAGGGAACGGGCAGCAGCGCTCTCTGATACAGTAACATTTTAATCTGCGATCTCCAACCCGCCTGCCAAGCGTAGAGATTATGGCAAAACCAAACACTTAAGTGGAGGAGGCTCATAGTCCAGCAGTGGACTGTAACGGGCCGTTGATTTTTTTTTATTTGACTTATTTTTATGTTAAAATTATATGGACAGTTTTATTAGTTGACTTGATAGGATGTAACTGTTGCAAGTATAAAGCCTGTAATAATGAAAAGGTTTTAATCATAGAAATGTAATTGGCTTTTATTGCCCCTCGGTGGGGACGTATATGAGCTGTAGATGATAATAGTAATTTACTTTTCTATGATTTTGGTATTTTATT
Source organism: Carpatolechia fugitivella (assembly GCA_951230895.1). Taxonomy (NCBI): domain Eukaryota; kingdom Metazoa; phylum Arthropoda; class Insecta; order Lepidoptera; family Gelechiidae; genus Carpatolechia; species Carpatolechia fugitivella. The sequence continues at coordinate 5,207,063 of OX579668.1, forward strand.
TTGATGCCCGTTGGGCTTACGCAATCTACTTTCTGACTTACAAATGGTGCTAAATTAATAAGTATTGTATTTTATGGGAACAGAGCAGATTTCCACTATGCCGAGGTTTATAGTATTTCAACTCGATAAAACCGCATCACTACCAAGGATTAGGGTCATTCGCCCTCAACAAATCATTTTTAATTGTGTGCGTATTCTTCAATCTTTCCATCAGCGACCCGTTAAACAATAATGCAAATTGTTCGCAGTTCAAACTGGCCAATGGCAGCGCACCGCTCTTTATAAGGTCAAAGACCTTTTTTTTTCTCTTTTCGCCGATGATTCGAAGAAACGGAAAGCGGCCATGTTGCGCGTTTAAAAAATGGGTCAAGAGAAATTTCGACTCAATTGAATTGGGTCAATTGGTTTTGGCAGATTTAGTGGTTTGTTGTATCCAGTTACAGTGGCCTTTCATTTTTAATATGTTATTGCAAACGCACACAAAGGAAAACCGTATGTTTTAGAGATATACACACTCTATGAAGGCGATGGTCAGAATCTGCTATAAGGTAGAATGATACAAAAAGTGGTTACCTCCTGCTACGGCTCGCTACGAAAGAAACGCTACGAAATTTGAAACATGTTTGCTACGGAATGTTGGCTACATGCTAAAATACTGGCTTTTCTTGTATTCTCGTCTTTTGTAATATATAGGTATAGGTACATATTTGATTCGCTAATATTTCAAAGTATATTAAGTAGTTATTACCGGTGAGGCCGACATTTGTTTGAATAAAATTAAATGGCGAGAGAAGAAATGCTATAAAAGACGTTCTAGTTTTGAGATAGTTTTAACTGAAACGGCTAAATTGTAATAGGTATGTATAATTGAGTGAGTCACTAGGTAGTATGTATACCCAATTTTCTTAGTAAATGCAGTTTCTAGAACCTTTCACTGCAATCTGGGGTCACAGTAGCACTGCACTTGTTTACAACTTCTTTGAACAAAAGAAGTCAAATCTTTGTTTTTTCCCTGAACGCAATCTCAGTTTATCGTGGTTCATGTCATTTTATAGGAATCTTAATCATCACAATAGTAAGTTATGCTTCCGATTCTTGAATTTGAGAATTAAATACCCAATGTTTTTTTTTTGGAGAAAAGCGACTTAAAAAATTTGTTCCTCAATCTGATTGCATTATTTTGGGGTATGTATGTAAACGTGCTTAAAATTTACAATATAGGACGATTTACGATAATCGTTCATTTTCTGTGAAACAAAAATGGTAGCGTAAAAATATGCCTCTTTAAAAAAAAAATATTTTTAGCAAGAATTAATTAGTTAAACTAATCAAGATCAAATAATTGTAAGTTGCGCATCACAAACATCAAAATTATATTTATAAAAAACACATACACAATCACAACACTTACATAACCTTTTGGCCAAGGATTTTCGGTCATATGTATTGAATCATGCAAGGATATAGTATTAGCAAAGAATACTATGATATATCTATAGGTTTCCTTCAAATTATGTTACAAAACCCGATCATCTTTCAACGTCAGTCCTTCCTCAATCGTAGGTCAAACTCCTGCGCAGTACTCTACCATTAGTCCTGAAGCCCGGCTTACAGTTAAATTACAAAAAACCTGACGGATGCTGCTTTAAATTTGCCATGTAAGCGATGGCATTATGTAGAGGTTATGTGTTTAAACAAGTATTTTTCATACTTACGAAAATTACGTTCACTCGTATCAGGTGAAAATAATTAGTATTACGTATTAAAAGATTGTGTAAATATTTTTAAACTTGCTGCTTAAAACAATTTTTGTGGTCATTATAATTCTGAGTTGGCTTTACAGCTCTACTTTAAGTTAACGTTTCAGATTATTCCAATAGACAGCTTGCAACTTTGAATCGACTAAGATTTTCCAGCGCTAAGGTAGAGCAAAACGTTTAGATCAACATTCGTCAGAGCGCCAGACCTTTTGACAATGAAATCACCCACTGGCTACAGATCTCTATCAGAATGACTTTTAGAACATTCGGATGGCAAAGTGTCACTATGAAGGGTATATTTACTACACAAATTGAGCTGTTGTGCAATTTCATCTTCCGTTGGTCCGCCATCATATTTCATCCATAAGTTTGTTGTGATCGCTCCTTATATAATGTTGTTGGACGGCTCCGTAGCCCAGGTGGTAGTGTATCTGCCTCCGACGCACAGGGTCGCGGGTTCGAATCCCGCCCAGGGAAAACGTTCGTGTGATGAGCACTTGTGTTTGCCTTGTGTCTGGTTGTTGAGCTGTCTGGTACTCTTAGTACAAGCTCTGTTTAGTATGGGATCAGATGGCCGTGTGTGAAGATGTCCCCACGTATTTAATTATTAAAAAAAAAGTTGTTTAGGTGATAATTTGTTTCTTCTTACCAGGATATGTGCAGAAAACAGATGATTGCTGCTTCCTATGAAGGAAAATATACAACGCGTTTACTAAATAACGTATAACCTCTCGGGCAAAAATGCTCATATTAATGAACAACTTTTGCTCCAAAGTTTTCAAATTCGCTTCTTCTTCTTAATTAATTACTTTTTAATTAGACTTTATATAATGAAGACGTATTTTGCCAGTGTCAAGTGTCAAAATTCTTTTGTTCTTTTTTTCATACAAGAGAAAGTATTTTTTCCATTCAGTAATTTTTCGTTCTTCCTGGATAAGTCACAATTAAATAGGTTTATAAACTAACGAGAAATTATACGTTAAATTTGTAAATGGTTGATTGCAGTTCACAATTTTTCGTCAGTTAATAATATCACTTAAGTGGAGGCGGCTCATAGTCCAGCAGTGGACTGTAACGGGCCGTTGATGATGTTGATGTTGAATAATATCGCGAGTCAGATTATAATAAATTAACGATGTTCACAATCTTTCGGTGATAAGCCGGTGGTTGTAAATCATCAACATCATCATCTACGACCGACCGACCGAGACGTCGCAAAGGTTCCAGCTTCCGACATCTGTTTGAGGATGTGAAATGAATCGGTATAATTTTTTTCCTAATAAGAATAATCAGCAGGTCCATAGTCATAGTCACCTATGGGTGTGGTAGCTTGTTGTGATGAGGGGTCAGTTGGGACGCTGACAACTCCTGCTTGGGCCTGATGTATTACATCAACACCTCATCACTCTCTAAAATTACCAGAAAAAGAATCTTCTCATTGGCAAATCAATCACGTAATATTGACAGAGTTGGTGTACCATTACACTTAAACCCTGTGACTACTGAGAGTGACAATCATCAGATGTGTCTTGGCAAAGGTCATTGCCAGCGTGGCAGCACTTCCCGGCCATTGTAGCGAGTGACCGCGCGATCAAAACAAGCAGAGGGTGCCAATGAGCTACGAATATTGTCTCTTCCTTTCTTGTTAGTTCCTTTATATTTATCATTAAATTATCTGCCCAATTGCCGTGTGGTGACGGCAGAGTATAATACATTTGTCACCAACCCCTACTCTCCCCGTGGGTGTCGTAAGAGGCGACTTAGGGACTACACATTGAACAGAGAACGGGCAGCAGCGCTCTCTGATACAGTAACCTTTTAATCTGCGATCTCCAACCCGCCTGCCAAGCGTGGAGATTACGGCAAAACCCTCCACTTAAGTGGAGGAGGTTCAAAGTCCAGCAGTGGACTGTAACGGGCCGTTGATGCCCAATTAGAAATCGAATCCAAAAAACTGTAATTTTCTAATAACACCACCACCGCATCAACGAATTATATATTTCGTTGCTCTACATTGTTTACTCCATAAAACTAGACAACAAAGTACTTTGGTTTGGGCTAAAAGACCACTAAAACTAAATACGATGGGGGATATCTTTGAGTATTTTTTAGTCTCAAAGGGGGATATTATGGGTAGTTTAAGTCGCGTGTAATGTCGTGCCTTCCAATGTTGGAAACATTTTTTTACAGTAGATTGTTAACCAAGGGGTGAAACGATCAATTACACGCCGAGGTATTTTGGCGCACGAGCGTAGCGAGAGCGCTTATAGTGCGAGGGAATTGATCAGTTTCCCACGTGGTGAACACCCTGTTTTTGATTTCGATGTGAGGAAAAAAAAAAGTCAGTTTGTAAAAAATAACACATGGGCTACATACCTACCACATTGACATCACACGTGCGACACACACATCAATGCACCTATTTCATAGTCAAACTGCGAAAATTTCAGTTAGTTGATATCACTGTATACCTATTAACTTTTGAAAAGTCACGCACTAGACGTCTAAAATTAACCTAATTTTCACTATTTCATCGTTAAAATTGACATACATTCCTAAAATATGTATCAACTCTAAATCCCTCCATATTTATCGTGTGCAACTTTCTATGAAAATAATAAAAAGAAAGGTTTGAATTTGAAAGTTACTTACATCCCATCCCATATTATTTTATGTTATTATATTGACAACTAAACAACTTTAATTTTCTACGTTCGCGTTGTGTAAGATTTTCCCGTGGGAATAAGACTTCTTTCCGTAATGATCATCCTAGATGTTAAACCAGAGTACAAATTATCTCTATTACAAATTTCATCCCAATCCTTTTGGTGTGAAAGCGGAACGGGCATCTAAATATCCATTATATACTTTCACATATTTAGTGTGATGCGATGTGATATGCTACGGAAACAATAGGGGATCGGATTGTTCACCATATTTTATGAATTTACCATATTTTATAAATTATTTTTAAAATATAGATTAGTAGCAGACGATTCGCGAAGAAAAAAAACAGAATCGGTTGAAAAACGAATTTACAGTAATTTTTTAAAGTTGCAATATGCCTATCTCTTTCAAAAACGATTCTTTGTATGGAGATTATATGGCGTTACTAACAAATGACGTCACAAGTGGGTATGTGCCTCTCTGTCTAATCTTGAATTTCAAACCTTTATAACTCGGTCAATTTTACAGATAGAGCAAAAACTCTTTTAGTGTTTGATAGCAGAAACTAAGAAGTTTGGATTTATAAAATAAAAAAAAAGTAGTCCGTTCCCCTATTATAGCAAAATCTCTTGGGAGGTTTTTCAGTTCATAACACATCTTAAATTAGGTACACAACTTTCAAACTTAATTTCTTTCATAAAAGTTTTGACGGTCGGTTGCTGGGATTATAAAAGATCACGAAAAGTGTTGTTCAATTTCACGAGAGGTTTTGAATTATTTAGCAGACACGTTTTTAATTAATTAAGTTAATGACTTAACTTATTTCGTTTGGAAGTAAAAAACCAGCACATAATACAGACTCATCAATAATTATTGATAAAGAACTGAAAATAAAGAAAAAGAAGAATAGAATAAAAAAAATGAAAATAATTATAAATTAATAAATAAATAAAAAAAAAGTTCTATCTTTATCTTTCAGTTCAGTAAGTAATCTGGTTTTACCAAAAATCATTCACAGTCACGTGTTATTATCTTTCACGAAGACTAAATGACTCTACAGTTAAAAATAACATCCATTCACTTTATGAAATAATTTTCAAATTCAACATTTTGGTAATTCAACATTTTACAAATTCAACATTTTGCAAATTCAACATTTTGGTAATTCAACATTTTGGAATTCAACATTTTACAAATTTAATATTTTGCAAATTCAACATTACGGTCCGGAAAGTAGTACCTAGTTGTGTTGTATTTCTACAAATGATGAAAGACAATAAAAACTAATAGCTAGACACTAGAATGTTCTTAGATTCTGAAATATTACTTTATTAATGTGTATTTTATTAATTACTATTTGACTATAATATCTTTCTTCTGACGATAACTTATTGACTTTAATTTCTAAATATGTAGTAATAATTTAATCTCTGTGACATAATTTTAATTTAACAATTTTTATCTACATTTGCTTATTTTAAAAATATAACCTTGTGACATAATTTAATGATGTAATAATTTTTAAATAAGTAATGTAGGTTATAATTTTTATTTGATTTGCAAACCTAACTGGTTGAATACATGTACTTAATAATTATTATAATAAGATCAGTTTTCAATGCATTTTGGCAAATAAAGATTCTGATTCTGATTCTTGCTGGTTTCTCGATTATCAAAATAATGATAAATTATAATAATAAGAAGTGTGTTTTATGTTTTTACTATTAATATGCAATTTAGAGATATTTTGCTAGATTTAGCAGAACATCTTAAGTATATCCCTAGTTATAGCCAAGTTATTAAAAAACACTTTTTTCTTGCTTCACGTGACGTAATCTTCTTAACGTAATTCTACGTAAAATGCGAACTCCTAAATAATTGAAAGAAAATGTTGGTATTAAAAATGCAATCCAAGATAGCGCGCAAATTTTTACGAAATAGTTCTTAGCACGTGTTCCTGAAGGTCTAATTTGTAGCGAATATAAATTGTGAGCGCATGATAAATCTTTTGCGAGGGTCGCGGTGCGGCCACACTGCTAGCGATTTGGCGATAAATAGTAGATTTTAAACAAGAGCGCAAAGTAGTGTTTTATTACAAAGGCACAAAGTAATGTTTTATCAAAAGGTCGCAATGTAATGTTTATGACAAGGGCGCAAAATAATGTTTTTATGGTGCTATTTTTAACATAGAGCGGAAAGAGTTGGTTTATAAGACCAAATTTTGACGTACATGTGCGAACCAATAGCCTTTTTTGAAAAGATGAAAAACATGAAATATGTTAATTCAATATAAAAGCACGGTTTCTATACACAGCACCTCTTTTATGCAAATAAAACTGCTATATAAATTACAATGCACGTTTCGTTTTACATTGGTTAGGAGCATTATATAATATTAATCCGATTTCCTTAGTTATATTTATTAACCTTATTGAACTACTTTCTAATCACTCTACTTAATGTATTGTATCATAACATTTATGAAACATTTTACGGGCTTACCGTGATAATAAAAAAAAATGTATTGTAAGAATTAGGGCGCTAACAGACGAATGGTACTCGTCGACAACAGTATGCAATGACAGTCAACTGCTAGCAACGATGACGTCATTGAATACCATTGTTATCAGTCGTGGTAGAAGGTCGTTCGTCTGTACCGACTTGTTAAACAGCAAAATACCATTTAACTAAAACCACTGAAAAATAAGTCTCATTTATAGATATATCTGCTCCATTAGCTCTTACTTTTTCTGCAAAATATAAAAGCTAAACAGCGAATTTACAGCGTTAGTGAAAATCGCTTCCGCTTGTCGCCTCCCGCTGTACCTATGGCCACACAGTCAGCCCACACACTTTAGTCCAGCACGGAGCGAATCCAGCTCTGCAACACATCAGTCCGTCACAGGCAGCTACCAGACGCGCGCGTTTACTAAATTCCACAATCATGGAATCCGCGAATTCCGAACACCACCCGCGAATTTCGGCATTTCAACTTCCGCAGGCGCGAAATTCTTGCAAGCACCTGGGTTTGGCTTTGGGTGAAAGTGATTTTGAAATGTGAATTTCTTTTATTTTTCAGAGGTAAGTGTTTTTGGTTGATTTTGGTATTTTGTTTGCGACTGACACTTTTTTTGTTATTTTGAGTTTTTTGTATTTGCATCTGTTATCAGTACTAATTACTTTCTTTTACTTCCAAGATTCCACATTGTTTAACAGGTTAATTTTCTTCTTTGTCTTTCTAATTTATTTTGCTATCAATCTTATTCAAATAACATCTCTTTTACGATAACTCATCAAAATTAGATTTATCTGTTACTTACAAATACCTAACTTCACAACATCTATCATAATCTTTCCTTCAATAGGTGATTTAAATGTCTAACTAACATTATATTTCATTGTAAAGTTTGCCTAATCGGTGCATGCGCACTGAGCGCACTTGAAGTCTAGACTGTGACCAATAAAACACTTGGACCATTCTTATCGAAATCCGCCAAAAAACATCCAAAAGCATGATTGATCTTGAGCTAAGGTCAGGAGACTTCTTAGTAACTGATCAACAATGATGCAGTAAAAAGGAAAGTACTAAATAAAAACAAAAGAGTGCCAAAAATCTACAGAAAGCCTCAGTCGTTAAATACTTCATATAAAAGTTAACTTCTTCCTTTCCTAGATAAAGGCAATAAAACTGAGTTTAAAAAAATAATAATTTTGTTTTCATTTCCAAAAACTAAGCCATATATCTTGATGAAGTTATATGTATCGTTGGAAAAGCCATTCCTAATTCACCTTCTTAAAGCTAATTAAATCTTCTTCATTCAAATCAAGACAAGAAGCTAATCGTATGATCATTCTGTATGAGACACCATACATTTATAACATCAGCCAGATAGGTAAGTTTCTTCCACTAACTACTCAAATAAACCACCAGTCAAATAAACTACTTTTACAATACATAATAATGTTAAAGAAATTACTCGGACAGTCTACAGACTAAATTGTGACGTCAGCGTTTGTGTAAATTTTTAGCAGAATCGGTTTGAGCTGGTCTATTTCCTAGGTAGTGTATTATTAGAAATTTAATTTTGATACCGGTCGACTACCTGGCGAAATTAACACTTCTTAATCTCATTTTCTTTCCTTATCTGACCTAACTGCTGTGTGAGTACTCGTCACTTGTATACTGAAGTGATAAAATACCCTACTATAGATATATGTATAGGTATATAATTACAGTATAGTAAAAGCTCGACAACCGACCTCACAAACCCTGGTGTCAATACTGTCAATGTTATAGAGCCGCCAAAGGCCACTGACTTGGCTCGTGTAAGGACTAGATAGTAGCCGGGACCAACGGCCTAACGTGCCTTCCGAAGCACGGAACCATCTTTCTTTTCGGACAATTTGATTCAGCTTGCAATGTCCTAACCAAACTGATATATTTTAGCTTGACAGTATCCCCATCGGGAATCGAACCCGGAACCTCCTTAATGGGCGTCGAAATCTTGAGACCACTCGGCTACGGAGGCTGTTAAAATAAAAGTTAAAGTTAAAATGCACTATTATTTTGTTCCACTTTCACATTTGGATGAAATTTGGAATGGAGATGGTTTGTACCTTGGATTCTATGGTGGTTGGTTGGTGTTTTTCTGTGGTGGTTTCTGGATTTTTTTTCGTATGGTTACTGGTTAGGATACTTTTTACGGGAAAAAGTCTTATTCCCACGGGAAAATCATACCGCGACCACATAACGCGACCGTAGCCGCGGCCGGACAGCTAGTTGTTAATAATCTCATGACTGTTGGCTGTTGCTCATACGAAATTATTATTTTATTTTAATAATATGAAAATTAACAGTTTAAGCATAACATCTTCTCTACAGTGAGCGTACACGGATAGTAAACGTACCAACCGTGAACAAGCTTTTCTTGTCCTTCGTATTTGCTAGCTTTGACTTCGAAAAATTATTTGTAAAAATCTCAATTCGAATAAAATATTTTTGATTTTGGTTTTTGCTCAGAGGAACAAAAGGCGATCGCTTCCGAGGCGACGCGTGTCAGAAATCTAGGTTTTTTGATAAATAATAATTTTGTTTCCTTGTCCTTGACGTCATAGATAACGTCAGATGCCACACCCTACCTTTAGGGGTAAGATTGGAGGTCAAATTAATCGTTTAATAAAATGCGAAAGGCGCAGAAATCAACCAACAAATATATTAATATGTCTATATTAGACGCTCAGCCAACATCACGGTTGTAATAAATTCAAACTCAAACTCAAAATCATTAATTGCATTCCGCTATTGTGTTAGTGAACTCACCCAAAAAAATATAATGACGGATCTAAGTTATGTAATAACATCCTATGGAAATAAATAATTTTTGATTTGATTTGATTAGGTGGTAAATAATATTGATGAGTGCTAAAAACATGGACCCCGTCGGGCACAGCAATACAAATAATGAAACATAAAATTAATTAATTTTTAGCCTAGGCTGTATTTTTTACGTATGTTATTAGATACGGCTTGTGAACCGATTTTAGTAATTCTTTTTTCTTTCGATAGGGTTTACTGTCGAGATGGTCCCATAATTTTTTTGTTAAGATCTGATGGTGGAATATGAGGTTAAACTTGGAAATTCCTCAACGGAAGGTAGCACTCTCTTCGCTATTCGTCACTTTTGAACCGATTTTGATAATTCTTTTTTTATTCGATAGGATTTACTTCATACAAATTTTGTTAAAATCTGATGATGGACTCCATCATGAGTACGAGATAACAGTGGAAACTCCTCAATTGGTGATAGCAACGTGCATCGCGATATTCGAAATCACAAATAATACTCTACTTGCATGTATATACGTATGTATATTGTATATGTGTATAGTGCATATTGTATAATATTTACTATCAGTATTTAGTACACGTTCTTGTCATGGCCCTTTAATGTCACATCTCTCACGACACATTGGTTGGCTGGAAGAGATCTCTCTTTAGAGATAAGCTCGCCTTTGCTACTGCTTATATTTTTATTTTCTGTACTGTGTACTTAATGCAATAAAGAATATATATATATATATATAAATATAATACAGCCTCCGTGGCCGAGTGGTCGAGTATTTGATTCTCGTTACGGAAGTTCCGGGTTCGATTCCTGGTGAGGACACTGTTAAACAAAAATATCTTTGTGGAACTTTCTCCAGTTTGGTAAGGACATTGCGTTGAAACGTCTTATTGTCCGAAAATAATGATTTGGAAGGCACGTTATCGTTGGGTCTCGGATTTTGTCTACGGAAGGAATTGTTACAGACGGTCAGAAAAAATTTAATAAAATATATTTTTGTATTGAAACGGTCATAATTGCAAAACCTTATTGTGGATTAGAATTAATTACTGACAATTATAAACTGAAAATTGTAAAATAAAATAATTTTAACAAAAAAATAGAAACCTTCAAATACACCAAAAAAGTTACAAATAAAATACCATTTTAGATTGAATATAAAAAATATACTAGCCAATATCCTCATTTAAGTAGGTATGTGTCAAGTAATATTTACATTTTTGTACTTCCTTTTATTCTTTCTCCACGAGCATATCCGACTCCTTGAAATTTATTTGTCACATTTTTTTTATTTTTTTATTTTATTTTACCTATATTTTATTTTTTTGATGAGCGTTGGAGCAGACGGGTTCTCGAATGGAAACGTAGTGTGGCACGCCCCCTGCCAGGTGGATTGATTACCTGAGGAAGGTCGCTGGTGGTGGCTGGATGAGGAAAGCGGGTGCCCTTGCGTCTTCCGAATAGGGTGGATGCGGTAGCAATTCGAACCGCAATTCATGGAGTTTGGCGACTGCAACCATTGACGTGTGTGCAGGTGCGTTGTCATGGTGGAACAAAACTTTTTTCTTGGCCAAATATGGTCGTTTTTTCTGGATTTCTTCACTTAATTTTTGCAGCAAGCTTGCGTAGTACTCTCCATTTATTGTTTTTCCTTTTTGCAGATAATCCATTAAAATAATCCCTCGAGCATCCCAAAAAACAGTCGCCATCACTTTGCCGGCCGACAAAACCGTTTTTGCTTTCTTCGGCGCAGGTCTTCCGCTCTCAGTCCACTGCTTAGATTGTTCTTTTGTCTCGGGAGTAAAATGACGTATCCAGGTTTCATCGACTGTTACATAACGCCGCGAAAACTCGTTAGGATCTCGGTTAAACAGCGCCAAACACTCCGATGAATCGTCCACTCGACGTTGCTTTTGGTCAACAGTGAGCAAACGCGGCACCCATCGCGCGCAAAGCTTTTTCATTCCCAAATGTTGGTGCAAAATATTAAAAACGCGTTCAGATGAAATGCTCACCATCTCTGCTATCTCTCGCAACTTCAAGCGCCGATCATTCAATACAATTTTGTGAATTTTTTTGATCATGTCCGGATTCGTGACTTCATTTGGACGGCCAGACCTGTGGGCGTCTTCGCAGCTCTGTCTTCCACGTTTAAAATCAGTTACCCAGGTGTGAATTGTACTCAATGCAGGAGCAGAATTACCTAAAACACTGTCTAGCTTGGTTTTAATCTGGGTTGCTGTTTTCTGTTTTAAAACGTAAAACTTTATCACCGCACGAATTTCGTTTCTTTCCATTGTTAAGAAAATTTACGACAGAGAAAGTTCTACGTCCTATCAAACAAATTCCACCTGTTCGATTAAATTCAAATTTGGCGTTCTATTTTCAAAAAGATGCCGAAATATAATGTAATATTTTTTTTTGCGTATAATTTTTTTAAGTTCGTCGTTTCGGCCAGTTATCAATCAGCCCAGGTATATCAACTGTTGGTGATGATGATGAATTTTTCTTAAAAGTTACTTTCACAGTGAAATTATTAAATTAATACGGGCTTTTGTTTTGATACGTGATTTGTTAAATGATTTTGACTATTACACCTCAAAAACAAAGAAAATAATTATACCGAAGTTCTCATCTTCTGATGGAAGTGACAGTAAATTTTAATTCCGTTCTTATTAATTAGATATATTTAAATAAACATTTATCAACGCGACCTTAGATAGAAACAGTGTTTAGGAATAAACAGTATTATTTTGTTAGAAACAGTACAATGCTCCTTTTATATTAACCTTATTAACAAAAATATGCCTTCTCTTACAAAAAAAAAATACAAAATACAAAAAACTTTATTGATCCCATAATTTCTTATAAACAAGTCATTGGGAGCCTTCTTTTAAGCACTTTAATATGGTGCCTGTGACAGAAGAACTCCGCTCTTCACTTCCGTGACACTATAGCTACACATTGTTTTATCTCTTTTCTCTTCCGTAGGTGTGCTGGAAGATATTTCTCTAGAAATAAGCAGGCCTGTTGTGTCGTTTTTTTCAAATGTATTTCTATTTTTTGTTATTATTGTGTAGGTACAATAAATCGTTAAATAAATTGTTGTTAACAATAGATTAAAGAATAAAAGGAAATAAAAAATATTAATATATTATAATGTATATTCTCTTGTGATATCTACTCGTAAAAAAATACAAAATGAAATAGAGTAACCCCATTTTATTAGTTGGAACAGTCTCGTAACAAATTTTATTTTATTTATTTTATTAATAACGACTCGAACGTCCCTGCGCTCAGCGCACCCTCCCCGCAAACGTCCCGCGTGCTACTTTTCCACAATAAGCATTTTAACTACAAAAATAGTGTAGCTACACAAAAAAAAATACGTAAGGTTAGCCTATAGTATGTGGCATCTGTTTATATAAATAATTTTGTTGATTTGCCTTTTCAAGGTTTCAAAAAAAAAAATAGAACTTGGAAATATGGGTCAAATTTAGATTTTCCTAAACTTTTTATTAAGTTTTGAATAGTTTACTGCAATTTTTGTGAATTTTACCTACATTAAGTTTAAACTACATTAAATATTTTTTTTTTCATATCAATATCTTTTTATTTCGAAATCCAAGTGCAGAGCATTACACCAAAACAAATCAACCAATCTCGGCAATTTTGGCGTTGTAGATCGGCCGTCTCCGGCAGAGAAATTCCGGCAAGATGGCCGCCCAGTATAAGATTCCGTTCTAACGAACGATTCTCGAATAAAAAATATTTTGATTGATTCTATGAATGAAAATAGACTGATGAGCGTGACTCATATCACTTACGGGGTGAGCAGAGTTTGTGCAATAGTTATGGACATTCAGCATTACATATAATCATGCCTATATCCTTTACGGGGTGGGCAGCTCGAGCACTAGGTATTGATGCTCTGCAGCAGAGCCACCAATATCGAATGTGAACAATTTTATATATTAAAATTATGTATTTCACACGTACATAGTGTACGTAAACATATTATAGCTGTACGTGCTATAGGTAATGATTAAATAGACATTGATTGTGGCTCTGCTGCAGAGCATACTCTCCTCCTGGCAAAAAATTTACAATTTTGGAAAGTGCCAGGTAATTTTGAGACATCAAAATGCTTTCTTCTATTTTTTTTTGATAGGCACACAACTGTAATTACTCGTATTATAATAGGCAAATTCAGTATATTAATACACAATTCAGGCGACGACTAAAAAAAGTATTTTTGTTTGTTAATAAATTATATTCAATCAATTTTCTTTAGTTTTGATTGAATATTTAATTTCAATAAGAAAATTACTAGTAGAAGATAGTGAGGAGTTTTTCGATATATCCGTACCATTTCAATATTAGCCGTTTTCACACTTGCAGGACATTATCGTGTGTTCAGCGATGTGGACGACTACGGTTCCCAAAAGAACTCTGTTTAAGACTGTATAGTGTACGACTATTAGTACACAAAAGGAAAAGATGAGTACCATGTCATTAACCCCAACTGTACAAACCATTATTTCGACATAAATCGGAAAAGTTTGGTTGCCAATACAAAATAGCTGCGGAATGCAAGAGTAAATCGTAAAATACTCACTAAATACTACCAATCCGATTGGTGTTTGGTTATTTTATTGCAATTAATGACCTATTCTCCATATTGAAACGTATATTTTTATTAGAAATCAAATTGGAACACAATAAACAAGTCGGAAAATGGCTGCTTCACGAACATTAAGTATTAAAGTTTGGATCTAAGTACATATTTTAAGTATCTGGCTCCTCTTTTGATAACGCCTGAATCTATTAATACACTTTAGAGTAGATGTCCTGGGGACATACTAGACTTATCAGTCATCTAATAAAAAAGTTCTGTTTGACTTTAACCTGTTAAATAAATCATATACCGCATCGTAATCTTGAGCGACACAAGTAAGCGCTAATGTATAGGTCATGTCCGTAAGTAGCGTCACGGATAAAACCAGTGCCCGACTAAGCCCGCGCGGGGCCCCTAGCAAATTCTATTGAAAGGCCCTTTTGTTTGCTATACCTAGGTATCTTACCTTAAGCGTCAACAATAATTCTCGTTTTTTTTCAGTTCAGCACATACAAATAAACTCACTATTCTATCTCTAAATGTTTAAAAAAAGAATATTTTAGCCACGAAGAATAGATCGCATCAGGAGAAAGAATCGGCAACGCTGAATGTTACAAAAACAAACCACATCCGTTTTCTAATTGGTTGGTACTAAACAGAACTCTATTCTTATTGGTCGGGTTATAACGATGACAGCGGTCAGTATGTTTCAGTCATTCAAAGTGGAACGGTTTCATGAGTGATTGAGACAACAAATTAAGATTATTCGTCGACAGGCGTGATTGAAGATAAGGAATTTCCCTTGTTAGTTTTCCAGTGCTACCAACTTCGTACATAAATAATTTGTGGTGTTGCCAGCGCTAACTCTTAGTTTGGTAAAATTTTAAAATATTTATGTAGATTTTAATACCAATATTTATCTATTGGCTGCGGTTGTCTCTCTTTTGTAGACAGGTACGTGGTCTTTACTGAAAAAAAAATCTCAGTCACTGACTGACAGTCAGAGGTGGGTCTAGGTCGTATACAAAGCCCCTTTTTGCGCGGGGCCCGTAGCAATTGCTACTAAGCTGATCCGGCACTGGATAAAACCAGAAGGTTGACTTTTTTAGAAGCACCGCTTTCGTGTAGTCACTTCGAGGAAACTCTCATTACCTTCGCGTGGACAGGTTGCAACTACGCCGACACTCCTTGCTGTCCGGGATGCTTTTCCGTGGAAATAACAAACGATATCTGTAATATAATATTTGTAAATTTCACAATTAATTTATCTTTACGACGGATAAACGTATTGAATTTCGGAAGTCCTTGAAACATTAGTTTAAACTTAAACTTAATGTAAGTTTATGTTAAGCGGAGCATCGCTCAAGTAGGCATATAATTACTAATAGCGAACAATTTTATTTATACATTCATATAACTAATGCTTGATTACAATGCAATATAATGGCGTTTTAATATTTTTTTATAAATATTAGGTTTAGGACCTGACATGCTGATGCTAGTGATGGAGTGCGGGTACAACCTTAAAATTTCTTCGCAGGAGTGTGCAGGTTTCCTAACGATGTTTTCCTTGAACCTAAGAACCTCGAATAAACGTACAATAATAATCAACAGCTCATACGAGGGGCTCGAGCCTACCCTGAATTAGGGTGATCAGGCCGTCCACTACGCTGACCCAGTGCGGGTTGGTACTCGTACATTATGGTACGAACCCGCATCTACCGGTCGGGAGGCCATATCAGCCTGACCCATAGCGAAATTCTTTCATCGACATTTTTTTTTATTTATTGAGTAAAAACAAAGTAATGTATTACCCTATTGCTCAAATTCGACAAAAACAATTCCCGAATTATGAAAAAATCTCTTTGTAATTTTCTGCACAGTGAAGAGCAGAGTGCAAACAAAACTACGCTATCATCTGCAACAAAATTGATGAGGGTAGCCACAAGGACTATATTGTCTACGAGTCGTCTATAAGTCCAAGACCCAAGATATATATCCAGTAAAGACAAACACGGTCTTTCAT
Source organism: Carpatolechia fugitivella (assembly GCA_951230895.1). Lineage (NCBI taxonomy): Eukaryota > Metazoa > Arthropoda > Insecta > Lepidoptera > Gelechiidae > Carpatolechia > Carpatolechia fugitivella. Next base: position 5,223,479 of record OX579668.1, read on the forward strand.
CCTTGATTAGTCTTTGAAGTAAAGACCAAGTCAAGAATTATAAGATCCATAAAAGGAGCCTGTTTTACGTAGAGATATATTATAATAACTGTTATGTTCTTTTGAATCTATATTTAGATTAACAACGAAAATTGCAATGTTGTGGTTATTTTTTGTTCTGATGAAGAAAAATTATTATGATGTATTTTGTTTTATAAAAACTAAATAAATTGCTAGAGGAAACTAAATTGCAAATCAGGAGTACCTTAATTAGATCGGTAGGGAAATATTTTATCTTCTCTGTTAATCCTGTAAAAACAACTGTAATAACTTACAGACGCCTGCAAAAACAAGTCTTATTATCCCCTTTTACATTTTAATGAACAATTATTCGACATTGAATTGCTTGCCTATTCCACCACCGATTACGTAAGCAGAAAGTTCATCTCGCCATTCACCATCACCTTCATGAATCATTGTCAAAAGCAAAAGTGAAATCCAAACGAACCGACGATGAACAGACGAAATTCGGACATTTACAAAAACCTGAAATGAGAAGGCAAATAAACATAGGGAAACTTAATTCTAAACAATCGATGACGGACATGTAAACAACCAGGCGAAATTTATTGCGAGAGCTAAAAGTGTGCGAAAAAGTACGCCACTTCAGGTGCGCACGACCTTCCAACCTGGATGAACGAACTCGCTATTTTTAGACAACTACCTAGCACCTGTGGATTCCGAATCAGTTGGATTTTTAGCACTGCTCGATGAAAACACGTGGAGCTTGTCATCATTAGGAAGGAAGTGTGGATAATGATTCGCATAAACTTAGAGTTGGCTTAAATTCAAAACCTAAAAACTCTGATGATATGGGACTTAATGTGGACAATAAAGATAAATCGATTGGAAATAAGTGTGATGAATAAGAAAAACGTAGGAATTACTTTCACTTTAATTTGTACATTAAAAATAATACAAGGGCAAGTTCAAGAGCGTTGACTGTAGGTCAGTGACGGTAGATAAGAACAATAGGTATAAATATACACTTGACAATACATTGTAGAATATTTTTATCCAGACACACTGTGAAAAAGAATAGAGTGTGAAAACTGGTAAACATTTCAAGATCCAAATATAGTAGGTTAACATAAAGTCTTAATATTCGAATTTCTAGAATTAAAGAAATTTAAATTGAAAAACATAATTAAATACGTGAATCTTTCCGTATGGTAAATTAAGATCACAACATTGATTTACTTTATGTTACTACCCGGAGATCTTGACCTGACAGCATCTTTGATATATAATATGTCTCGTGTATGCAATTTCACTAACTACCCTGCCCTTTGAACCAATATATTTTATGTAGTGCTGATCAGACTCTATCGCTTTGCGGAAAACATACCTAACAATTCAGCACGAGTATCTTACTTATCTAAGCTAGGAGACGGGTCGTTGCTGTTTTATAGTCTTTAATTTACATTGCTCTCCCTGTAAACAGTGTATTTACTTCAACATCAACATCAACGGCCCACAGTTTATCAGTCAACTATTTAATCGATCATTGTTGATTGAAAGTGTTACATTTATTTTTTTATTCTTTTCAGATACAATCCTGGCAAAACGTCTACGGCTGCGTTGAATATCCTTTTTTTTTACATACAATACATACCAACATAATTCCAACTGAAATGATTACAACATGACTTCAACTTGCATTCTCAACAACGGTCACACGAGGGAACACTTTAGGGCTTAAATTTTATACTGAAAAAACGTTTAAAAACGAACATAATCCATCTGATAGCGTTACTATAAAGCTCCTGTTTTTTTTTAACACCACACAGAATGATAAGAGATGTATGTAAGTGTAGCATTTCATGTTCTATAGTGCTTGAGTGGCGGCTCCTGTACTATCAGACCATGAAGTGTCTGGAATGTACGCAGTCGAATGAATTGGTATAGTAGGCAGTGGTAGAAAAGAATGATCAGGAGCTTAAAAAAATATGTTGTGATAATTTGATTCTTGCATTTAAAAAGGCTAATAATATTGCTCTTTCAGATGTAAAATTAAATTATTTCAACAAATAAAATAAAGATATCACTTTTATGACAAGAAAAAACAAATAAACTACTCACACTGAGCTTAATTATTACGTTGCTGATAAAGTGTATGAATAGGTAGATAAATCTATTTTTAGATAGGAGAAAGTGTATCTTATGACTTTGCAGCATCGACTTACTGTGCTGAAATAAGTTCTCATTAATTTGCGTTTTATACGGGCATCGAACTAAGTTTTATGTATTTTCAAACCTTTTTTTAAATAGGAATGTTTTAAACCTTTACTTAATTTTATTTTTATTATAAACAGGTTCGCGCAGACACAATCATTTCAAGGGCCTCAAAATCCTCAACTTCAGGTTCACTGAAAAGGTGCTTCAGAACGAGGTCGACGAGTCCGTCCTGAGCATTCATTTACAAGAATTAGAGCCCAGATACAATACCACCGTTGACCCTGAAGAACATTTCACTATCAGCATCCAAGTCAATAGAATCACAAGAAACAGTCTAGGAAATAAAGCTTCTGTACAATTTTCTGACAATTCAGTAAAGTTAACAAGAAAAGAATTGAAAGTGGGGAAATGGTTGAAGATCAATGTAACAAATATGGTGGCAGAATTCTTTAGACTGCCACGTGAGAATTTAGCTATAGTAGTGAGAGTACAAGACTCGAAGAATAGAATGAGTTTGGTTGTACCACATCCAAGCTCTGAAACAAATAATGCGTTGGTAAGTTTATTTTATAATTGTTTTAAGCTAAAAGTGTAGTCTTGTCGCCATTCTCGTTAATCTCTGTAACTCATATCACATCAACATCTATTTTTAACACTTTCCACTTCATTCTAAATAATTGTAAGTCATTTGTTTGACTATGCTATCTCATGACTCAGTCTTCGCAATGTTAAATTCACTCAGCATTACATACGCATTATTTGTTTATGATTGCCGTAGTAACACCGTTCCGTCTTCCGCTATCATCTTACATCCAGATAGATCTAGATATATTTGGACTAATTCGACAGGCATCCCCGTAGGTATCGTAACACCCACGCTTTGGTATTTATTCTAGATTTTAAACGTGTTTGAATGGGGTCAGTCGACGGCCAAAACAGCCTAAATCGTTATAATTATAGAGAGAAATATTTTTAAACACTATAACAAAATTATCATTCTTAATTTGAGCGTAATCACGACGAGACATTGCACTCTTCAGAACTGCAGGCAATTTTACAAATGCAATTTGAAAGATACATAAAGATACATTGCGAAGCCAATTAGACTAAACATTAACCGTTCTGTATAGATACGAAACGTACACAATCACTCTAATATTATAAATGTGAAAATATATTTGGATGTTTAGATGTTTGGATGTTTGTTCCGCTTTCACGCCTAAACTCATTTGGAATAGAGATAGATTGTACCCTGGATTGACACATAGGATACTTCTTATTTCCACGGGAAAAATCTTACACAACGCGAGTTAATACTCATACCCAAATTTTGCCCGCACAATATAAAAAATACCAAACAACACTACAAAAAAATGATAAATTCTTATCTACAGCCAGCGTGATCACGACGACGTGCACTCTATGAGTGAACTACGATTGAATAATAAAAGTGAATCATTTAATCTTATCACTATAACATTTGCTCCCATAGTTCATCATTCCAGTTTGAAAATAATCTGAAATTTGAAATAATAATTATCAAAAATTACAATTTGAAAAGACTTCAGTTAAAACACGAGGGTTACCGAATGACTTAATTTTTAAGGAGCACAGACATTCATTAGATACCTAGGTACATACTTAAATTACTACGTAGACAGGAGACGTCGTGGAAGTCTACGTACTATCAATGAGTGATGCAACCAATCTGATTATGAATTTGTGTGTCTTGGTCATTGCGCCCGTCTAGCGTCTACCACTAGTGTGCGCTTGAGTCGTTGTTCTGATTGTATCGTTGTATAGGTGAATATGACGTGTGGATGCCAAAATTGTATAGGTAATTAGCCCATTAGCTTCAGTTATTTTAACTTTGATCAAATTCAAAGTTTATTGATAGTCAGTTTTTGGTTGATTACAAATGGAAGGTTTTCCATGTCATTCATGAAAAAAATTGCTTGAAAATTATAGAGTATCTGCGAAGTTCATAATAATATTTTAATGGTTCAAGTTTAAGATAAGTACGATGCCCACGTCTAAATATACAACATAAGATTTGGGCCTTCCAGTGTTGTCTTTTCATCCTCATCAATTTTTAATGTATGTCATAATGTGTGTTTCGTCTGTAAAGCAATTTTAGATTACATTATTTTTTTAAATATACAGATGCGTATTCATTTCTTATCATACTGACCTTCTTATTGCTGCGTGAAAAATCTTGAGGGAATTATTTCAATTTCTGAGAATTAATTATTAATTATTTATCTTATCGTTCAAGGAGAGATAAAATTCATACCTTAAGTGAAATCCGTAGGTATAAGCTTTCCCGTTTGTGTTATTGCTACCTATATAACAGAGGTATTATCTACTTGCATCTGCTTCTTTTCTGTACCTGATTGTGTTCGGCTTACAAGTAGTGATACAATAGTTACATCATCATTCATCTTAAAATATAATTATATAATTGTAGTCTCCTAATAATAAATAACCTTTTTGTGGTTCATGAATTGACTCATCAATCATAATGTATTTTGGGACTCTCTGCATTACTAGTTTAGTTAACGGGAACAGACATCTTAGCTTGGGGAGATCAAACTTTTGAAAATTCACGTATCCTGTTATATCCACAGTATATCTCAAACTTAACCTCTCCATTGCTCCAGATGCCATACATAGAAGTAAGTCTAAGAGACAATTCGCACAAGCGAATCCGGCGCACCATCGGGATGGATTGCACGGAGAACTCTAAAGAAATCCGCTGCTGCCGGTACCCCCTCGTCGTCAACTTCGAGGAGTTTGGCTGGGACTGGATCATAGCCCCCAAGTACTACGACGCGAACTACTGCAGCGGAGAATGCCCCTACAGTTTCTTGCAGAAGTACCCCCATACACATTTAGTCCATTTAGCAGCGCCTGCTGGCTCCGGCGGGCCGTGCTGCGCGCCTAGGAGAATGAGTAGTATCTCCATGTTGTATTTCGACCATGAACTGAACATCGTCTACGGGACGATCCCGGGAATGGTCGTCGAGAGCTGTGGCTGTTCATAGCACTGCTAAGTTCGTGGCTCCTAGTATTTATTTCATTATATTTATTTTGATCGTACGTAAAACTTAGTAAAATTTGATGTTCTTCTTTTCGGCCTTTTTCGTTTTTTCGTTCATCTTATTTAATTAAATGTCCACTTAATACCTCCAAGTTCTTTAGGTATTTCTTTCGAAATTTTATTAATTCTCTAAATATATTGGAGGTTTTATTTTTATTTATTTTAATGTTTACATTACATGTTTAGTTTACTATTCCCTTGACTTGGAGCCTAAGTGTCTATTGCTATGTGATATATTTGAACGAAGACAGCTAAAATGTGTTGTGTGCGTGTGACAATGTAAATTTTACGTTTATTTAGTTTAATGAACTGTCGACTTCGTCTTAGTACTTTAGTTCTCATTTTGAGTAAGTGTAATTTCTTTTGCATCTATACTTCTCTTCTGATTGTGAATTTTTGTTTACTCAAGCAAATAACATTATGTACCTATGCAATGATATCCTTAAAGTAGTCATAGTCTCAGATAATGTTTTTAACCGTGTCATTATGACAAATCGACTGAAAATGTCACAAAGAAGTCTTTTTAAATCAGATAAGGTCATTCACTGCACTTTTGACATTTTAATTAAGTACCGATCTATATTTAAACTTAAACACTCTACTGATAAACATTTAATTGACATCACAAGTAATTTTATAAAAATATCGCTTATTTAAATTATCTTTGTGACATACCTTCTATTTTTTAATCTCAGAAACGCATTTATTTTTTCTTGTGTAAGTTCTAGAAGCTAGATTTCATCCTCATTTTTGTAAATTCATAGGCACAAAGCATGTCATAAAATTAATTAACTGTAGACATCGAAATATTTAGTACAAGTAGTCAGTAAAAGCCAAAAGAATGGGCTTCAGGCAACTTATTACTTAAAACATAATATACAGAATGTATCTATTTATGTATGTACCTATATAATGTGCACTGGCTATAGGAGTTTTTCAGAAAATACCTAGGTGATCTTCAAATCTTCAATTTAAATCTGTCCAACTTTTTAACTAGTTGTTCATAATAATTTATATTTCTTAGTTTGTTCAAAACCCTGTTAATTAGAAGTTACGGCTATGTTTGACTTCCAATTTTTTCTTTTTTTATATATATTTCTACAATCAGAATTTTTTGAGTAATTTTACTGTGCCTGTGAAAGTGCCTTCGATAATACAATATTATTAAAACTTTAAACTACAATTTCATGTGTCATTATTATAATGTTAAGTAGATCTAACGTATTTCTAAACTTTCTTTTATATTTTAGAAAAAAGATCTCGGTTGTTCGAAAATCGATGTCTCTAAATTGTTTACTCTTTTAGTTTTTTTTTTAGCGGGCGGTGCTTAATATTAGCGACGCTTTATTTAAATAAAATAAATGGTAGGTAAGTACCTATACCAAGGTACCCAACTCTACTTTAAAACTAATTTTAATTTCAACGTATTAATTTTGGCGTGATTATATGTTTTTAGATATTTTTTGCAATTTTACCTTTAATTTTTTTTATTAGAGACAAAATTTAGTAAAATTTTTCGAGAGTTTCAAAAATACTAGATCTCATTTACAGGCATAGTTTTGAATAAGTGTGCCAAAACGATCTCCCAAACTTTTGGATAACGAATGAAAAAATAATGAATTTTTAGTTTGTAAGCGAGATTTCACATTTTCTTTGTGTAACTCTATGATTTATCAAAATTCACTAACCACCTCGTCTTTTTATATAGAAAATATATGTCTATCAAGTAAACTTGGTTATTTTATTTCCCCTGCGAATAATTTAATACTAAGTAAGTTAATACTTTGAAATTGCTTAGTAAGTAAAGATAAAGAGCCTTTTAAGTTAAAATTAAAGTTCATACTATAGGCTGTGGTCTAACTGTCGAAAAAAGAATGGATGAATCAAATTGTAATGTAACTGCGTTGTCAGCAGCTAGAATACAGTTAAAGCAGGTTTAGACGAAGACAATTTTTTGCCGCCTAAATCTCGCCGCCAGTGACTAGCAAGCCGGCAATACGGTTTCAGCGTATTGGCGCGGGGATTGCGAGGTACGCGGGCGGAGATCACTGGCTCCAAAAAATAGGCGCGTGCTCTATTCCGTGCCAGCCGAGGCATGCTTTGAAAAATGGCGCCGAAAGTGTTTATACGGTGCCTTTTTTAGGCGACGGAATTTTGGCACCTGAAAATTGTCTCCGTCTAAACCTGCCGTCATCTGTTTATGTTGTTAGATATGAATTTCGGAAGCAGTCCGCCTGTGAAGACCCTAAAGTAAGGTCTAAGGGCCTATACACCATGGTGGGGCACCACCGGTCGTGCTTCCAATAAAATGTGTAGATACATTATTGGTTGGCCTGAACAATGGGTTGTTCCTCCTCATTTCCCCCAAAAACTCCTCCCAAAGTCCCGAACATTATGCAAAAGTTCCTCAAGATCAACTTCAGTAAAACTACAAAAAAACTGCAACAAAACTGCTATCATGTCATTCAAATGCCAAAATAATTTAGAATACGATTATTTTGCAGTGAACGTGCAGCTGCAGTTAGTTTTTTAGGGTTCCGTAGTCAAAAAGGAACCCTAATATAGTTTCGTCATGTCTGTCTGTCTTATAAAATGTACTTGTACAAGTAAGAAATTAGGTACAGGTATCATAGAAAAATATTTTAATGAACGTCAACTGTCTTCAGGTACCTAAGTAGAATTGAATAACTACGGACCCTACACTTTGCGTGGCCCGACACGTGTTTGGCCGGATTTTTTTAATGGAATAGCAGCTATTCATTTACTACAGCGCTACTGCAATACTAGCTGACGGCTCCGTAGCCTATCTGCCTCCGACGCACAGGGTCGCGGGTTCGAATCCCGCCCAGGGCAAACATTCGTGTGATGAGCATTTGTGTTTGCCTTCTGTCTGGTTGTTGTTTATCTGTATAAGTATGTATAATGTATTTATCTATTTATGTAAATGTATATCAGCTGTCTGGTATCCATAGTACAAGCTCTGCTTAGTTTGGGATCCGATGGCCGTGTGTGAGATGTCCCCACATATTTATTTAGTTTTTTATTTATTTAACATTACTGCACTAGTCAGTCGGTCTCTGTATGAACTTGGACAAGACTAAGGTCATGTTCAACGAACTAATCATTCCAGAAGCGATCTCGATCAATGGCGAAGTGCTCGAAGCTGTCCAAGAATATGTCTACCTCGGGCAGACATTGCAGTTGGGTAGAGACAACTTCGAGCGTGAAATCGCAAGAAGAGTACAGTTGGGCTGGGCAGCATTTGGGAAACTGCGTCATATCTTCTTGTCGTCACTACCGCAATGCCTGAAGAGTATAATCAGTGTGTCCTAGCCGTATTGACATACGGAGCCGAGACGTGGAACATGACGGTGAAGCTGGCCCACCGGCTACATGTCACTCAGCGAGCCATGGAAAGATCTATGCTTGGTATTTCGCTACGGGATAAAATCCGAAACTAAATCATCCGGCAGAGGACCAAGGTATCGTCCAGAAGTGTAGCAAGCTGAAGTGGCAGTGGGCTGGCCACGTCTGTCGCAGAACCGACGAGCGTTGGAGCAGACGGATTCTCGAATGGAGACCACGTCTCGGGAATCGTAGTGATGGACGCCCCCCTGCCAGGTGAACTGATGACCTGAGGAAGGTCGCTGGTGGTGGCTGGATGAGGAAAGCAGGTGATCGTGCGCTTTGGCGTGCCCTTGGGGAGGCCCGTCAAAATTAACTCACTTTGACACACTTCGCGTAGCAGTGCAGTTGCAGTTATTTTGTAGAATTGGCCTACAGGAGAGGTACCCTCACGTATATCAACCGGTTGTGCCTGGTTGTGTGGAGAACTAAAGGTAAATAGGCTTAGAGGGAGTGATTCGAATATATAGAAAAAAAAAACAAGAAAAAATATTTTCATCCGTGGTCATCCTCTCAGAACACCCACTCTTTATTTATATAAACTTTAAATTATTTACACATTTCGTTCGCCCTACTTTACATACTATATCGTCAACGTTTTAAAAATACAATCAAAACAAAAAATAATATAACAGAAATTACAAGACGAATACATTATTCTTAGACAGTGGGAAAAATTGATGGACTAGTATACCCAATTTAGAAAAAATAATCTTCCCACATTTTTTTTCAATAAAGTATTTTATAAATTTTGGCCAAAACAAGATTATATAAATGGTTATAAGTAGTATAAATTATCGTGTTACAATTATATAAAATGGCCGAAAATTTATCAAATACTTAAAATCTAAATATTGCTTAATTGATTCAAAATATACAGGAAAAATAATGATTTTCCAATATTTATTGTACTTGTATCCTATAAACAATTCCTTAATTTATTGTACGGTAAAAATAATAACAGTTTATTCATGGCATTAAAATTAAATCTACTTTATGACAAGGAAAAAGAGATGACTACTACGTTCTATAAATCTATATCGAACGAACTAAATCGCCGCTTTTAACATAAAAATGCTATCAAAATATTCCACTGAAGTCGTGTATTTTTAGTGAAGCCAAAAAACACGAATGCTTCAAGCGGAAAACTAAGGGCGCATTCCGAATCAGACTTTCAGCGGCGTCAGCGATCACAAAATCAAAAAAGTATGAGTTTTGACAGCTGACAGTAATTCGGAACGCGATTAAGGGTGCTTTAATCGATTTCAGCGCGTCTCGGAACGCAGGGTGAGTAGCTACAGATCGTAGTACGATCTCTTTTTACTGTGATTTTGTAGAAATAATAATATATACTTCTTGTTATTTTTAAGTAATATTTAACACTAAGTTCTAAATGTACAGAGAAGTGCACAACATCAAGTAGTGTCAGTCTATATTAGGTTGGATGGATTTTTGAAATTCCTTCAAAGAATAAATATAAAAAGCTGCATAGGAAACAAAAAAAAATGTATATTTATATACAAGCCAGAGTAACCTATAAACTGTTACAATAACAATTTAAAAATATATGGCAGTGAAACTTGCATTGAGGATTCCGCATATGAATCACTATGTCACATACCACGATTGTACTTTTTCTAAAAAAAAACACTGGTCATTCCGGTAAATTGTATGTTAAAAGTACCTATTAAGTAGTTATTTTCATATTTCATAAGTTGCGAATTTTTAAATATTAGTCGTGATATGTGCCAGACCAAAAAGCTTTCGCTTAAAAAAATAAAAAACGTAATTGCGAACCTAAAAACTAAAGCGTACAAATGAAACATCACAGATTTTCACCTAAAACAAAATGCAATTAATTTATAGTCCACATTTCTTTAAGAAAGTCTTATGTTAATCAAGCGATTTGTGGCGCTTTGAACTTATGCTGCATACAAAATATCGCTCACTGACAGAAAAAGAAACCTTGTTTTAAGAATACAAACTTGTACTTAGTATAGCTTGCTCTGCATACAAAATGAATTTAAGGGTAGCGAAATCACTTTTTAATCAATAGACTTTCTTAAAAAAAAAGATCATACACTGAGAGAGAAATGCCATGATTTGAACGTTTCAACCGAAGAATTTATAGAAATAGTAAGGTCACACTGGAAGTACTAAGAGGCTAGTACTAAAACATGAAGGAAAGGTAGTCTCACTCGTTCGCACGATCAAAGCAAGAGACTTCTATGTTTCGATTTTTTGTTCATAGATGGCGCCTATTTCTACAATTCAGTTTCAAACCGAAAACTATTACTTTCCCGTTTCTTTCGTTTTTTTAAGAAAAACTGAAAACACTGATAGACATGATTTTGAAGCTGCCTTCTTAGTAACACGAAAAGGACACGCAGGACGACCCTTACTTTTAGGTAAGACCCTTACGGGAAGTGTGACAAATCCTGAACCAAACAGAATGCTCGCTCCAACATTGTAAAGCAGGCTACCTTTCCTCCACACACTAATCCTAAGTATTTACAAAATAACTACTCCGCCTTTTAAAGTAAAAGTGGTCGCAACACTGAAACTTGAGCTTTTACATTTAAATAGGATCACAGTGGAAAAAGTGATTTAAAGTTACTTTTAACAACTAAGGCCTAGCACTTCAAAAAACACAAATAACATCATAGCAAAAACCTATAAATATCGTGCTATCTCACTCTTTCTATCGAAACATTAAAATGTAATTTAGGAATCTATTTATAGGAAAATACTATGAAGTAATTTGCGATTCTCAAAGTCCCAGCTTAACCTTCTATAAATATGTTTTAAAGTCCACATTATGGCAAGTTTCTACGTAAACGCTATCACTTAGGTGTCACTATAGTTTCTAGTCTACGTCCATAGAAAAATTCACTATTTTCTGTACAACTTTCCCATAGTCACTAACACGCAAAAACCTTAGTCACACTTTCGGATCACTGTCTTAAAAACTGGGTTGGGAAACAGTCCTGGGGTTCCCAGGCTGGGCTTGGTATACGTCGTAAGAATTGTGAGGCTCCAGGTGGCAAACCACATTGTTTTCTCCATTGAGAACCGCAGCCAGGGCCCTCATGTTATTCTCCTGCGGCTGGTGATAAGGGTGCATCAGTCTACCGCTCTCGTATGCATGCCTCGGGTCGTACGTGTCCCATTTCCCATACTTCCCGTAATGGTCCTCATGATGGTGCCTATCTCCTGGGCTGTAAGAGATCAGAGGACGATGGTCCCCAAAAAACTTCGAGCTGGTCGACCCGTGGTGTCCGGTGGGCTGCCGGCAGTTATCTGGTCCAGAGTTGTCATCAGACATGTCTGACATTAAAGTCTCATTTCTCTCGATTTCTTCGTAAACCGGGTCATCTTGGATCACTCTAAATTCCTGCTCTGAACCTCGTCTGTAGATCCTGCCTTGTTGGGACGCTATTTCCGAATAGGTATGGTTGACATTCTGACTGCCGTGATGGTGATGATGCTTGCGTCTATTCTCATCTTTGTAGTGCTTTCGGAATATCATCTCCTGGCTTCCTGGAGAATGTTGGGACATGAACACGTGGGGGTTTCTGAAATCGTGGTTGTAGCTCCGAGTGGTTTGGTACCCTTGGTGGAGGGGGCTTTCCTCATCTTTGATGGCGTGGCGGGGGGAGCCAGGGGCGAGGGGCGCGTCGCAGTCGGCGTATTGGGCGTGGAGGTGGTTTTGTTGCGCCATCTGGCGGGAGAGAGTGTCATGGTGCGGCAGAGTCGCTGTGTTGACGTGGTGTTTAGAAGAAGTGTTCTGTGGAGCGAAGATAACGTTAGTTTTTAAGTTTTAAAACTAATGTTCATTAGGTAGATTAGATGAAAAGAAAATTACTATGAAAATGATTTAACAGAAGACAGCTCAATGTTATAAGAGTTCAATTCAATTAAAGTTTATTCTGTTTATTCATCTATGTGAGAGTTATTTGTTGAGCATCATCTTTTATACTAATGTTATAAACATTGCAATTAAAATAGTATGATCATTCGTCGTGCTGTGTTGTCCACACTACAGCCTAACCGCAAGAGCAGCGCCGCGTCTTGTACTTATGTTTAGTGGCTCTATCTCTTTTCATCACTTAGAGTTTATTAGAGAGAGAGAAAAACATTCGGCTTGCAGATTACAAAGAGAATGGACAAAAGGGGTGTTTTCTCATTCCACCAAACGACATCTCCAAGTGATAAAAAGGGATAAAATACAATAATAGCTATATCTAATCAAAGTTACGTATTTTTTAAAATGAGGATAGAATTTACAACTTTAGAGCTAGAAATAATTATGGCGGTCTGTGCATCTACGCTCTGATTCATCTGCTAAAAAAGTTGCGTAATTTATGTGTCAATACATTTATCTAAGATATGTATCATGTGATTTGTAGATTCTTTTTTAGAGTGCGGCATAATATAGCGCTTGCTAGGTCAAACTGTAACTAGTGAAATGCTATGGATAGTGAGTAGAAGGGGTAGGGAGGGGCTAAAATCGTATGTACAATGAGTGAGGTACAGTGCATGCATCACACTATGGTTAGGTCTCATGCAGTTATGACGTGATGGCGAACTTTAGTAAGATCTCGTCGTGCCTAAGCACGAAAGTTGTATTTACAAACGCAAGAATAACGGATTTTGATTATGCGATTTGTTGTTGGTGTAATGAAAAACCTAAAATATTTACGAAACATCTCACTAAAATGTTTTTAATGCTTATAATAACAATGGTAATGGAAATATACTATACTATACTTAAAAGAAAAAGAAAATTCAAGAAGAAACATATGTACAACAAATAGATTATAATATTATAAGTGAAGAGCTATTGACGATGATGATTTTCTCCCCTTACCTTTGTTTGATGGCCAGTTTATAATATTGTTGCTGATGGTGAATTTATAAAAGACAACGTGTCTTAATATTTTGGATGTGTAGAACAAAAACAAAGTGATAAAACACAGGAATGAAACACGTTACGTTAAAAAAATCTCACTTTTGATGTCGATCCTTGAAGTTTGACGTAATTTTGACGGGATATTTTGATGACGTGTTAGATGATCTGATTTTTGAGATCTTACTAAAGCAGCAATGAATGAAAGTCTAAAAAATCTTCACAGCCAAGCATACAGCCCTCCCCTCACCTTCCAAACACCCGCATTCGCCATGACAGCCCAGTCGTTGGCGCCAACTGACGCCGCCATTTTGTTCGAAAAGCAAGATGGCGACCGCGACCGAAGGTTCTGGTAATCGTTGACGTTAACGTCGATATTGTTTCTGTAGCTGTGCATTGACGCGATGCTTTGAGTATGGGACGCGCTATGTGGTATGTTTTGCGGCGTTGGTACGCGCACAGATCTTGCTTCGTCGCTAGGTACGTAAATTGGCGCGGTAGGTCGCACGTTCCATCTCCCCTCGGGCTGTTGTAAGTTGTAGCTCTGTTTATATAGTTAGAAAGGGTATATACTTATACTACATATAAATATTTTACTTATAATTAAGACAGTATAGAGCAAATACATAGGTATTGGCGTCGAACAGTCTCTGTAAAATTGGCAACTATATAAATTTTGAAAGGCAAAGAAGTGATCGCATACGCATAAGAGATAGGATTTTTGGTAACTTAACTTTTCTAAATGGATCAAGGTTTGTATACTAAAAGCGTTAGACATAGCTTGATACCATTTAGTAGAAAAAAAAAACTATAACCACCACACCACTAAGTGTTATTTTTTAGTGGAAGGAGAAAAGTTAGTCAATGGTTAGTTTTTATAAGCGTTAGTTTCACAAAAAAAAAAGAAACAAAACCAATAAAAATAACGACTTACCGTGGAAATATAAATAAAAACACGCTGTAGCGTTTCGTTTTACGCAACGTGTTCCGTCCATTGCGGACATTCTTACGCAGAAATGTACAAACAAAAATGTTAGTCACAAAATCAACAAATTCCAAGAACACAGTTTTGTTAAAATAAAAAATACACAATAAAACATTGAGCTGTCTTTCAACCAATTAGTCACAGAAGCCAAAGTGGTTTGGTGGTTTATTTTTAGAAAAATAGTAAGTTTGAGGTAAACTAAAAATTTTGAATATTTTGAAAATCCTATCTCGAAATGCGTATACGAACCTTGTTGGACATTTTGTCGGTATCCTTGGGGATATCTTCCACTTCCTTGGTTCATCGGGTTCCTCAGATGAGACATAGGCGCCGCATCTCTTTCAGGAATATTATGGGGGAAACTTGCCGCTGTGGCATTAAGAGTAGGACCAAAATTGCTCGAAGGACCGAAGGATTGGTTCTCTTGTGAATTTCTCCTGTTTCTATGGGAATGGTAGCTGTGAGCTGCCGCAGCAGCGGCTAAGGACGCCACAGCGGCGTTGTTAATAACGTTATTGTTATTGTGGTTGTTGTTATTAACGACAACGTTTAGGTTATTGATAACGAGGTTGTTGGTTGTCGACGCCGATACCGATGTGCTCGCTGTGCTCTGTTGTAATATAATATTGAGTTTTAATTACAGTTTTGTAGTAGGATCTATCCCATCACCATGAATCATGCAATTTATTGAATGAAATGTACTTAAATTAAATAATGCTTCAACAGTTATACCTTATAAGCCTACTCATACGATGGAACTCAAATATCAACAAGAAAATATTAGTTTCTAAACTTGCTTTCGTACCTGAGGCAGGTGGAACGAACAGAAAAGGAACACACTACTTCTCGTAAATAAGCAGGATATTAATTTGGTGTTACTTTCACAAAACTTTCATTGATTTTGTAGGCTATTTATTTTTGTCTACTGCTGGACATAGCCTTTTTTACGAAACCCAAAACCCTTTTTCCAACCCAACCCAATCTTAAGTTTTACCTAGCTAATTTTTGTATTTTTTGGATACGGTTTATATAGGTTTTTTCTAATAATTTATTGAGTGAGAGAGGATAATACGTGCACATTTAAGAAAAAAACATATTTCTTCCTTGATAACTTTGAAGTCAAAAAATGATTAAATCTTACTTTAAATAGAGAATTTTTATCTTTTTCTCTAATCAATCCTCCCACAAACTACACGTGTTCCTAACCTAACCTCCAAACATCATTCTCCTTACCGTAACATCTCTCGGGTCGACCACATCCTCGCTCTCAGCAGCCGTGCTCTGGTGGTACCTCCGGCTCTTGCTGGAGCCCTGGCGAGTGTCCACGTGGTTGGAGCAGGAGGCCGTGGCGGCATTGTTGTGGGGCAGTGGCTGCGAGGAAGTGGTTGTCAGGTGAAGGCAGCAGGACAGCCAGGGGTGGCGCCGGCCCAGGCGCGCGCACTCCTTTTGGAACTGGGACGGAAATTGGGTTTAGTGTTAGAGGATCTTCTTAAAGTTTGTTTTATAACCAACCAGTTTAAACGTTTTGTACTTGCGATTGTCACTTGATGGAACTTGGTACACATATTTAATAAAAGTTACTTTTACTAGTTCCACGTAAATATTACGATATTAAACCAGCTTCGGTGGTCTAGTGGTTAGGGTCGGGAGACGCGGGTTCGAATCCCACCACGTACCAATGTGTTTTCAAATTTTGAATTCATATGTATGAACGTTTATTCGACGCTCTTACGGTGAAGGAAAACATCGTGATGAAACCTGCACACTCCTGCGAAGAAATTCAAAGGTTGTGTGTGAAGTCGACCAACCCGCACTGGCCCAGCGTGGTCGACTAAAGCCTAATCGCCCTGCTCCAGGGGAGGCTCGAGCCCCTCGGTGGAGACGTATATGAGCTGTTGATGAAACCAGTTGTCCTGATTTAAAGTGTCCTTGGACTTTGTCCAGCAATGAACGTCTTTTGGCTAAAATGATGATGATGAGTTCTGTTTTTTAAAGCTATCACTTTTAGAAGTCAAAGAACCTACATCATTAGTCCAACAGAACATTGCTGGACACAGACCTTTAGCTCCTAAGCTCTTATAGCAAGACACAGAGCAAAATCTTCTAACCTTATTTTTAAGGTAGTGCGTCACATAGAAAAACTAAAATAGGGAATATGCACATTTTTTTAAATTAATTAATCGAAATATTTCAAGTTCCAGATAAACACATAAAAAATATTTTTTCAAATATCTTGCTCAGAAACAAAGTTATAAGGCTTCAAAGTTGATGGTTAGACAGAGAGGTCCGACATGACCATTGACGTCATTGGTCACGCGGGCCATACATCCGCTATAGAAAATTTTATTTTCGTTGATGATGAAAAGAGGGACAGATACTCGTATATTTGTTTTATAATGTTGTATCTAGTTTGTTTTTCGATCAATTTAGATTCTGGTTTGAATAGAATACTGCTATTTTTGTATACTTTCAGATGAACTATGAAAAAAACTAATATATTTTTATGCATATTCCCTATAACCTAGTTTAAGATTAGAGCACCAGAATAGAATCGTAACAGACGTTACAGATTCTTCACACAGAAAGTAAAAGAACTCACAATCTCATTCTGCAGACAGTGGAAAATGAATATGAAGAGTCCTTGCAGGGAGTTGAGAATAGTGAAGGCGTAGGCCACTCCCACGGTCTGCTCGTTCAGGTAAAGCAGGCCAAAGGTCCACGTCAGGCCCAGGAGGAACGCTAGCACCAACGAACTGTTCAGCCACACTCTGAAAATGGAAAACATGGATGCATTAAGTCATCATCGATATTTAAAGCATTGAATCAACATTTGTGCTAAGTGCCAAGAATTAACATTTACGCTAAGTGCCAACTGTGTTAGATTAGACAGTTATTCCATTTCAAAAGTTTAGAACGACTTCAACTATTTTTGCAGGCATTACGGAGTTGGTAAACTTGACACGCCGCAGCCTTTGAATTTCTTCGCAGGTGGGTGAGTGATGTTTTCTTCTTATTTAAGTGAAATATTGAATACAACTCATTCTAATGATACTCGTAGCAACGAAATTTCGTTTCGTTCGTTTTTTTCAGTTTCGTTTTCGTAATATATCAAAATCTTACCTTATTTTATACAATTTGGAGTTCTCCTTAGCCTTGATAGAGACGGTGGAGTGATGGCACATCATGTAAATCACCATGCTGAGGCAAATCCAGTTAGCCTGAAAACAGTAACAAAAAGAAATGTCAAAAACCTGTCATTAAACTTGTTTAGTTTTAAGGACTGAACGTAGTTCTATCGAAAATCTCAATACAGAATCATTCATTCGTTCGTTTATATTTTATTTTATGTAGTACACGATCGCCGAAAGTAGCTCAGCTTATACCAGAAAGATACCCAGTGATCATAGTCTTTCTGTGATTAGCGAACGGGTCATCGTTATTAGCGCCATCTAGTCACCCCAGTCTACATTAATTACTTTATCGATATTCTTAACGCCATCTATTGAGACCATTTTATTCATGAATACAGCTCAACACCCTGCAGATTAAGTATCAGGACAACATAAAACACTTACAGCTAACACCAACGCGACGGGTCCCACGAAGCTCATGACGAAGAGCCTGTCGGTGGAAAGCCAGCAATGCCTGGCGGTTCCATATCCTTGAGGGAAGGCGGCCGCACTGGCCAGGACCACTAATGCTGGAGCCAGATACGCACTGGCGCAGTACCACCGGGCCCGAGGACGCTCCGGCTCGAAGACTTCCACCAGCATCGCATAGAGGTGGAATCCTGGAATGGATGGTGCAAGAGGTTTTTTAGACGATACATACAGCTGATATTAAATATTTTTATACGTTCTATGAAATGCAATTACGATAGTAATTTTAATTTGTAAAGGTACTGTTAGGCTTAACTAATTAAATTTTGATGTGCGTGGGGTGGGGACATCTCACACACGGCCATCCAACCCTAAACTAGGCAGAGCCTGTACTATAGGTGTCCGACAGCTGATATACCTACACAAATATGTAAATAGATACATATACAACGTGTTACAAATAATACAAAAAAAAAGAATATTCTTCATCACAGGTATTTAATCAAAATTTTCCCATCACTAGTGTCATTTGACTATCTGACATCTAAAATATAGACTATCGATTCTCAGAACGGACAAGTATTTGTACACCATTCGTGCCTATAATTTTAAAAGAGATGTACTTGAATCAATTTATGTTAGAAAACATTTTCTTTTTTGCCTTAATTATCTTGTTTACGTATTTACAAACATAAATATTATTTTGAAATATTTAATTCATCATTTCATTAATTTATTATTTCATAATAATTATTTAACAAAGCTTTTTTTATTTATTTGTGGTTTTTTCATTTTGAAATTAATTGTTCTAATGTGAATGTTATGGTACAAGTAGTACGTAAACATTTTTAACCATAGCGGTAAAAATAGGCACATTGACCTAAAATTACATATCTGGTCCGAATATTCTTTGACACAGCTGATCACTAGAGATGGGAAAACTTTAATTATATGCCTTTGATAAAAATATTCTTTTTTTTGGTATTTTTGTAACACGTTGTATAGATAAACAACAACCAGACACATGGCAAACACACAAATCGCACGAATGTTTGCCCTGGGCGGGATTTGATACCGCCGGCGTCGGAGGCAGATACGCTACTACCATAAATTTCTTGCGATGAGATGTTTACCTTCCAAGAACATCCAAGCGAAGGCAGCCAGGAAGAAGTAGTGCAGCAGACCAGCGATGACACCACACAGGATCCTGTCCTGAGTCTGATCGATTCCGCACATGAAGATCACTTCAGCGATCAGCAGACACGCACACAGGTTCTTGTGGATCAAGACTCGGTCAGACTGTTAGGAAAGTAGAAAGCGTTTATTAAAGTAACGACGAATAGATTTCATAGAGTTAACTTTATAATACCAGGCTCAAAAGCAAGACCATAAAACCTCTGGAACAATACAGTCGTATCATCAGCAGGCTGTATTGGTCTGCTTTGGTAAAGGCCTCTTCCAATGCTAGTTATTAACCCCAATCTTTGGCCATAGTTGCTTCATCTGGTCAGTAGCGCTGATCTTTTTCTGAATAATCAATACCTATTTTCCTTACCTTACACCCACACGATGATGATGACGGATCGCAGAGCCAATCTATGTAAGAGACTGTAGCACCAACTCGTGCCTTACTTTAATAACTTCTAGCATTTCAAATAATATAAATAAACTTACCTTCATATTCCTAAAGCACTGGAACACGATGATTGCAGCCAATAGTGCTATAGCAGAGATCGCGCAGCCAATGAAAGTCAGTAGCCGTAGCGCCATCTGGTGGGTGGCGCCGAGACTAACTCCGTGCACGTCCATCAGGACGGCGAAGTTAGTGAGGTGTGAGCACGCGCAGCCAGTGTGCGTGACGTTCGACCACTCCACTTGACAGCCTTCAGATGACCAGCCGCTGGAAATAGGAAAGATACGTAAGATTAGAATGAGATTATTTCGGTGCGTCAACGATAAGAAGTTCTAGTCTCTAAACTGTATCTGAATAGACACATAATAAGGTTTAAAGGATTCCCTCTAACTAGTTTCAGAAATTGTACAAAACGTAATTATATTCTTTACTCACTAGAGTTTAATTCTTTGTAATTAATGTGGGTGGAGACAGTGAAAATATTATTGAAAATCTTCATTAGTAAATAACAATGATACGCGAAAAAAGTAAAACTTACTGCAATGTGTAATCCCAGAAGACGCAAGCAGCATTGGTGACATTTTCGGTTTTGAGATGTTTCATTGTGAGGTGTACCATTTGAGATAGTTGAATGTGCCGACCGTTGCCAAGACTCGCTGATATGACCTGCAGAAGAAAATATTTGAAACGTATGGCGAAATGCAATAAGCTCTTTTTCATTTTCATGACCATTATAAAATGAACTCAAAGATTATGAAATCTAGAAAAACCGATTGATCCGATGTATCGCTATCGACACTTCGCTACCAAATGTGGATTAAGAAACAAAAAAAAGAAAGAAAATAGAAGAAGATTGATTAAGATTTAGAAGATTAATGGGGTAGAATTAATCTAGTCTAAAAAGCCGCTGCGACGTACTATATTTTTTTTTGCAAAAGAGAGAACACGGACCTTAGAATTGAGAACTCTGGAGACATTCCTCTTCTCACGTTCGGAGTTCAAGCTGGTGGTGGAGGCAGTGTCTGATGAGAAGGCGGCGAACTGAGGGTTCTTGCCGAAGGTCGGAGGAAGGATTTGTTCCAGACGGTCAAACGCGAAGAACACGATGCGGACCAGGTCGTTTTGGCGGTTGTCTGTGAAGAAACAGATATTAAAGTTAGAGTTAACATTTTGTCATAATATTCAGGACAATATTACGAAGTATATCTGAATTATTTCAACTAACATAGTTGATTGACTTCTAAAAATAAAATCTTAACTTATTAATAAATTACTTAACACAAGATAAAGGAAAATTATAAGACAGATTCAAGAAATCGTAGAATATATTATAAAATAATAAAAATTAAAAAAACTATTTGTAACTTACCCAGCAGTGCCGCTTTTGGTATGGTGATGGTGTCTTCAGAAGCCTTCCACTGTTCCTGAGCGATTTGTGACGGAAAAGTCTCGTCATCTACATTCTTGACTTCTAGCACTCGAACTGATAAACCTGTGGATATTTTTTTTGTTAATATGTGCCTTTAACGTCGGTGGCCTGGTGGCTAGGGCCGTTGCTTGCCTCCCGTCCGGGAGACGCGGTTTCGATTCCCACCTCATATCAATGTGTTTTCGAATTTCGAATTCATATGTACGTTTATTCGACGCTCTTACGGAAACCAGTCCGTCATACCATATCAATACCATCGACGCTCTTACAGTGAAGGAAAACATCGTGATAAAACCTGCACACTCCCGCGAAGAAATTAAAATGTTGTATGTGAAGTCGACCAACCCGCAATGGGCCAGCGTGGTTGACTAAGGCCTAATCGCCCCAATTCAGGGTACGTATATGAGCTGTTGATGAAAGTCAAAGCTACAATAGTTTTGCTAATTTCTTTGAAACTTTTAGAACTCTTTACAGTTGTGTGTGTTTGCCAGAAGATAAAGTTATAAGATTAATTTTATTTTAAATTCAGAAATCGGTACTAACAGATATTTTTCACAATCTGCAAGATGGTCTTCTCCTTGGTAACAGCATCAGCCAATAGGAATGCATTTTCCTCCAACTGAGTCAACAGTGCGCTGGCCACTCTGTTTTGAGCGTCTGCGCTCAAGTCTGCCCAGGACGCTCGTTGGCTTTCTTCTAGAAGATTGGACCCTAAAAAAGGAGGTTAGATTAAAAACTAAAACAAGGATAATG
This sequence comes from Carpatolechia fugitivella, assembly GCA_951230895.1. Classification (NCBI taxonomy): domain Eukaryota; kingdom Metazoa; phylum Arthropoda; class Insecta; order Lepidoptera; family Gelechiidae; genus Carpatolechia; species Carpatolechia fugitivella. Next base: position 5,245,509 of record OX579668.1, read on the forward strand.
CAATTACTACAAGTTAGTGTCATTTTTAGTTTTGTAATATTTGTGCTCTTAGTGTTAAGTGTCACAATAAAGTTTTTCTACCTATTTAAGTTGGGCATAAGATTTTGACCACGGATTTTCAAGATGAAATGAAGAATGAAGGATTTTAATAAGTGCTGGATATCAATTCTACAGGAACAAAATTAATTTTATGAAATATCAGTTAATTCCTTGCGTAAAAGGTGTTAGAAGGCCTTACCGGTTTTGATGACTCCAAGCAGCATATCAGTGACGATGGCTTCTCTTTGTCTCGGGTCAGGGAAGGTCTGGACATTCTGTGACATGCGCTGAGCTAGTTTCTTCATTATGCTGGTGGTGGTCATCATGTCTCCGCCGTACAGCGTCTTCGAGGATGTTACCTGCAGAGAAACAGTTTTAGCGAAATTTTGTTTCGAAAGTGGCCGAAACGTACACAGATTAACTGCATTTTCTCATCGGGTGCTTCTCTGAACAATTTTAACACCTTTATATTCTTGGACCCAAGAAACTGAAAGTTAACTAAATTATTAGCAGTTATAAGTATTTTGTTTTGATGTGCGGGTAAATTACTGTGATTCCTTTAGAGTAAGAGTCAATCTGACTTGACCCAATTTCCCATTAAAACACGAGTGATAAAAGATACTAACCTGAGCCAAGTCATTGCTGATGCTAAGCAAAGATTCTCCTTCTCTAACCCTGGCTTCAAGGCTGTTCAGCCAAACTGACCGGCATTCACTCAGATCTGGGGTAGCACCATGCCACTCCGGGATAGTGTCAGCTGGAAACAAGAAAAATGACTTTAGAAATGTTTCTTTATTTAGACCAAAGCAGAAGAAGAGAAACTGATTTTGGATTCGATGAACACACTCCATAAGAACAATGTTTTGGAATGCTCACCGTAGAAGTCTTCAGTGTCAGCATTGGTGCTTGACGCCTGAGCGTCAGGTAGATTTGGACTGCTTCGGTAGTCGATCACATGGTCTGGAGAATCTCCATCGCGGCCTAGGACCATAGGTTAACGATAAATTTTGAAATCTCATTATTTCACTATAACGTTACCAAAGAAAGGGACCGATTTTTCTTTTACTGTTGACTTAGGTGTCAGTTGGAAACAGTATTTTTTGTATTTACATAAATTATTTGTTTGTACCTTTTAGTAGAGCTTCGGATCCCAGTCTCCTGATGAGTTGCAACTGCCTATCACTCGGTGGGTCTAGTCCTAAATCGTGGAAATTCTCTCCTGACTGTAGACCTGGGTTTCGTCTTCTTGGTCGGTCATCTTCAGGGTGGTTATGTGGTAAGAGTGTACATCTGGAAAACAAAGATTAGTTAATATTGACCTAGAAAGAAAAGTTTTGTTTTTCAGAATCAGTATATAGTTCGATGTATTTTTCATAATACTTACTTCCACCTAGCCAATCCAGTGGCACCTCCCGGGCAAGGCTGGACAGCATAGGTTCCTGCTAAAGTCCAGTTCCAATGAAGTCCTCGAGCGTTGATTTGAGGGCAGTATGCTCTTCTTCCTAATATGGGAGTTCGGCTTGTTGCTACAAATAACAAAAGACATTCTGTTATTATTTTATAATTAATTAACTTTAACTTTTATTACTTTTTTATAGCAGTACACTTACAGTAACTCTTCTCAAAGTCATCTTCGATATCTGTATCCGGATGTGGAATCAATGGGTTTTCTTTAGCTGGTGTGTGTACTGGAGCTGTAGAATCAGAATCTTCATCTTTGACTGGCCACTGGAGTGTTTCTTCTGTTATTGCTACTGTAAATGTTATTTCTTAGTTAATAAGAGCAGAAATTTAAACATTAACAAATACGATAAAACTATAGTGATTGACAAATTGATCACTGTTGATCAAGTTGAATGAATCATCAACTAAAATACGCTTTTTAATACTCACCGTTATCTTCATCTTTGTCCTTCGGCTTGTCGTTCCTCGTGACATCGGGTTCCATAATCTTAGTTATTACGTCCTTAGCATCAGGAATGTTGTCTTTGGGTAGTTGTGGTGGTTCTCTCTCTGATGACGTGTCCGGTAGTTTGGTTGTAGCCTTCTGAAACGAGTACTGTTTAAATTATGTAATTAAGAGACGGTAAGAACTTACTTTGCTCTTTTATGCTAAAATTTGAAACTTAGGTACATCGTTAAAAGTTTTAAACATTACAGATCGACATATCATCAACAACATCAACGGCCCGTTACAGTCCACTGCTGGACTATGAGCCTCCTCAACTTAAGTGAAGAGTTTTGCCATAATCTTCACACGACATATACCTAGTCTTAATTCTTACAAAACTGCATAGATATAGTGTTTTTCTTCATAAAACCATCACATTACCTTAGTCCCAATATCCCCCAGCTTCACTTCAGGAGGCAGCGTGATGTGTGGTCTGAACGTTGGTGGTGTGATGACCGTGGGCTTCTTCCTCTCGCCCTGCTGGGTTTGGACTGGGTTCTTGGGCACTGGCGGTGCGGTGGATCTCCACACCGTGGGCTGGGAGGTGATGAGCCATGGGGAAGGACGATTGGTTGTACTTGTTGTTGACGCTGAAAATATGATATGGTGTTGCGGTTAAGATAGAGTTTAGAGGAGTAGATGTTTGATCGCGTTATGAAAGTTCATTATCATCCCAAGGGACTCAAGCCTACTCAGAATTAGGGTTATGAAGGTTAGGTTAAATAATCCCAATAGGTTCCAATCAGTGGAACCACTCAAATAATCCATTTTACAATATGGTAATCAAATAGTAAACAGTAGATACAACTACAGCGTTAGATAAAAGATATTTGAACAGGATCCGTTTACCTGATTCCGATTATATTCAAAACGTTTCAAAGACAAAATCAAAGAGCATAATATAACACAAAGTGTTTAGATGACTAGATTATTAGTAAACCTGCTGGTTGTAAATTAATTTTAATAAACGGGTGGCGTCGTCTCTAATAAATTTATGATTCCTGGATATAATGCTCGAAGTTACGACTGCATAAATTCGACGTCTTCATTTTGGCCATAAAACGTGAATGTCCAGATCTGGTACAGTCGTATTTACAAGAATTCTATTTGCGTAAATAATTCATAAAGTTTACTTCGTTCAATTCCGAAGCTTCATTGAGTTCATACTTTTTCAAATTATATTTCAGTGTACTTTAGACGTGAAACCATATAAACAAGCCGTTGTGGTAAAGAATAATTTTTACTTCGCTACCAGAAAGGTTTTACAAAGGAGCATCATCTATATTTACCTGGCACACATTGGTAATGAGCCTCCAAATATTTAAGTGTGTTGGGGCAGGGGTCCCCGCTGAATATACTAGTGCTGGCTTGTATGCTGCAGTTCTGGTGCATGCTGCATCTGTGGACGAGATAACAGAGGATTAAGCCATGGAGATAATTTATTATAGTTTCTTTTTAAGATTAGGTCTCTTAAAAATCTTTTATGTAATAAGAAGAGAGCTGTGGAGATGCTAATTCGGTCGGATTTTATAATGTTCTACTTAACATATGAAGTTAGATTTATTTTCCGGGAGAACAGTAAGGGACTTTCTTTTTCGGTATTTCGGTATTTGGGTTTCTTAGGTATGCGTAATTGGATTTAACAGTAACTATATACCTGTCTATCGCTCAAAGATGTCACTTACGAGTACTAGAATAAGCATTGCTATTTGTAATTTTTCGCTGGACCACATTCACAAACCGATTTCTTAAATCTAATATCATTTTCACATTACGACCAGCCCGAGAACCTTAGCCGCGCCCTCAACAAAATACAAGTATACTATGCATACCATATCATGTGGAACATCAATTTGGCCCTCATTTACATGAGTTAGGGCAGCCAAGCCCCGAGAACCCATGCAGTTATTGCCAATCTCTCTGGGCTAACACGATAAACTCCACCGATATTTAATTTTCGGCAATTTTCGACGATTTTCGGCAATTTTCGGCGCTTTCCGGGGCGCGGGTCGGATTTGAGATTGCGTTCCGATTACATGTTCCAGTTTGGATTATTGATGGTGTGGCGTGATTATAACTGTACTTGGGGTTCGGATTGGGTGGTGTCGAAACCAAAGTTGATATGGGAAGGGTTGCCGTTGATGATGGGGGGATAATTGAGGCGTGATGGAGCGGAAATACGGAAAAGAAATGGCAGGAGCCTGGTAGGTACTCTGAAACTAAGAATATTTTCTGTTGATATGAAGAGAAGAATCTCACTGTCGAACGCACAGGTTTTGACTTGAGTTTCAATATTTTTATGTCAATTTATCTATATAAATATTTCTCTCACATTTCAGTCTTGTGTGCTTTCTAGGTCTCAATTATTTAAATGTTGCTATCATATCCCGACTCCAGCAGAAGATACTATTGATACTTGCGATTGTCGGCACTTGATGGAACTTGGTAGACATATTTAATAAATGTCACTTTTACTAGTTCCACTTATATCACAGGGTTATTAATTACTTATTCTAGATCACATAGTTTGTCAAGATGATGATATGTGAAGATGATCTGTTGATCGAAACCGGTCGGGTGAATGAAATGTGGAACTAGTAAAACTGACTTTTATTAAATATGTCCAGCAGAAGAGTTTAAAAATAAAATAAAGATATCTTTCAATCGCATACTCGTACATAATTCTTTGACTCCACTCAATCGACGACTTGTAAAACAAGACAAGAACAAGAATCCAATAGATACTAAATCAGCCGACTTAATAATTAAAATCAGTGCATCAGATCTTGATTCTCAAGCCGGCTGAGATCGCGAGGCCCGTTAGGAGGCCATTAAAATTAATCCCAAATGATAATTTAACTCAAAAACTGTATAGCTGAAGATCGAATGATGTAGATATGAATTTCTTCAACCGAATTCCTATTATCATTATCATAATTGATTAAAAGCCGATAAGTAAGAGTAGATCTATCGAGTTTGAATTCCGTATTGAGCCAATAATTATCTTTGAGAGGAGGTAATGGGGTAGACTTTTGTGTTAAATTAACATTTTTATGAGTACATACAAATTTCTATTGATTAATATCATCCGAGGGCGATCATAATGAATTCGTGGCCTTTTTAGTCACATTCAGAACTAGCATGAAGAACTAGTTTTACTCACTTATGTTTTAAGATACCCTTAAAAAGTCCACATATTTAAAAGACGTATATACTCGACGAACCAAAAACTAACGCAATGCTTATTTTACTATCACACACACACACACACACACTATTCTCATACTCACCCCGTGTCTACTATCCTCTTATATTTTGTTTTTGTCTTATTTTTACTGTTTTTTTTCCTTTTTGTTTTTGTTTCTCTCATTAAAAATTGATTGCTCTGTAATTCAAAATTTAGGTTTTATGTCTGTGGAGTGGGAACCTGGTGACCTGTAACTCAAGTCCTGGACTTATCTCAGGCACCAGTCTCTCACAATCAAGCTCTCTTTGTAATTACTCGTAGCTAGTTGCGTAACTATCTTAAGCTGCTTTTTGTGATGAGAAATAAATTATTTTATTATTATTATTATATTATTACTATTATCTGACACGGATCTCCAAATAGTAACATGATACCTAGAACAGTCGCCTAATTGGACGCATATTAATAATATTAGAAACAATTACAATAAATATCGGATGTTAAGCTTAATCGGTCGTTAGTGTCAAGAGATAACTCTCAAAAACATTGCGGCTTCCGAATCGTGCGCAGTTTAGACTTATTATGAGACTTTTCTATGATGATGATGTATAGTGAAATATTTCTTATTCTTTAGTGGTTGTAGGTCTTATTCCGCAATAATTGATTGCCGCCGGTCTCGTGGAAAATATATTTTATGCTAGGATAGCATAGAGAGTCGATGGTCTAGTGGCTAGGGCCGCTGCCTCCCGTCCGGGACACGGAGGTTTAATCCCTACCACGTTCGTACAAATGTGTTTTCGAATTTCGAATTCATATCTAAGTACGTTTATTCGATGCTCTTACGGTGAAGGAAAACACCGTGATGAAACCTGCACACTCCTGTGAAGAAATTCAAAGGTTGTGTGTGAAGTCGACCAATCCGCCCAGTGGCCAGCGTGGTCGACTATGACTTAATCGCTCTAATAGGCTTGTGTCAACTAACAATGAAATCAATGGATGAATGTTTCTAGACGTAAATTGTAATATTTAAACAGGGAAAACCGAAATAATTCCACATAAAAATTAATGATTATTGTTATTTTTACAAATTAAAATCAAATAAATACCCCCCCTGGCCCCTCCGCTGTGAACGTCAATCAGAACGTATTACGTCACATAGTGGTATGCCGCCATTGTTGTTTTGACGCTTGGTTAACTTTTTCATACAACAGCACAAGTGAACACAATCGTTTGCCACTATGTGACGTCATTCACGACGCCATGACACTTTCTTGTGTTTTTACGCCAGATTAAAAATATTTTCTTAAAACTTAAAATATGTGTTTTAAATATAATTTTTATCATGAAATATTATTTTTTTGGGGTAATACAGGTACTAAACTAACGAAATAAGCCATTTTTGAAATTTACGACACAGGCCTATTCAGGGTAGGCTCAAGCCCCTCGGTGGGGACGTATATGAGCGAGAGAGTGGTTATTTTCCAAGTTACTTCAAGACGCAATGTCTATTTTTTCGTAGAAAAATCCAATAAGCAATTTTTATGTATTGATTGATTAATAAGTAAGTAAGTAAGTGTGTAGTTTTTCAAGTAAGTAAATGTGAGGACTTAATTTGTACCACACGATAAGTACGTGTTATTCGATTGTAGTTGTAAAATTTTTCAAAGTTCTTCTTTTGTTTTTAAAGACGAAATAACCTGTTATTATCGTTCATTTGTCCATGATATATACCTACCTATAAAATAATTATGTGATGGGCTATTAATAAAATATATACTGAAAAACAAAAAACAGCCGAAAAAAGCCGTACAAATGAAATTCAATTAACTTTCAAATGATTTATTTCAATCAAACCGCTTTCTTATTTATATATCTGACTGATAGTATATTGTCTAGTTACAAGTTAGATATTCGACACTGAATTTAATTTAATAGGTACCTATAATTGATAAGAGTAGGTAAATAACTTCACAATTTTATAAAATAGGCCCAGCTCTATAATATTGCTTAATATTTGGTTGGATATTAAATACAGAATTTCCATCTGTAATATTTTGTAATGGAATTCAAATTTATGCAAATTTCGAAATAGCAAATAAATTGAACCGAAATTTCATTTCGGTATTTTCGTGATCCTAGGCACTTACTATGAATTTCATGAAATCAATAGGCTCGGTCTATTCGAGCGATTTATTGAGGATTTCGTATATTGATGCAAAATAAATTACTATAATATGGAGCCGTCTGATTTCAATTCAAGGGTTTTGGTGACAAAATGAGCGAAAATATTTTATGATAAATTGAAATACCTATGTTATGTTGAGGGATTGATTTGAGTATTAGGTTGGAATTTCAGTTTCGGATGAAATATTCAGAATTATGCAAAATCTGCTGATATTTAAAATAACAGGGTTAAACAGTTCTACATAAATACTTTACTGTATACATAACCATTTTTTAATCACATCACAGGTTATTGTTAAACCTAAGCTAAGTTGTAAGAAGTAAGATATGTAAATTATTTATAACTGAGATTTAAAAAATCTAAATAAAAAAATAAGATCACTTTTTTCTTAAATTACTAGTGATCAAAGAGTCCACGAACCTGCTATGCAGCACCCTCAAACTCTTCGTGGACATGCAGTTAACGCTCCAGTCGGTATTCCCATGGTCATTGCAGATCGTGATGGAGAACCTGCCGTAGTTGGCCCTGATGAGGTGGATCACGGAGCCTTCCGCGCAGCCGATCTTCAGGGTCTTCCCTTCGCAGGCATACGCTGTCTCGTACCGGGGCTCTGGAAGGGAAGAGAGGAGGACAGTTAGAAACATGTCAAAAAATAATAAGATAAGGTCCCGGCGGCGGCGACGATGCCCGCATTGTTGGGGATTTTCTATTTCTAAAACCTTCAGCGCCCTCTATGAAGCGAGGTAAATATACTTATCGTTTCGAGCGATGACGACAGATGGCGATGTTAGTTTTAGTCTTGCTGCGGTGAGGTGTTACCATGTTATACCGTGGGAATAAGACATTTTTCCACGGTAAAAACTAGCCCATATCCGTCCTTGGGTACCAATGGTATTGTACCAATTTTTTTTCAAAACCGGTTCAGACAGACACTCATACAGGGTACGTTTGCATTTATGATATTCATCATCATCATCATCATCGTGTCGACAACCGACCTCACAAACCCTGGTGTCAGTGTTATAGGGCCGCCAATGGCCACTGACTTGGCTCGTGTAACGACTAGATAGTATAGCAGGGACCAACGGCTTAACGTGCCTTCTGAAGTACGGAGTCGTCTTTCTTATCGGACAATCAGGTGATTCAGCCTGCAATGTCCTAACTAATCTGGGGAAAGTCTCACAAAGATATTTTTGCATGACAGTGTCCCCAGCGGGATCCAACCCGGAACCTCCGTAATGGGCGTAGAAAACTCGACCACTCGGCCACGGAGGCTGTGATGATATTTGTAAAGAAGTATAGATAATGATTATAAAGGTCTTCACTACAACCTTCGAGATGTCTGGCAGCAAAATCTATTTTTGATGTTTAGTAAATAATGAAAGAGATAAAAACATTATCTGATTTTAAGACATTAAAAACCAATTATAATGAAAACCAAAACCCAATTAAGATTTAAAAAAAAATATTCTCGAAACATTAATGAGTATTTTAGCCCTTGTAATAGAAACTTATGAAAATATTGTATTTATTTAATTATATTTAACCGAAACAAAAATGCAATGTTTACGATATGAATCCAACAAAAGCCAACTTGAATACATATTGATTATAAATGTATTCATTTATTTAAAATGGTTTTATGATACGTTCATATTATTATTTGATCAAGATGGAGTGAAAGTAATAACTTTTCCTATTTTCAAAGAATTCTCTTAAAAATTACGATAGTAACAGGTGTTCAAGATAGGTCGAAAATGCGTACGCATCGTTTCTTGTAGAAAAATATTCTTCAGAAAATCCTTTTCTCAATGGAGTCTCAGACCGACAAAATAGATCCATTTAGGCTATGGACTTCAAAATAGGATTCAATATGAAAGGAATAAAACGTGATGGAAGGAAAATGTTAGGTCATTTAGGAGGGATTCTGAAAAATCTTCCTCATATCTATCCGACTGTGACAGAGCCAAAAAGAGTGTAATGTTTTTGACCAATATGGAAGCGTGTTAATCTATCGATATGTGTGTATTTTCAAATTATTTATTCTTCTTTATATCTTGTAGGTTATGAGGTCGACAACTAACCCCATAAATCCTGCCCCCGCTGCATGACCACCGTCGATAAAATAAACCACGCGACATACAAAGTGACCGCCAATAGTATCCAAGTTTATGTCGCGCGAAGATAAGAACTACGTTACTATTGGCGGTTACGTTTTATATCGCGCGGTTTATTTTAACTACGGTCGTCATGCAGCGGGGGCGGTATCAGAGTTATGAAGCGGCCAAAAGCGAGGCTTGTCAGCCATTAACAAAATCGATCGATCACATATCGATTTGGTGATAATTTTTTTTTATTTTATTTTTTTATTAAAGGACAATAAACAATTGTACAGTAGCTTAATTAATACAATAATAATTAAACGTGGTACTTATTGCACAACCAACACCATTGTCCCCAGGTATATTAAAAATGATACAGAGAAACCTAATTCGATGTTGTTTGTTGTGACTCTAAGCAAAAATCATAAACTTATATAAACGATAGAAGACATAGTTTCCAATTTTACATGAGTGTTTCCGTTATAAATAAATAATAATAAACTAAACAATATCAGAAATCATTACACAATAAAAACATTATGTAAACCGAATAATCTTAATACTCTAAGCATACTGGATATATTAAATTTAAATGAAATTTAGTTTAGAATGGAATAGAATACTTATGAATATATTATGTACTACAATTCTTATCAAGAATGAAAAATTTGTTTATGTGCTGAATTGATCAAGCTCTTCAAGCACTCTTTTTTTGTAAGAATATGCAGTAAGATAAAACATATCAATATCAATAAAATGATCGTTGTATGATTGCATGATCTTCATGGTCTTAGTTGAAACATTCTACCCGTCACAGGATTACACTACCCGTGACAAATGTTAGAGTCCATGACAATAGTAGACTGCTATTGTCAATACAGATCACGTTAACTTGGAAAGATTTCAGAATTTGTTTTTATAAGCATAAAATATATTAGATAAACGCAGTCGGGATTTCTTTTTAGCTACACAGTTTTTTTATTTATCCACAGAGTTCACTTAAGATATTTTTTCCAAAGAAAAGGAGCCCAAATGCAATCAAAACAAATATTGTTGAAGAACCATTTATCCGTTAAAACAAGCACCCTTCAAACAAAGAAAATGTCGACTCAACATTTCATAATCAATTCTGTATGAAGAATGAATCATTGAGATCCCTTGCAAGCACGTCGTACATCGATAGTAGAGTTTGATTGCACGAGATGTTGATAAGAACGAAAACTGCAATGGATGGGGTAGTAATCGGCCATGACGGAAATTGGACGGAGGTGGTGATGCGTGCATATTATAAGGATCTGAAAATAGGGATGGGATCTGAGACTTGAGAGCGAATATCCGGAAATTATAATAATATAAATTCACCGTTCAATCAAATGCAGAAGCAGCGGTATATAGGTATAGTGACTTTTAAAACGATAATGTTCGTAAAGCAAAGCTGTTTACTAACATTTGGTCCCACTTTAATTTCTGGGAGTGCGATAAAAATGTGGAATGCATCAGCCTGCATTTTTCCTTCTGGCAAGTCGTAAAGTTAACGAAGGCCTATGTTATATGGCGAAAAGCTGCTCATTTTAAAAAGTATGCTTTATTTTTTATAACTTAAAGCTCTTTCAGTTGAGTAGTTTTAGTCTGTGACCTGAGTACCTGAGTGCTATAGGAACTTTACTTGTCAATAAAAAAAAAACCCTATAGGACATAGACCAGTTTTTTCCGTGCTTTGAAAGCTTCGTTAAGCTGTTGGTCCCGGGTTATTACGCAATCCTTAATAAAAAAAACTCAAAAAAGGAATTTGGTGGTTTGTTAATTCTGACAACAGGGTTTAGTCACTGGCTACAGATGTTATTTTTCTTCATTTATCAGCTACCTTGGGCACCTGGAGGGCGCTTAATCAATTCGAAGTAGATCTAGGGTAAATCGCAAAACAAGAGGGCTTCATTGACATGTCATGACGAAAAGAATAAGAACTTCGTTCGAACAAACAATCTTGCAAAATTGTTATTTGTGCAGTAGTTAAGTTACTGATATACCTCTTTGTTTGTTAGTTAATTTGTGGAGTGAAATAAACTCAATTTTGATTATTTATTACTATTTATTCGTTTTCCGTATACAGCTGATATCCGAAAACAATCTGACTGCACATCACTGTCTGCATATTGTAAGGCTCCGGTCCGATAAATCTGGCTGAATTAATGGCGTTCCAACGGATCGTTTGCGATATTCGCAAGTCATAGTGCGAAATGAGGAGGGCTCACTAAATCGCAGCTTTGCCAAGAAAATGGGCTTGTTACTGGTTAGTTTGTATGCAATCTCAAAGAGAAGATTACTTTCGGGGTCAATATTGTTGCTACAGTGATAAAGGGAGCAGAGGATTAATGACTTGCTGCGTGTCCGATGGAATTTCCATATTTATCATCTCCAATAATGCCCAAGGGATGATCTTTCAAAAAACAAGTCTTTTACTCAAGCTTCTAGATCCAATACACCATGAGGTGAAAAAAAATTAGGTCTCTCCATACAAAGTGACACTCCCGGCCGACCCATTCTGTATGGAGAGCACAAAAATATTTTTGTCGCAGGAATTTTTATTTCATGAAAAGTTGTTCAGTTTGACGGGTACTATCACTACACGGCGGGAACAAGACGATGTAAATTTCATGCTGTATATGCTGTTGTTTCTTTTTTGGCTTAATTCGGTAAGAATGACAACACCAGCTGTTCTCCTCTGGCTAACTATTTGTGTAACATACAGGTATATAGGAAAAATCCGGAAATAGAATATACTAGCGGTCCGCCCACGGCTACGCTCGCGCCATGTAAGATTTTCCCGTGGGAATAAGACTCTCTTCCCGGTAAAAAGTATCCTATGTGTTAATCCAGGTTACAAACTATCTTCATTCCAAATTTCGTCCAAATCCGTCCAGTAGTTTAGGCGTGAAAGCGGAACAAACATCCAAACATCTAAACATCCAAATATATTTTCACATTTATAATATTAGTGTGATGTGATTTCGCTGAAAATGTACGTGACTTTACGAATTTATTAGAATTTGTAAGATTTCCTGTGGTAAAGAGTAAACAAAATCGAGAAATGTGTTAGCCATTCAAATTGTGTTGTTTCTATGCTGGATTGAGTTGTACAAACATTACAATATACTTTGATCCTTTGAGATTTATTATATTAGTACATAGAATAGTATTATTATTTACGAGTACACGTGTCCGAAATGTCCTTTATTGACACCTTGTTGTTGTGGGCACAGTCGTTGACATGACTTGTTTTTCTGGCCACATTGTGTCTGGTCTAGGTTTCACTGAATGTCCTAAGGTTAACCTAAGGTCGGGATCAAAACTCCCATAGGACGGAGTCACTTTCAAATGTTTTACGACAAACGGAACGTGTTGTAAATTGACAAACGACAGTGAAACTTTATAGGAGTTTAACTAGATTGTTTTTTTTTTTTAATTCATTCCAATTTTTTTTTAATTTTACTACTGAAGAAACATGTGACAAACAGACAAGGTTTTTATAAAACCAAGTTAGGATATGACAGATTTTTTCAGCAAAGGACATTTTTCTATCTAAAATCACTTTATTATGTTGTAATCTATGCAACATTTTACCATCTTATGTTTTGTTTCATGTTAATAAAATGTTTATAAGATAATAAGGTTTGTGATATATTAAATCTTCGCTTAAATTAAATGATTTATCTGTGCTGAACGTCAATCAAATCAAAAAGTCAACAAGATATCTTCAGGGATGATTTATATTGCCTATCTCAATTCCAAGACCTAAGCTATCCCTCAAGTAGATGGATGATGCTAGCCTTGTGTTAAAACCCTATTTTTCATTCCACCCACGATGAAAACAATGCTATTAATCAAAAACTTTGAGAACCATTTAAATGTTGATGACGGATCAACGATAAGCCAACGATAAATTACTTTGAAGTTTAAAATACTCTTTTAACGGAAGTTAAAAAAAATATGTAACAACTATACATTGAATAAAACGCCTGAAAATGTTTCCACACACAATTTTAAAGTAAAACTGCGACGAGATACAATTTTAGTGACGACAATAAAACATATCGAGAGACTAAAAGTACAAAATGCGCACGTTTTTTTTGTATTAACAGTGGATATTATTTATTAATCTTACACAAATTAAACGCAACTAACACTATACTAATTAATTATAGATTGTAAGTTCTCTGTGAGTACTTGTTATATAAAATTTTCAACATTGTAGGAAATTACAATTTATATTAGTACAGAATTTCTAATTATAATAAACTAGAACTTTAATATTTTTTTATGTTTCTAATAAACTTTGTTGTTGCTTATATGCAACTATTTTAATTACATACACCTTTAGCCGCTCTAGGCAATATCCATTAAGGCTCAGTATAAAACTTGATGTAATTTTAAAATACACGACTTTAAATTTGAAAGCACTAAAATCGCCATTACCTTGCCAATATTTTTTCACATAATCCTTCGGCACGATACATCGTACTTAGCTGTTAAACTATCGATAAAGACCCCAACACTATTTTTTAGACACGCGAAACTGCACTTTGTCGATACTAGATTACTAGATACGAACATTTTAAAATCACTCAAAAATAACACCTTGGCGTAAAAGGGGGTGAAATCGCCAGTCACCCCCCTAATACACGGGCTAAGAACGGTGGATAATAAAAATGATTTATAGGAGATGTCCAGAATACTTGTTATAAGGGGCGAAAACAATTTACAAGGATACCTACTTCAGAGAGGTGAGAGAGGCAATTACTGGACGCGGAGATGTGAAAAATGCAAGTAAGTGAATTTGGGGTGTCCAGTTTAATTATGTCAAAAAATTAGGTAATTTTTGAAGTGGTTGAATGTTATTCATACCTCATTTACCCATTGCTATTATATTGATTTACCTAACATTTTGCTCAATTTTCTCCTTGATTGCTAAAATAATTAATACCAGCATTATAATACAAGATGTTATATTGCATCATTCTCGCAACGCCGACCAAATGAAAGTCCCACTTCAAATTAGGACGCAATCGTATAGAAGGAGCTGTTTCCCAATGTGTGTAAAAACATATAACAAATTACCACCAAATATTAAAAATCTTCCACTACCTTCCTTTAAATGTGAAGTTCGTAAGTTGTTGCTCTGCGGCTGTTTCTACACATTAAACGAGTTCTTTGACGCTAAACTTAGATAATGTTTTGTGACGTAATTATATTGGATGGACTTGTAAACATTTTTATTATTGTAATAACTTTAAATTTAAATTGTTTGATTATTTTTGACATTATGTAAATATTCTGCATGCCAGATGGTGAAATATGTAAGGACATTTTATTTTTAAGAACACCTGACATCTTTTTGTACCATATTTCTCGCAAATAAATTATCATTATCATTATCATCTTAAAACCAAATAATGCTAAACCTCTTAGGTGGTTTAGTCAGCGTAACTGAACAAGTTTAGTTTTAGATCTTTTCCAAAATCTCGAACAAAGTTCAAACTGATCATCTGCTGACTTTGTATGAATATAAAAACATTAGATTAAAAAAGTTGTTCAGTTTCATGGGCTGAGTCATTGCGTTATTTAATTAACATTTTGTATATTTTTTTTACATAAATAAGTAAAGAAGCAGAAAATAATACGCACAGTTATAAATTGCATGCATTGCCGCTGTCGAAGCGGCCATATTGGTTTACTCGGCAAAATTTAATTTCGTCTGTCATTAATCGACATGAGAGGATTACCGCGAATTTTATTATAGTGGGTTAATATTGGGCGGCTCGCCCTAAAGGTGGGGGAGCTGTTTATGGACAATGAAAAAAAATACTGTCGGTTTTATGAAGTCGTGAAGTGTAAATAATGAAGCTACTTGCGAAGCTATATTGTAAAAGATCGCTCCGAATCAATCAGTCAATGTTTTGTTAGTATAAAAATAAGTTTTTATTTACGATGTGGATGTTAGTAATTTTGACGTGGATTTTGTTTCGCTAAATTATACCAAACAATCTTAACAATTTACCAGTATTTTCTTGAAAAAATCTTCAAAACGCAACTTTTGTCACTGAAAATCCCCAAAATATCCTATTTCATACAGCCCCTTACACTTCACAGCCATAAATTATAATGTTCGACGTCATCACTATCACCTTTTGAACAGGCGTTTGACAAATTTAAAAAGCGTCTTTATGTACTTCATAGTGCATTTTACGACACCGGTAAGTGTTCCATAATGTGCTGTTGGTGCTAAGGAAGGATTTGAAAGGTTTGTGTAGGGTGCGTGGCTTGCGTGGGTTATAAAAGTTTGTAGGAAGGAGTTAGAGGGTTTGACGGTGTTATGTCAATATTTTGTCCTTATGAATAAATCGGAGTATTTAAGAAGTTTTGACAGTTGGGTAATAAATATGGATAATATAGAGAATGGAGAGTGTTGAATGGCCACTTTAGCCGTTGTTTTTGCACGTATGAAGTACCTACCTTATTGTGTATGTTTGACTCTTTTTTATTTAAAACAAAATGTATTTTTCCAATCTAAATATATTATTGAAAACGTTTCTGTATATATTGTCTTAAAATGATTTTTATAACATTTTACTTTACTAAACGATCGCTATAAAAATGACAACAATCCCCAGTAATGGCTTCAATTTCCCACTTAAAAACAAATCCGCTATAAAATTAAAAACTCAGAAAATAAAACTGTAGCCAATTTTGAACGGAGGGATTTAATTATACAAATTTGCATATTTTCCCGCCAAAACTCGGCGAGCGGTCGGTAACTGGACGTTTTACCCTACCTTTTGATTTGTTAACGTCCATTTTTATGAGTTACCCCAAACTTTCTTTTGTTTCAGCATACATAAATGGACAGACTCGCGGTGTATGTATGTAGGTAAGTATGAAAGTGGAATAATGGCTCATCTTTTTAACGGGCATCATAAAACGGACAAGGGTTTTATTTATTATTCTATTTAGTGTCTATTGAATACAAAAGAAAGAAAAATATTATCTAAGCTGTATGGAATGAGTGATACGTAAATATTCTTCATTTATGACTACCTATTTACCTGTATTCTAGGTTTAGCAAGAAAAAGGCAATAAGCTCGGTTCACAGTAAGATTAGTTTTTTTTTAATCAACAGACTAGAGTATATAATGGAGTATGCCCAAGCGACTATGGATCTTAGTGTCGGTGTAAAACCTAATGTGTCTCAATGATTTCTTGCTTAATTTTAAGTTTGTTATATGAACTTTCAAATACAATTAGCCATTTGATTATAATTCTCCGGGTTTCGCGGTGATAAGGCTCCAAATTCTAGTTTCTACTGTCGCTGAACAAACGGCTATTTTATACTGTTAATGGAGATAAGGGAGGTTGTAATATAAATAACTTGAGGTTGGCTACAGTTCAGAGCGTCGGTGGTCTAGTTGTTAGGACCGCTGCCTTCCATTCGGGAGGCGCGGGTTTGAATCCCGCCACGTACCAATGTTTTTTCGATTTTCGAATGTATATGTACGTTTATTCGACACTCTAACGGTGAAGGAAAACATCGTGAGGAAACTTGCTTGCTTGCTTGCTTCTATTCAAGTGCTTCAACAAAATGCAGTAAATAATTCGCAACAAATAAAGAAAACATTTTTTGACGCCAATTATTCAGTGCACATTGTTTGGCGCGCTTTTTTTAACTCCAATTTTTGGTGCACATTATTTGGCGCATTTTATTGTCACTTGAAAAACCTCAGAACAAATACCTACTTGAAAAGCCGACGAAAACGCAACAGTGACGTGAGTGAAAACGTGACGTTTGAAAGTGAATGACAGAAAGTAGTGTTGCCGGATAGATGATAATCGATTTTTCATTTCTAAAGAAATCCAAAGAATCCATTCTAATGATTCACATCGTATAACGTGACAATAATATTGACTATAATTATCGTAATCCTAAGCCGTGACGGCAGAGTAGAATACGTTTGTCACCAACCCCTACTCTTCCCGTGGGTGTCGTAAGAGGCGACTTAGGGACTACACATTGAACAGGGAACGGGCAGCAGCGCTCTTTGATACAGTAACCTTTTAATCTGCGATCTCCAACCCGCCTGCCAAGCGTGGAGATTATGGCAAAACCCTCCACTTAAGTGGAGGAGGCTCATAGTCCAGCAGTGGACTGTAATTCAGGGCTCTTACCGGGCCGGTTTTAATTACATCGATGTCTTAGTTTTGCACTGTCTACGGTAAGTTAGCACTGCAAATGCAATGACTGGTAGTTGGGGCCCTGACTGACCGGGTAGTGCAATAGCAGCATTAGATCGGCGGAATGTTGTTTCGCTAAACCTTTTTCTATCGCTAAACCTTTTTCTATTGATTGATCAAGGTTTATCATTGATTTGATCGAAAAAATAACACTTTGTTTACAACTTGATCCTCGTAATATACAAAGTATTACCCAGGGAAAAAAACATTTGAAAGGAATGGCAAAGAAAAAGCCCATACAGTCAAGTCTTAATTTAATTTTTTTTCATGTACAAAAGCTATATATTGTTTTATATAAAGCTTGATGATGTTTTTTACTTCTTAGTTAACTCCCCAATACTAATAAGATGACAGGTAGGTATACGAGAAACGAAATTGGAAAAGTATGACATTCGTATCGATTTCAGTGCAAAAATACCCATCCGGAATGAGTAAATGAGTGAGTGAGTGAGATCAATTTGTCAAAGAAGTTATATTTATAATACATTATACGTTTCCTCCTTTTTAACAAAATGACTGTGGCGATGTGCAAACCGCACCATGCCAATAAAAAAAAAAAAAAAAAAACGGAAATAAGAAAAAACACAAAAAATATGTATTTTTTTATTATATTTATCCGGAGAAGTTAAGTTTTATTTAATAGATATCGAATCATATTATAAAAAAATATGAATTACATATTTTATGAACTTGTGACACAACTAGGATTTTAAGATTTTAGCGATACCACCCGTGGGCAATTTCCTTTTCCCCAAAACACATCAGGTTAAGGTAATGCCATCAAAAACATAACTTGTAAAAAAAACAAGTCTCGCACGCAACTTAGTCTACCGTAAAAAGTTGTGAGATCTATGTAATACCAAGTCGGTTAATTTATTCAGTCCCTACTTAAGAGTCCTTCTGTCTTAAGTTATTACGTAATTAGCTCACCTAACAACATCTTATAGTGCCCAGATCAATATTAAAAATCTCTTATGTTTTAAATAAATACATAGATTGACCTGGCAATCGCATGAAAACACAATGTATCTCACAAGTAATACATTATTATATTAAATTTGATTGTTTAGTGCGATTGCCAAGTCAATCTATGTATTTATCGCATGAAAACATAATGTATCTCACAATTAATACATTATTATATTAAATTTGATTGTTTAGTGCGATTGCTAAGTCAATCTATGTATTTATTTAAAACATAAGAGATTTTTAATATTGATCTGGTCACTATAAGATGTTGTTAGGCGAGCTAATTACGTAATAACTTAAGACAGAAGGACTCTTAAGTAGGGACTGAATAAATTAACCGACTTGGTATTACATGGATCTCACAACTTTTTACGGTAGACTAAGTTGCGTGCGAGACTTGGTTTTTTTACAAGTTATGTTTTTGATGGCATCTCATTTCTTTTTGTAGATCGCATGAAAACACAATGTAAAAATGCACACCTACGCTCCACCGACCCTACACCTAACCTACACCTAACCTACACCTACCCTATACCTACCCTATACCTACCCTACACCTATCCAACACCTATCCAACACCTACCCTGCACCTCTTATTCAATTATATTCCATTATACAGGTACACTGATTCATTTACTGCAAATGTAACTTTGTAATCCTATATAATGCCCCAAGATTTATATGGGATTACAAAGTTATCTAGCAAATGATGTATCTAGAAAACTGGGCCGAAATTGCAAAATGTTTTAGTTTTTCCTTGGTTTATACACTAAACACTAATTCCATTCTAAATTTGAAGCTTCTATGTCTGCTAGAAGTGCCTTAGAGTTTTGATGATCGGTCAGTCAGTGAGTGACAAAATTAAGAAACTTTGACTAGTTATAATTCATAAACTACTGGTTCAAATTGATTGAAATTTGAAATATACCGTATTTATACAATGCCTGCTTGGTTACTGAAAACTCAGGCTTCTAGTTTTATCCACAACGAAGTTATAGGGGGGTCGAAAATGGCCTGAACTGCTTCGAGAAAAGTATGGTACGGCCGTGCCGCTTTTTTGCTCGACTTGGCGGGGGCACTGCCGTGCCCCCAGATATAATTATAATCTAATATCAGAATTAAGAATGGGAGGTCCTATTTTCTGTCTCTTGCTTAGATTTGTAGTTAAATTCTGTGTTTAAATATTTTTATTACATATTTTTCATTATTTAGCATAGATCAAAGAAATCTAGATATGCATAGCGAGAGAGATCACTAGAAACTACAAACGGCGGCGTTGGCGTTCCAAATTTAAAAAGATTTAACGTGAAGGCAGTAAATCGAGGATTGAGTTCGAAACGGCGAACATCGTGACGTTTCACCCCAAGCCGATCGATTCTAAATCGAACGAGACAAGTATCGAAAGAACTGGGGGAGTCTTTTAGGAGTAAGATCATGGAGGAATTTTGGAGGTAAATTTTGTAGCAATTTTTTTTAAAGCAAAGATTTGTTACGAAATACTATAAAAAGTAATATGGTTATAATTTAACTAAACATTGAATCAAGCAAGGCAAGCTCTGATATAGCATGAATGATTCGCTCGTGCGAAGTGCTTATCGACGAGTCGTTTTGCCGAAAAATGTACCAAGAAAGCACTCACAGAAAACAGCAGCAGCTACATGATAAATAAATATTATTCTACTGTATTTAATCTTCCTCATTTTACGCAAAATATGGACTCAGGAACATGGATAGTAGATGTTATTTCAACATTTAAGTAAGTGTAAGTGCGGACAGCGCAGGACCGGTCGTTGTCGAGATTCTTGGAGGAGGCTTTACTCCAGCAGTGGACGTCTTTCGGCTGAAATTTAGGTTAAGTACAAACTTAATTCTGTTGCTCTTAAACGTTCTCCTCTACTGTTAATCCAGCTCCAGTACCACGCCGAACGAGACGGTTTACTACTTGTTTTACGAGTTTAAGGATAGCCCACGATTCGACGCAGAGTTCGACGTAGTGAAATTCGCAACGTAGAGGAACTCAATGTCGAAACGAAACGTTACGTCGAAACGCAGACAAATTCGCTCGTGAATCGGCGTGCTGATAAAAATAAGCCCTTTGAGATTTGTGGGGATTTTGGTGTGACTATTTTGTTTAAATATGCATTGGCTTCGGCTGTAAAGATTTGAGTGGTCCTTTATCGTGTGGGTAGTGTCGCTCAAGCAGAGGTTTTTATTTTAGTATTTATTAAGTATCGTTTAGAGTTAAGCCGTGTCCTTGTGTAACCGCAGCATTTATAGATTCGCATAAGGTAAAATTAAAAGAAAAATTATTGATTTCCGTTTTATAATAAAAGCAGAGTTTTTAATGTTTTTAGATATTGTATCAATAAGATAATAAATTAATATAGTCAAGCTTCTTTCCTGCTTAGATGACTGGATAACTTTCTAGTTCAGTCAACCAAACTGGACAACTTCATCTTCTTCTTCATCGTATGGGTTCTAAACTAGTGTATAAAGGGAAACTGAAAAATATGAGAATGAAATTACTAGCTTCCTTCCTGATACCTCAAAAATCACCAAAAAAAAAATCAGCTCTATCTATCCAACTGATACTTTTTCACTGTCAAGAGAAGTTATAACTTATAACAATCCACTGGATCAGCCTAATTGAGACACGAGCCCTATGTTTCAATATTCCATGGCCACCCCACTACGTCATCTTTCATAACTGCGGGTTAAAAGTTAGAGTTGCATTGCAAAAGTATTGGTTCCGTAGGTGCGAAAAATCATATTCTGTGGCAGTAAACTTAGTATTTCTCCTGTATAATTAAAATGTGTTAATCCAGAAAATATTCTAGATGGTTTTTTATCCAGGCCTGAAGAGGAAGAAACGTAAGTATAAACTGTTACATTTATAATATTAGCTTCTTCGTACTCGTTTATATTAATACCTATACCTCACTTGTTAGCATTAGCATTATAGACAAATTATCTTGAGTTCACTGCGCGTTTGGGATATTTCCAAAATGGACAAAAAAATATGCTTATAAAATATGTTTATTTCATGGGCAATTTTTTTTATTTAAACCATTTATTTTACCACACACACAACAACAATACAATACTTTATAGCGTGTGGCGAGGGTCAGGCTCAGTATAACGCTAGTCTATTCTTCCCGTTTCATACATGGTTGAAACTGTTAGAAGTTACTGGAAGCAATCCTAGAAATGCAGTTTGTACTAAGTGAAGTGACCAAGTCTGAAATAGCTCTCGAAGTTTGCGAACAGACAAAGTCGAGTTTTGGCCCAAGTTTGGCAGTAACTTCATGAGACTGGTCAGCGCACGAAACTTGGCGATATTGACGATTGCTAATTAAGATAGAATATGTAAGGCAGTTGATGATGATGATGATGATGCAAGGCATTTACATTTCATTTATTTAGGATATGGCAACATTTTGGCTACGGCTTAAAATGGTGCTGTAACTAGAGTAATAAAAAAGAGTTAAAATAAAATATATATGGCGTGATTTAGAGTAAAACCGCAATATCGAGCTGCAGTCTTCGAATTGGTTAAATAATCTCTACGCAAAAAAAAATTGTCCCAACAACAAATCAACGTACTTCCAGAATCACAAGAAACGTCACAACCATCTATTTAAATCCCATCTGTCTGAAACTTTCGAATTGGCAAGGAATTCGGTATATGATTATTTCTATTTTCCTAGCAAAAACCATTTGAGGAACCCTAAAACGGTATGAAATTCCATCCGCCTAAGATTGCCGACTAAATCGTTAAGATGCAGCGCTGCATAGGGTGTGTGTGTGAGGACCCTTAGGGGCTTTTTTAACAGTTAGGGTCTGGTCCTATATGCACCCCGGGTCACGTATCGTATGAAGTAGCTTCCTCTATAAGCGGTCACATTTTTCTTTTTTGAACGTTTTTCGAGCTAACACTTGTGGAGCAGGACTCGAAAACATACACAGCCGACATATCAGTTTTTTTTTGGTCGGAATTATAGATCTACAGAAATAAAAGTCAAATATAGATAGGATATCGAATTAGATTGTAATTGGCGAACTTGAGCACGTGTTGTCTAATGATAGGTATTTTTTAATATAAAAGATAAGAAATACGCAAAAGTTAAAGATTTATTCTTTGTTCATTACAGTCTGCCTTTTCTAGTTGGCTATTATTAGATTTTGACTAAATGATAAAAATAAAATTTTTGATAAAAACATTTATTCATCCAAGAAACTTTGTATACCTACAACAAGTAACAAGAAAAGAATGAAATAGAAATTAATTTAGGCGAATCACAATCTATTAACAGAATAGATGGAATGGAATAGTAATAATAATAAATAGTCTGTGAAGGCAACGCAGGTAAATTATCGAGTACACGATATCAACATCAACGGCCCGTTACAGTCCACTGCTGGACTAAGAGCCTCCTCCACTTAAGTGGAGGGTTTTGCCATAATCTCCAGGCTTGGCAGGCGGGTTGGAGATCGCAGATTAAAAGGTTACTGTATCAGAGAGCGCTGCTGCCCGTTCCCTGATCAATGTGTAGTCCCTAAGTCGCCTCTTACGACACCCACGGGAAGAGTAGGGGTTGGTGACAAATGTATTCTATACTCTGCCGTCACCACACGATATAAACTAACACAATTGAGTTTTTAACCCTGTTATTTATTTTTTATAAAATAGTAAAATATTATTACCGCTGGGTTTTAGTCTTTTTTGATCCTTCTTTACAACTAAGGATCAACATTTTTTTAAATGTGAGTGATAATTTTGCTGTCCATAGAAAGGCATTTTTTGACGTTTATTGTTTCCAGTAATCATAAACTAGCATTAAAAAAAAAATCCTTCTCCACACTGCCCACACCGACTGCACATGATTTGCCCAGGCCGTGCAAGCGTGAAGGCTGGGGGAGGTGCGAATTGCGGGGGGTTGTCAAATAAGATTTTTTCCCCAATCGCCCCGGGGCCCTTATAGACCCCCCCGGTCCTAAGGGGCCCGGACTTCCGTTTATACAATTTGCGATACAGAACCCAAAGCTAGTTCCAAGTGGTAATTGTAACATTGATTATGGGGTAAAAGTGAATTTCTTGTTTGGTTTCTGTTTTGTTACAGCGTGTTAAGCAGTGTTATTGTTTAATTGTGGTTGAATAGAATAGAATTAACTTTATTACACTCAAGAATCACAGATAATAAGTCAGTGTACAGGTAAGTGACTTTATTGCTAAGGTACTAATTTCTTCCAGGCAACTTTAGGGTATAGGAAAGTTTCGAAATATTTTTTTTAACTCAGTTTTTTCTTTCGAATTAGGATCACATTATACCTATGTAAATTACAGAGGAATGGAATTTATTCCAAGTAATCAGCAATTGGCATATTTTACATGTAAAATATTCGTGCCAATAAAAATACGCACCCCTCCGATCTAGGCAAGGTGATAACTACGTAATAGTACTAGCAGTAACAGGTATTTTTTAACCGCACCACCCCTATACCCCTTGCGGTGGTGGTATACATGGTGTTTTTTAATGTTTTTTTTTTAATATTGCTATTTTCTAGAATAATTTAGATCATGTTAGATCATTCTAATCTGTTGTAATTGTTGTTGTAAGCGGTGCTGCTGAATCTTAATTTTTATAATCCTTTTCCTTTGAAAGACTATAACCAGTCGTAAGATAAGACTATCTGGTCTTTATTGTGTTTTTATGAAAGTATTATTTTCAGACTATTGTACACTAAAGTTGCCTGAAAAAAAAAAACAATTTTAGCAATAAGGCCGCCCAATTGTATACTCTACTTCTTGTCTGTGTTCCTGTTGTGTATTTTCTTGTGAAAATACTTTATTCTATTCTGTTGTATTTTTTGAGAGATATTACAATTGCGATTTCAAAGCGTATTTAGTACTATGAAAGTATGTTCTGAAGTTGCAATACAAAGTTCACTGAAACGCCAAAAAGACTACGCCTCGAACATACTGTATATATACCCCTTACTAACCTATCTATATAATATACCTACAATGTAAGTGGGTAGGTGTGTATAACCGCGCCGTAACTTTGAGCTCGGTTGCTCCCCTCCTAGAGCATAATTCGTTAACTTGCTGAATAAGTATTATTTTCTGCAGTTACAGCTTTCAATAACAAAATAAATTTTACGCAACTACGAAAAAACTTTTTTTTTTGTGTTGTTTAAAATTATAGATCACAAGGGTAGTTGAGTGACTCTAATTTGTATGGCTAGGTATTGTATGACTTTAATACCTAGTCAAACCTAAGCCAATAGATAGATAGATAGATAAAAAGTTACTACCTAGTCTGACAGCCTCCGTGGCCGAGTGGTCGAGATTTCGATGCCCATTACAGAAGTTCCGGGTTCGATTCCCGGTGGGGACACTGTCAAGCAAAAATCTCTTTGTGAGACTTTCCCCAGTTTGGTTAGCACATTGCAGGCTGAATCACCTGATTGTCCGAAAAGAAAGATGATTCCGTGCTTCGGAAGGCACGTTAAGCCGTTGGTCCCGGCTACTATCTAGTCGTTACACGAGCTATGTCAGTGGCCTTTGGCGGCTCTATAATACTGACACCAGGGTCTGTAAGGTCGGTTGTGGACCTTACATACAACCCACACGATGATGATGATGACGTCATGCAGTGGTATGATCGTTTCAGTTAGATTTAAACTATATTCTTCTTCTTCTTTTTGAAGAAAAATGCTGTTAGAGCTGTAGAGCCGCATTGCTCATTTACCAACGGCTTAAAACGTGCCTTCCAAAACACGAAATCATCTTACTTTTCAAATCATCAGGTGATTCAGAATGTCCTAACCAAAATAGGATGAACATCTCACGAAGTGGTTTTTGTTTGACCACTGTTTCCCCACCGGGATTCGAACCCGGAAGCTCCGTTATGAGAATCGGACCGCTTACGGAAGGTGTTACTTTACTAACTGGATATCAATCGACTTTCCCCTAAAACCTCGCTTGCACTTTCCACTTTACAAGACCGCGGTATATTATTATCCCTACACTGAATTATTTTTTAAGTGTCAAAGGTCCCAAGCCATAAATAAAGTCGGCTTTGTGTTGTTGTGTGATATAGGTACATTATTGCACTAAATTCTAGCAGGATAGGGGCCCCTTTTCCCTTTTGAAGCAGGTGTGCAAAACCTTTTGTGAACAGTTTTTTATGTGATTCTCGTCGACTATTTTCGTGATAGTTTCTTTGGGGAGCGACTTTTCGTCAATTTGAGGAGGAAGTTTATTGTTGGTGGTATGAGGTTTTGGTAATGTATTTCCTTAGTAAAATGTGAGAAACACATTAACAACGCTTCCTCTAAATTGCTTTTTAGTATCAATAATATTTCACAAAAGAATGTCTCGCCGTCTCAAAACCTGCTGTCCATATCAAAGTATATTTTTTAAATATAGTTAGTTTTTGTAAAGTATCATCGCCACCAAAAAGAGCAATACGCCAAAAAACTCTTTTGTTTTTACCCCGACTAGCAGGCCCCTTGCAAAAACGGCGTAACTCAAGATGTGGCACTTCACGTGTGACGGGTTATTGAGACCCGGCGGCAATGTGCGGCTTCCTTGGGATGCCTGTACTTGTGTACAGTATCTAGTGCCAAAAGTCTTTGTGCACTGTGGGAATATTCAATACTGCGCAGGAATGCCTCTGCTAAGGATAGGGAAATGGTAACGTTACAGAGCAAGTTGATATGAAAATTTAGTAAACTAAAAAGTTAACTATGCAAAGCAAATACGTTTTTTTTAGATTGATATTTCTGTTATGAATTTTTGTCACCTGTAAAACCCAGAGGGGTTTTAAAACATTTATGTACATAATCTATTTTATTTATTACACTGAAAGGCACAAAATGAGGAAAATGAACTAGGTCTGCTGTAAGATATTTCTTTAGAAATAATTAGTGCCTGTTGTGTCGTCTTTCTTCATGTTTTATGTTTTGTAATTTACTTGTGTACAATAAATCGGGAATAAAAAATAAATGATTATTTATCGACAGGATACGCTTTGCATCACAACTTTAAGTTAAAGAGCAATTGAAATATTTTAGAGGAATATGTCCAAATTAAAAAAAAACTACGACACTATCGTTTACTACAAACAATTTCTTACCTGACAATAAAAATATAATAATAAATCTATTAACTGAACCAACAATTTTTACTTAGCCACGGATAAAGATCGTTACAAGTTGATTAACTAATCAAACATAGTATTACTGATTTCATCCATTTAATAAATGTTATTATAGTAAATATAAATTTTACTTTAGCAACAGGAAAGGACTAACGACGAGATAACCATGTTATAATCTCGAATCGATGTAATTTCCGTTTTCCTGATTATGTTTCAAATTAAAAGAAACTGGCAAATTATGAAGCAAGTGCATAAAAACAGTTTAAAACGATATAACCTGTTTATTGCCGATATACATTCAGGAAAAGGTGGTAGAAGCGTAGAGACCTGTATTCTTAATTTAAATTATTATTATTTAGGGACATCTCACACACGGCCATCTGATCCCTAACTATACCATGTAACTTTAGGTAACTGACAACTGTAGTTGATATATATATATATATATAAATAAAATAGATAATTGTAACAACATTCAGACACAAGACAAACACATTGCTCATCACACGAATGTTTGACCTGGGCGGGTTTCAAACCCGTGACCCTGAGCTTCGTAGGCAGACGTACCAACCAACTAAGCTACAGAGCCAACAATCACACTAATCACTCACACTAATATTATAAATGTGAGAGTGTGTATAAATGTATACGCATTTGTAATAAGGTCTCAAAAAATAGCTATTGTTAAACAAAATTGTGTAAAAAGAGCTTAATATAGAATATCTGACTACTTAGAGGACAGATATCCATGGGAATAGATTTCTTGAATGACATGCCATTTTAACATGCATGAATTTTGTAAATGACTGATTAAACTATTATTTGACAAAAAAAGAAACGCTAAAGATGTGCAGCTTATATTGTGAGTGTTCGAGTCCACATCAGTCAATAAGACAAATAAAAACAGATAGACAGAACAAAACAAGTAAGTTCTGACTTCAATACCTATACAACTTTTTCCACTTCAACCGTCGGTGTCGAATTACTTGCGGTGGTAACTGTACACCGGCGGTTGCAAATGACCGGAATCGTGTGGTTGACTATACCGGGTTACGAGGGGACTGGCGTTTGTAAGGTTGTGGGTTCAAATCCTGTTCAATGGGAAAATTTACTCAAAGCGGATTTTTGGTTGTACCTTCGTTGTTGTTGTCGTTGTTTATCTAAGTATTTACATCATCATCAACAGCTCGTCATACGTCCCCACCGAGGGGCTTGAGCCTACCCTAATTTAAGGCAATCAGGCCTATTTACTTCTTTTATTAGTGGTAAAAAGTAATGAACTAACGCCAAAATTTTATTATACATGGTGATGATTCCAGTAATAATAATAAGGTAGAAATTATTAAAAAATATAGATTAGTCTCATCATCTCAGGCCATTAAAACATCTTGACATAAGTTCCATGATTTTATAAATTACATAAAAAAATATCTTGAAAACGAGTACAAAACAAAACTGCAAAAAGCCACTCATTAACTCAGATTTATTACGACATTTCCAGAAACTGCACACTTTTATCTCGTCTCGGTATCTGAAGAGTCCAGCACTGGAAGACATTCCATGACTCATCCTGGGGAGACTGAGCTCAAAGCCCTCGGAGGGAGGTCGTCGATGAATGCAGCTGTGTTTCTTGGAAAATAATCTTTTGTGAAAATATTCCTTATTGCATGCTCTCTCAATCTGAACGCTCCTAATGTCCTTTAATGAATATTAACAATAAAGTTATCAGAAGCAACGATATCCAAAAACGGTTATACGGTACTTAGATCTCTGTCAGATTAATTGAAAATAAAAAGGTATTCAGATTTGTTAATTACAATTCTAATTTATTACTAGAAGATATTGTTACCTTAGCCTTATGACTTATGTCTGCCCATCTGTACACTATTCAAAGAGTTTTAATACTAATATTAACACTATTATTTAGAACTATAATTTTGTTTCTTGAGGTAAATTCTATTCTATTTTAGTTAAAACTTCTTAATGACAGAAAGACGAGTATCCATCCTATAAAACATATTTGTAATTACTTGACATCAGTTATCCATCATGTTATCAGTATCTCAAATAGTGTATTCGTGTTGGGGTTTGTGAGGTCGGTAGTCGACCTTACAACCCACACGGCGATGATGATGATGATGATGATGACTCTAGCCCCAAGTCTAACTCTTAAATCATTATTACACTACTTTCTATAAAACATTTTTATGATTAAACCGTATTCCTATGGACGGAAGCCCCACCCCGGCATTGTGCATTTACTCCCCGTAATAAGTAGCCACAAGAAACTACCACAGCCACCACTGTCATTATGATAATACAGGACGGGGGCATGCAATACCAAATCATACGGTTAGGGCATTACCTTATGATTTTGTTCACAATCGCCTGCAATGTGATTTACGGCGTTTAAATTATGCAAATGTTTTCAGTAATAAACATGTCATTTGAGAAATGGTCGAGTTTCGGTGCGGAAATGCAAATACGGCGGTAATTCATGAAAGACTTTTATTTGACTTTTTTTATTGTTTTAAGTTAAAACGGAAATAGATCGTAAACAAAATTTGCATAAATTACTCCTTTAAACTGTGAAAATAATCATAGAAACTTTTCTGAGCACGCAGTAATCCACGCCCCATCGAAATAATAGTGGCCAACATAAAAACGAGTTATATACCTCCAGCCATTACAAAATTTCTCTTATCATGCTCATATTTCACTAAAAGAGGTCTAGTATTAGGCATAAACGAATACAACCCGCGGGAAAAAGAGTGTAGAAGGAAAAAAGCAACTCTCAAAACAAATTACTTTCTTCACCTCGATTAAGTGATCATTACAGGAGCAAATACCATTTATAACGGCGGGGACAGTAGCCTTAAATAAAAAAGAAAAAAACGCCACAGGAAATTGCGTGTGCGGTAAAAAAATAAAACGTGAAATTTGGCGCGAATGCCGCCATTTTGATGTGACATAACGCCATCTTGAAAAGCTCCTTTTGTAAAGACATCGATGGAGTCACGTATTTCGGTTTTTCTAAAACAAATCTCAATCCGGAAACGAGTTCTCGTGACAGTTTCCTCTTTATCAATGTGAGTGACGACTTCACTAGCAAATAAAGAAATACCTATATTTTTTGTAAGCTTCTTTTCCGAGGAAATTCGGTAACAAAGCCAACAATGGGCCTACGGGGAGTGAGACCTACTTAAGTCGCTCTGTTGAGCTTTATATCTTGTCTGGTGCATCGACGATTCCCGCTATTGTGTCTGTGATAGACGGTTGACCAGTTGACAATCCCATTCATCCTTACAGCTACATTAGAGGACCATTATGGAGATGCTTGATGCTAACCAGGGCTTCTGTATGACGATTGGCCGAGATATCTAGGAGATCTTTAGGATTCTTGATGCGTAACTCAAAAAACTTTTCTAATGCTAAAACACTTAAAATCTTGTACTGTACGTTTGTCCGTAGTGGCCTGGAGTATGCCTCTCAAATATGGAATCCAATATACGCTACATATATTAGTAGACTTTAAAACATCAAAAAAAAATTTATTCGTTATTTATGCTACCATACAAAAACTCAATACAATTCTATTGACTACGCAAGGATATGTAAAAAACACCATTTATTAACGTTAGAGAACCGACGATCTATAACTTATGTTATCTTCTTGATGAAAATTGTCCATGGTCTCATTGATAGTCCTGATTTACTTTCCCTATTGAATTTTAACATCCCTGCTAGATCTCTTCGCAAGTATGATTTACTTCATTTAAAACCTTGTAGTACTAATTACAGATCGAATACATTTATGCTGCGAGCAGTTAAGACTTTCAATTCGTTGTCCGGCAAACTTGACTTAGATTTATAGCAAAACAAATATTTTTACTAAAGATATAAAAGTAAATCATGAGCTTCAAGCATCTGCCCTTCCAAATAGACTTCGCACAAAACTACTGGTGGAAATATTTTTTCCTAAGATCGTTTTCGTACAGGAATCGGTTCGTAAACTCGATTACGGGATGTACGGGTCGTTGGGGAACGAATCGGCTCGGTTTAGTGCCGGACCAGCGGGCTCAATGTTTTCTATGCTAGTTAGGTTAGGTTAGAAATCGATGGGTCTTTTTGTTTTATCGGAATTGCGTTTAAACGTTCGGGGATTCTTTTAGTTTTCACATTGTTTTCACTGAATAGCTTTTACGTCATTCCAGTTCTAAAAACTGTTATTTAACCATTTTATATTATCGACAAAAGTTACGAAATTCTATTACTCGGAAACTCCTTGACGCCTACGCTCTTACGATATCTAAATCATTGAACGTACACGGCCACGAGTATTTACCCACCTTCCTCCAGAACGCTTCCGAAATCCCGAAGGACGCGGGAAGAAATAATTTTCTTTTGTCGTCGCGACGTCACATACTAATGTGTGAAATAATATTTCGCTCCAGTAATAGAGGGCGCCTGAGGCGGTCGGTTGTCGCAAGTATTCGAAGAAGCAGAGGCGAATTCGGAAAGCTTACAATGTAAGGTAGTCGGAAAAATTTAAAAGTATCTACACAAATCTTTATGCAGCTATTTTATGGTAGATTTATTGACCGCCTATTATGTAGGGACTATTTTTGGCGCCCAAAAAGGGACATTATCAGTTTTAACTTTAGTTAGAAAATCATTTTCGGATGATATTTTAAAGTAAAAATAAAATCAACCAATATCGGTATCCTAGTCTGGCTCTGTCAGCATCATCCTGCGTACGTGTAATTCAATCTCCGATACACCCCGAGGCACCGCGAGAAAAGGTAACCCTCGATAACAACACCATGTATTTATCACTCTGGTATAAGGGTGATACGGAAATCAATAACACCAATAATGTAGACGAAGGATGCTGTGGTTCCTAGTAGCGATTGAGAATGTTGACTTTCCTCCTCTTGAAAATCTCCTTCATTTACTTTCGCATAAAACATCACTTTTCTTAAGTATTTTTCATGTAAAATGCTCCTTACTTTGTTCAGATTGTTTTGTCTTCGACATGTGAAAATAGTTAATATATTCCTTCGTCCTGGCTGGAAAGAATTGGCGGAAGATATCGCCCGCCATCTTGACGTTTCCCGCCTAAACTGCAGGCGTCTAGGGAAATAGGGATGTAGCACTATCAGTTAGAATTTCCTGGGAATTCTACAACGGGATTTGAGATTTGTGGGAACATCGGAATTTATTTTTAAAATAGGACTTTTAAATGTTTTACGTTAGAACTAGTTCTACAACTAGTTAGGTATAACATATTTATGAAATCAACCCCAAGTAAGTATGGGAAACAAAATGTGATTACTATATGGTTTAAAATGAAGAAAATAAAGTCTTTACCGTATGATTTCAGTAGCCAAGTTTAATTTGTACATAAATACCACAAAGGTCACAAGTAATTACCTTAACGAATAAATCACGACATTTTTGTACTGAAAAACCTGAACGTCGCCATTAAATTAGCTAATAGTAGAGGGCTGATTGATAAGTTTCCGAAACGACAAAGAAAAACTTTAAAAATCTATTTAAAATAAATTTATTTCTCAACGTAGTTTCCTTCTACCTCGATGCATTTAGTCCAGCGCTTCTCCAATGCCGTTACACCAGTTTGATAAAATGTTTTCTCCAACCCCTCAAAATACTCGTCCACGGCAACAATGACTTATTCATTTGATGAAAATCTCTGGCCACCTAACCATTTCTTCAGGTTTGGGAATGAGTGGAAGTCACACGGGGCCAGATCCGGGGAATAGGGTGGATGCGGTAGCAATTCGAACCGCAATTCATGGAGTTTGGCGACTGCAACCATTGACGTGTGTGCAGGTGCGTTGTCATGGTGGAACAAAACTTTTTTCTTGGCCAAATGTGGTCGTTTTTTCTGGATTTCTTCACTTAATTTTTGCAGCAAGCTTGCGTAGTACTCTCCATTTATTGTTTTTCCTTTTTGCAGATAATCCACTAAAATAATCCCTCGAGCATCCCAAAAAACAGTCGCCATCACTTTGCCGGCCGACAAAACCGTTTTTGCTTTCTTCGGCGCAGGTCTTCCGCTCTCAGTCCACTGCTTAGATTGTTCTTTTGTCTCGGGAGTATAATGATGTATCCAGGTTTCATCGACTG
This sequence comes from Carpatolechia fugitivella, assembly GCA_951230895.1. Taxonomy (NCBI): domain Eukaryota; kingdom Metazoa; phylum Arthropoda; class Insecta; order Lepidoptera; family Gelechiidae; genus Carpatolechia; species Carpatolechia fugitivella. Next base: position 5,278,540 of record OX579668.1, read on the forward strand.
TTACATAACGCCGCGAAAACTCGTTAGGATCTTGGTTAAACAGCGCCAAACACTCCGATGAATCGTCCACTCTACGTTGCTTTTGGTCAACAGTGAGCATACGCGGCACCCATCGCGCGCAAAGCTTTTTCATTCCCAAATGTTGGTTTAAAATATTAAAAACGCGTTCAGATGAAATGCTCACCATCTCTGCTATCTCTCGCAACTTCAAGCGCCGATCATTCAACACAATTTTGTGAATTTTTTTGATCATGTCCGGATTCGTGACTTCATTTGGACGGCCAGACCTGTGGGCGTCTTCGCAGCTCTGTCTTCCACGTTTAAAATCAGTTACCCAGGTGTGAATTGTACTCAATGCAGGAGCAGAATTACCTAAAACACTGTCTAGCTTGGTTTTAATCTGGGTTGCTGTTTTCTGTTTTAAAACGTAAAACTTTATCACCGCACGAATTTCGTTCTTTCCATTGTTAAGAAAATTTACGACAGAGAAAGTTCTACGTCCTATCAAACAAATTCCACCAGTTCGATTAAATTCAAATTTGGCGTTCTATTTTCAAAAAGATGCCAAAATATAATGTAATATTTTTTTTTTGCGTATCATTTTTTTAAGTTCGTCGTTTCGGCCAGTTATCAATCAGCCCAGGTATAGTAAAGTTTTCTAAGCAAGCTTGTTTGACGTCATAACTGTTTTTGAATTCAAAATAACGAACTGTAATATTTATGAACTTTGGTTATTCGAGAACATAACTTTTTAAACTACCCAACATTTTTCGAAGTTGCGTCACTATCTTTCCAGTATTCAGTCACACACTACAGAATTTCTTCAATAATATTATTCACCATAATTTTATTTTTGAAAATGCATCGAAGTGGCCCAAGATCGAGACCAGTGGAAGCAAAAGGGGGGTCCTTTGCCTTTTTTAAAATTCAAGGAACGAAAGATCACACAAAAGGTTCAAGTCAACGAAAAACGAATGCAATCAGTTTTCCAACAACATTCCTGAGCCATGTCGTCGCGTGACTGTGGCGAATAAAAACCGCCCCGGGCGAATTTGATACACTGCGTACTTAACTCTTAATATCTTTATCTAAATCGCCCTATAAACAATGGAGGACAAATTTTTACACGGAATGCTGGACACGGCACATCACTAATTGAGCTTTTGATGAAGTACTTCAGCAGAAACTCTACTTCTGACATCTTTAAGTACTTCAGCAGAAACTCTACTCCTAACATCTTTTTGTACCATATTTCTCGCAAATAAATTATTATTATCATCATTCTGTTGGTTACTTTAGATATGTGATTCAATAAAAAGATACGCTACTGTCACACTACTTACTTACTAGTAATTTTGCATTGTGTTTTTTTAAAGAGATTCATGTTATCGATAACTCAAAACATAATTGTCTTAAATAAAAAATGATTGCATATATCGATTTAAAATAAATAATCTTAGTTTTATTAATAAATTCATAAAGAGCTAGAACTTTCTCTGTATGGCTGGACATATCATGTTACCGAGACTATAAATATTGCACATAAAATTGTATTATGCTAATTTTATATCAGGTCAACCTCATGTTGGGTTGCCATCTATCAAATATTAACATGGCTATATTACTGTCTCTGGCTTCAACAATTTTAACACGACATGTATTTTGATTTAAGACAGTGAGAAGGCCGATCTTTAATTTTATATCCAAAGTACATGGTGAACGTAAAAAAATAAGTTTCTGTTTTAAGTTACTTTTATTTTAAGGAAACTATTGAATTATATTCATCTCTGTGCTTTCACTTCTGCATTAAAGTCTGTCTACTCGTATGAACCTTTTCATTCATGGTGCAACGATGAAACTAATCTTGATGGTTTTTGGCGTATTCATACTGTTTGAAAACTCCGTTTGAAAAAATCTGTTTTAAAACTACGCTGCGCCGCCGCCCGCGCCGTAGTAAAATCAAAGAGCGAATACTTTGTATCCTTGCCGCTTTGCTAAAATAAAATAATAATATAGATATAGCGATAAAAACATCGGTGGTCTAGTGGTTAGGGCCGCTGCCTCCCGTCCGGGAGACGCGGGTTCGATCCCCATCCACGTACGAATCACACGTTCACGTGTGTTTTCGAATTTCGAATTCATATGTACGAAACCTGCACACTCCTATTAAGAAATTCAAAGGTTGTGTGTGAAGTTAACCCACTCGCACTGGGCCGCCAGCGTGGTCGGCTCGAGCCCGTGTGGGGACGTATAATATGAGCTGTTGATGATTAAAAACACCTACCAATCATCAGCAGTAGGCAACTTGAACGGGATATAGGTAATGTTTGGCGTAAAATGTATGCTAATAATGTTTTACCTATTTTCTAGATTATAGGTCTATGTAAATGTAGGGGCCGCCAGATAAATGTGTCGATAACGGTGAAAGTGAGATTTGGAAGGAAAATGCGTGTCTCGAAGTATTTTCCGGTAGTAATTTTGCGGTTTATTACTGTATAATATCTTCATTACAACCCCTTTGTGCTATAAAACAGAACAATTTTATATTTGCCGCACTAAAATTAGCCCAATACTACTTTACCTATACGGTTTTTTATACTAGTGATGAGTGTAATAATTTGAGAACAGAATAATCTGTAATAGTGGTCGTATTTTCGTTTGGAACTGAAAAGGAGATTTCAAGATGGCGTCGAATCCCGCCATTTTTATTTTAACTACAACTCGTCTTCGGTCACGAACGTCATAATGCCTTAAGCCGCGCACACACGCGAATGCTCTGGTGTGAAAATGGTATATAATTTTGGGGGAAATAATCAAAAACCTCGCGTGCCCACCGGGCATTAGGTCTGCCCTACCCTGGGCATGTTAATGTTGCCAGTACATAGCGGTATGTATGTAATGAGCCGAGGAAAATTGTGTTGCCATAAAAATAATTGTGTTTTCTACCCCCACGGTTCCTGTACGTCACTCGATTAGCCCCCAGGCTGCGGCGTTACCACGAACTCTCGGTGTTTTGCTCGTTAATGAACAATGGACTAGACAAAGTCTAAGTTCGAGTCTCGGGTTAGTGCCATTAGGCAATCCTAGACATCGTTTTGCTCGTGTAAATTAATTATCCTAATGTGTTGTTGTCATTGGAACAAAGGGTGCGAGTTGTGTTGGTTGAAAAGGCAAAAACACGAGAAGTTAAACTAGTATAGGCTGGGTTTTTATAAATGGTGTAAACTTTGTATTTATATAAGGTTAGAAATCGATTGCATAGTTAAATTTGTATCGTAGTAAGAGATTTTACGGTATGAAAACGAAAAAAAAAGTTAAATTAATCTCATGTAGGATAGTTTGTAACACAACCTGTTGAGTATTTAAACACTTTCAAATACTGCTCAATAAATTGAACCGTGCAACTTTCGCCGACAAAGCTGCGCAATGAATTAAAAACCAAACGGCAAACAAAAGTTACGTACAGAAACAGAACCGACTAACCTATTTCTTCTACAGCCCGTATGCAATTTGTTTCGCACTCTAGTTCCTTTCCAATCGAGTTGCAATCGATAAATCAGTGAGAACCCGTGGTAGTGCAGCGTTACCGCTTTCGGCTTTTTCGATGTTCGAATTTATGCGAACAGTTTCTTTTGACTTTAATGTTTCCTAGTTTTTAGTGTTTTCGAGAACAAATGCCTCTACGTAGAGTTTATTTTCGGCGGGTACGCTACTTTGTTTGTAATTATTGTTCCTGTGTCTGTTTCGTGTCTTACGGTCAAGAATGCGAGGTAGTTAAAATAAGAAGCGACTTTGATTACAAAGGAATTGTTTTACTGATTGTTTTACGGTGTTTGAATAATTCTTTGTTTGGATAACAAAGGTGCTAAATAAACAGTTTTTCGTTGAAGGCGTGTGGGAGGTTTAATATTTTCAATAGAAAACAACAATCATACTCAACTAGATCTGTAAATAGTAAACAATAAGATTTATTTATGGGAAACAGACTTTTCTTTCGTATGTAGAAAACAACATGGTGTCTTGTTAGGCAGCCCGCACACGGGGCTGAATTGAAACGAGTTTGCAAACAGTTCACGTGAAAACTGGCATTTTCCGCCAATTTCGCCGCTCGCGTATCGCCGGCCTAACGCGATTACGTGCGACCGATGGAGTGTGCGCTCGCCCTTATTGCGATTATCATACGTTACTGTGTTTACTGCTGTTTGAATGTATGCTATAAAAAATGTCGCCTACTGTACCATAATTCAATAAAGAAGGCAAACAATGTTGTAGACTATTAATTTTAAAAGAACCACAACTCTACCACAAAGAGCACTCGCACGTTGTTAGCACCAGTTTGACTTTTTTTACATCGATAAAACATTAACATTCATAATTTTTTTTTTACCTACATATTATTTAAGTACGTATTAAAATTAAGTATGTTATTTACCTTACCTACCCTAATATTAATATACCAAACACAACAGTTCTTTTTTTATTTTTTATTTATGATACATAAAATACATACAATTTAAATAAAAAGCATAATTAAACCATTGTAGGTTTATCTTGATGCTAGATTCGCTCGACTATGCAATAACGTTAAGTAATGTGATAAAATAATTCCAACCAACCGAACTGTAACCAACTTATTTATTTATTTATTTTTTAACTGTAAATAACAGTTTTTTTACCTTAAGACAATAAAATAACACAATAAATTTCAAAAAAAATAATCTTATCTTCTTTTTCTTTGAGGTTGTTTATCTTGTTAAAATTCATTTAACAAGATAAACAACCTCAAAGATCATCTTACAACCCCACACCCTAATTGCTACAGAATCTAACCCTCTCCAAGCCCTGCAAGCGCCGCACCAAATCCGGTCGAACCAAATCCGATATAAATCAACTTATCGTGTATTTGTCAAGCTAAACCCACCTGCAGTCTACCTGCGAATGTCGTCTAGAGCTAAGCCGATAATTACTGGATTACAACCCCCTGTCTAGACCCCACTGGGGTGGTCTTAAATAGGGATGTAGACAAACTACGGAACGGTAACAGAGTTTTAAAATTCATTAATAGTTGATGACAAATTGTAGTTTAGTTCTGGTAGTGTATCTGCTTTTAGCGCAAAAGTCTCGGATTCAATTCCAGGTCGAGAAGATATTTCAATGATGAATTTGAACTTCTGTAGATCCGGAACAGATGTTCAAATTCATCATTACCTACGTATATGAGTATTTCCATGGTAATTTTGTTTGATGCAGGGAATCCTATAATACATGTTTATTTTTCTTTGTTTCTTTCATCATTAACATGATCTCGGACGAAAGCGGCCGCACTACTTAACAAAAATGCTCCGCAAATAATACAATACCACTCAAAAATAAACACTTTTACTCGTAAAATCAAGTGTGAAAGAGAAAATGAGAAATTTTAGTAAATGAATAAACTACCTTAAGCAGGCTTCTATCAATCAAAACAAAACACAAAAGAACTATGTCTTGTCATTATTTAGCTTCAAAAAACAACCAGATAATATAACAACTTCACAAAAGCTGACTAAGGGTCTTCCCACCACCCTACCGCCACCCGCACCCCCCCCCCCCCCACTTTATGCTGCTTCAATGCACCGCATGTGAGGTACCTAATGGTTTTTAAGGATATAAATTTTCCTCTGATGGCGTTTTTCGAGTGTTTCCAAGTGTGTTTTAAGCATTTGTTTGATGACTGTTTTTAAGTCGTTCAGTCGGGTTTGTTAATTGCTAAAATCTGTTACTGTTATATGCAAGTGTAATGCAGTGTAGTGTAATGCCTGGTTGTAAAATTATACTCTCTGCGTCTGTATGTAGTCGGTGAAGACATAATTTTAAAAGTTGTTTCATTCTTACTTTATATGAAAACAAAGTTCAGCCACAAGGTAAAATTACAACAAGTCTAGAAAGGGAAATTTTTCGGAACCGTTTTTGTTAAGACAAGTCAATTTTATTGTTAGCAGGAGGACAATGAATGCGACACTTTATTTTTCTTTTTTTACTATTGAGATGGGTGGTGTACTAATAGCTACTACATTTTTTTTTTCTACCTTCAAATCCTTTATTTTCTTGTATGTAATAAACTACACCTTCCAACTATATTCCACCAATATAATAAGACCAACATCTGTCTGAAAACTAAATTCTAACCTAACTTCCCTAAACGCACATTCACGTAAATTTATGTAGGACGTAATCTACGTTATTTTGATCTAAGAAGTTGGAAGACTATTACTAAAGACAACGTTGGCAGTCCAAGTAATAACGCTTCAATTAATGTTTCACCAAACTGTGACCTAACTCAATTATATTAGTGATTATCTAGCGCGACTATACAAGACCCAGCGAGTGCCACAGACTTGGAGGCAAGAATACTTGTTGGATTTCGTAAACAAAGCACGGCATATTCACATAGATTATTTGTGTTAAATAAAACTCTAATGCTCTTATATTATACAATAACGCCTTTAGGAGTCTGCTGGGGCTGCTCCGACGCTGTAGCGCCTCGGGAATGTTCGTCGCGGGAGGAACTGACGGCTTTGAGGCCGTCTTGCGCAAGCGAGTGGCATCTCTGCTGGCCAGAGTTCGGGGTGGCACTAACACTCTGCTGAGGGTAGTCGCGGACAGGATGGATAGCCCTATCCTCAAACATTGGATGTCCATCCATGTCATGGAGAATGAAAATTTTAAGTTTTACTAACATAGTTATAAGTAGGTATTTTACTAACAATATGGACTTGTAATTAGTTTACTATGTCTGAAATAAATGCTTTCATTTCATTTCATTTCATTATATATATATATATATATATATATATAATTTTTCTGTGCTTCTCCATGTTTATAAACTGAATTTTTAGTAATATTTTAATTTGGTGTTTAATAAGGCCTTTGACTGATTTTACAGTAATAATAATTGACAACTTTTAACATTCATTGTCACAAATAGACCAAAAAGGAAGTGTGTTTTTATTGTAAACAACTACCTTTACACTTCTATTTTACGATGGGAAACTAGTCTATTTGTACATTATTGAGTTTAGTGCTATAGGGAAGTATACTGGGTCCTACATTCTATATTTCATTTATAAATGACTAATGACTTCCAGATTATGTAAAATAGTTAAAGAGCTCTGTTATGTGAAAACTTGTAATAAAAAGTGTAATATAACAGAATAATTTAATTATATTTCATTTCATTTTGAGTTAGTAATGTAATCTAACTCCTCCAACCTAATCTTCCTCCATGTCTAGAGCCAGCGAAATCCTCTCCGTCTTATTAGACCAACTTGGATTGGTTAGTAATTTATTATAGCTATTGCAAGTTTTGGACGGGCCGTTTGCACCCAAACTGGGTTGACCAAGCTTGGTGATTAATTCCAATAGTTTAGCAGATTTGTATTGTATTGTCGGAGTTAAGGAGGAATTCCGGCATTGTTTTCGGTTTTGTAGGAAATAGAGGCTGTTAATCGTTTTAGGGCTGTGATTTGGTGACGTTTTGTTTCAATTTGATTTGTATGAATATTTGAGGACCTTTGTTAAAAGATAGCCGTGGTAGTATCTTCAGTAACAGTTTAATAAATTCTGGAATATTCTTTATTATAATAACAACGCATCTTTCTCTTGAACTGGGATGATTCTATTCTTCTTTAGTCGACTAAACATTAACAAAAAAAATTAAAAGAATAGCTGCGTGCACAATATTCATGCCTGTTTTCACTCTATCCTTTATCAATTTAGCACAAGCAACGGCTCAAATAACCTCAAATTCAAAGGCTGTAGCGTCAGTGCAAATCATCAAAAGACTGGGTGGGCGATGTTGACGTTTCATAAGTGAAAATGTGATTTTAGCGGACCATGCTGTCGGCTTTGCAAATTAGAAGCGGAGCTGATCGTTTTACGGACCTAAATTCAAATTGTGTAGTTCCACGAAGTTTGTTAACTATACGTGGGTTTGGTTAGGCCTTACCATTAAATGTACAGTTAAAGTCACAACGGCCTGTCGTTCCATATTTAGGCCTCGCGATTGTTCCAATGACAACGTATATTTGCGAATATTGGAAAAAGCTAACTGAATCTAGTATCAAGTTGTATTTTGTATGGGATATACATAGCAAAATAATATTTAGGTTCCAAAACTCTGTTTTCTAAGTACCGTTACCGACATACATTCTCCTCAAAGATTAAATACGCATACACGACTTGCTTATTTAAGTTAGTTATGCCACTCCGGCATTATTCCTGTGAGCAACTTTGACAGGCAACTTTGCACTTCGTCCCGAAATACCTCCTTCAAAGTTGCGAAGCGTCCCTTCTAAAAACAGTACGGTTGGCACAACAGTCATCACCCGTGGACATGAAACCGCACTGTCAGTAACGTCTGGGAAGTTGTTGCGAACATACAAATTATTTTGCAAAAGCCCGGATTGCCATATGTGGTTGGATGGACCCCTACTAAGTTTTCTACGACCAAGTATATTGGCGGATAGTATAGCATCAGTAATGTTTACAACACTACCTATATAATTTCATCTGCAGTTTACTTTAGGCAGATAATAAAAAGTCCATTAAATACAATGTAATGTAACTGCATCTCTACATTAAAATATAATAGGCTTCAAGAGAGGAATCACTATAGCACTATCAAAAAGATAGTCGAACCTCGCGCATTTGAAAATTTAAAAGTATGTAAACTGCATTGTTTATATCTTTATCGTTAGGTATATACTTGAAATTTTCCTCAAGCCAAACTCACTGACAACTCGTAACTAAGAGCAACCGTATTTGGAACGTGCTCCAGCATTTTCGTTTGAATTTGTACGGAAATTATTCATGTTTGCAATCAAAACTGTGTCGCCAAGCCAAGTTACTTCTTGCAACTCCTAAGGGTGAAAACTGGCGCATAAATCATACTTGAATTAAAGCATTTCGCCTAACAGTTTTCGATAAAAACCATGCAAGCAAACCCATGTCAAGTGTCAAATTAACCCTGGACGAGTTTGCGATTTGCACTGGAATCGAGAATATAGAGTAGCCCCCTATAAAGTTGTGCAGACATGCAGACAAGAACAAAATGTATGGACTTAGCGAGTGAAGCGAGTGGTGACTGATGCGTTACCTCCTTTACTCGTACAGTCGGATATACCCGTTACCCGTTAGACATATTACCATTTACCCGCTTTGTCAGTAGTTTCCGCTTTTATATTTTAGTTTTGGAAATGTTTTGTTTAGTATAATGTAAAGTTAAATTGTCTATTTTAATAGGCTGTGATGTTGTTTCCAGTAATAGTAGTTCTGTCTATCACTTTTTGAAAGTTGGAAAAGCAATTTTAACTTTACCATGTTTTTTATTTTATGTTCGTTTCAAAAATGTGTTAAAGTTTCTTGTTGAAGTGAAGATGGTTTTTGTCGTTGGTAAAAGCTTTTTAGTTATATCAATTTTTATAATATTATGTTCTGACTATTTGTGGAATACCCTCGACTCTCGATAAAAACCTAAGCGCTAAATATAAAAAACATTCTAGCTAAAACCTTTCATCTAAATCAGCTCAGCTGTTCATGCGTCGCAAACATCCAAACAAAAACTTTGACTTTTACTTCATGTCTTTGAATACATACTTCATCAAGTCATGTTACATACTTAAAATATGTGAAGGAATACTTATTTCAAAATGTAAAATACTACTTACTACCTTCACTTATTGCAAGTAATAATAACTTCTTAAGTAGATTATTGCATAAGTCGGACGTTAAATTGATAGGATGTATCAATATGGGTGCAGATGCCACAGCTAAAAGGATTCCCGTGTAGTTGACCTGGATAATATACGGTCGATCGACTACTATACCGGATTGCCTGCTCTGTGTCATTACAGTAGGGCTGCTCAAATCAAGAATCAGAATCATTTATTTGTAGGACATCACAACACAGAACACATACATAAAGAATACAGTACATAGTGCAACAGAAAACAGTTTATACAATTTTTTTTTATGTAAAATGGGTTCGCGTTTGACCATAATCTCACCTGATGGAAAGTGATGACGAAGTCGAAGATAATACACGGTCACCCAAAAGATGCCTAGATTCATTCTTGCCTTAAATATACCAAGATTATAAGACTAAGAGAGAATTGAGTTGCATTGTTAATAAGGTCTAATATGTAAGGAAGGGTGGCTCGTACCACGTTATCGTTTACATACCGTAAGCTATCCCACTAGCTAGCTTGAACTGTCCCACTTCTGGGTAAAGGCCTCTATACTCCACCACCACCACCGTTTAGCCCAAGTCACACAGAGCCGTGCCGGGGGCGGTCCGGGGCCGGGAAAGCGGGACGGTGCATAGCGCCGGACCGCGCCGCGCTCTGTGTGGCTTTTACTGGAACTTTTTACCTGTCTGCGCGCAACACAAAGGAGGGTAATGTGTTTATAACTATAGAAACTATAATACAATGACCATTAACATTTATGCCAATCAAATAAGAACTATTAATTAAATTTACAACCCTAGAATATATGACAAATACACTTTCAATGGTTTCTTCTGCCCAAAACCAGAAAAAAGGGATTAGTTACAGATGAAACGTGTACAGAAAAACATGCAAAAAACAAAAACAACGCATTTTTTTTCTGTTATTATAATTTCTCGTTAACATTTTCATAAGAAAAAAATATATTTAACTTTTGGTCAACCCTTGATATCGGTCTAGGTATTATCGAGTTTAAGCCTAGAATTGATTGCAGGTAGGTCTAAATTTGCATACCACGCCACTTATTCACCTGTGGTAGCGTATGTGCTAAGCTGAATTTATGTAACTATTTTTAATGATATCATTAGCGTTAATACTGGGTCTTAAATATAGGGTACTTTATAGGCGTAAGTAATTATTTTAATTAACCTGTAATTATAAAAGCTACCTGTCCTGAGTTCGTTTTGTATCTCTTGTGTACTAAGTGATTGTTTGTACCTGAAAAACAAAGAAAACAAAGTTAGTAATGTTTTGCTTTTATGATCAATGAAACAAAAGAAAAGGATCTTATAGTACACCCATTATTCTGATGATTCTTAGTCCTTTAGAACTTATTTTTTTCTGAACACGTGTAACAGATTGATTCCGTTACAAGTATTAAGTATTTGTGGTAAACCTTTAAAAGAGTCTTTATTCCGTAAAAGTAGAGGCGTTATTAGTTGTGTTTTTAATGCGGTCGACTGTACTCTACTTATAATATCTACAGCTCATATAAGTCCCCACCGAGGGGCTCGAGCCTACCCTGGAGTAGGGCGATTAGGCCTTAAACGACCACGCTGGCCCAGTGTGGGTTAGTCGACTTCACACATTACCTTTGAATTTCTTCGCAGGTGTGTGCAGGTTTCATCACGATGTTTCCCTTCACCGTAAGAGCGTCGAATAAACGTACATATGTATTCGAAATTCGAAAACACATTGATACGTGGTGGGAATCGAACCCGCGTCTCCCAGACGGAAGACCTAAAGACCACCGACGACGCTCAACATGAAAATGTTATAATCTAGTTAAATCAAAATAACGCCGTGTGGTGACGGCAAAGTAGAATACATTTGTCACCAACCCCTACTCTTCCCGTGGGTGTCGTAAGAGGCGACTTAGGGACTACACATTGAACAGGGAACGGGCAGCAGCGCTCTTTGATACAGTAACCTTTTACTCTTCGATCTCCAACCCGCCTGCCAAGCGTGGAGATTATGGCAAAACCCTCCACTGAAGTGGAGGAGGCTCATGGTCCAGCAGTGGACTGTAACGGGCTGTTGATTGAAATCAAAATAAGAAAGAAATTTTTCATTCATAAACGTAAATTATCTTTACCCACCTGTCCGGACGTGTATTTACTATATTTATATCGCTAAGTAGATAGCTAGGCGGGTACTTAATTATAATAAAAACATGGCCGTCTCATTATGAAATAAGTTCAAAAATTCCACCATGTACGGTTCGCAAAAAAGCTACTTTGCCTCTTTATTAATATTTATTAGATGTTATTAAACAACAAGCTTGAATAGTTTTAAAATTCATATTGCATGTACGACGTTTTTTCATAAAAATTCCGTACCTGTCTTTCGTTATTTATTATTAAAAAACTTTACATCAAAAAAGCAATCCAGAAATTTCTTCTGTGCAATTTTATTAGAAAATATTGTTTAATACAATGTGAAAATTGAAATATACTGGCTCTAATTATTGCTACCTTATCATTAAAATAGCAAAATAATAATAGTTATCTTATGAAATAAATACGCTAGCTAATAAAATATATACGCCGATTGAAAAAACGAAAATGGACTCGGTAAATATATCTATGTCGTGGCCATATCGTAGAATTGACCACATGATAAGAAATCGTTTGTCGATATGTTCAACTAAAACGCAGCTACTTCATGAAATGGTCAAGATTATTTGATCATATCGTAAAATTATTACATTAATTGCCGATAGAGGCGCTGGAAGCGCTTTGTTTATGTACCAACATGGCAACCGCGTAATTTTTCGCAGTGAAGTTAAATATTTCATGGACGCCCTATTTTCACGATATGGCCAATAGTGGACGACAAAATCGTTAAATGTTCACGATTTAATGATCTGGTCTTTAGTTGCCCACAAATGAAATAGTTAAAATGATAGTTGAAATGATCGAAAATTTCATGATGTGGTCAATTCTACGATATGGCCACGACATCTATATATTTTAAGTAGGGTAGAGAAAATAAGTATTACACGATTGGGTCGCATACACAACTGTTCTGTGTGTGATTTACAAAATTGTGTTACACAATCTGATTTTCAAGTCAAGATTACTTAGTATACAATATAATATTAATATAAACAAGATAACAGTAGGTAATTAAAAAGCTCTTACCATTTGTCACAGAACTAACAACGTGTAATAAATCGTCTCTAATCCATATTAATGGATTCTTAAAACCGACTCATTCATTAAAAATTACATTCCAGACAGGTTTATTGTTTCTGGTGACCATACAAAGAAGGCCTTAGTTTGTATGGTACAAAACAAAGGGTAGAGGAGTGAGCTTTATTTGTTTGACCAGTGATTTGACCCTTTTTAAACAGTGTAGAATACCTGGCCAATTCGTTCTACCTAGGGGCTAGTTGTAACAAAATCTTGAGGTTTGTTGTAATATGTTAATATGTAAGGTAGAACTAAAAGATAATTACGAGACTTAATTTAGAGGTTTATAATTAAATTTAAGTAAGTAAGTAAGTAAAAACACTCACATACTGTGATTTTAAAGTGCCATGTTGATACATAAGTACCTATAGTAGTATATAAGTACAAAACAAGATAAATTGTTAAAACCTAAATGTTTATTTTGTTGATTATATAAAAAGTATGTTTCAGTTTATTATTTAATAAAAAATATATATTATAGAAATACCTAGTTAGCCTTTGTTGTAAACAAAGCAAAATGATTCAAGATGTGAAAACATTAAATGATTGAAAGTGTCAAATTTTTGTTTTTTTATTGTTGTTACTACTTGCCCGAATAGATGTTACAACAAACCCCAGGCACGGGGTAGGTTGTAACGCTTTCCTTTGTTTAATAAAAAATAATTGTGAAAGAGTTACCTGTAGATTTGTTTTTTTTTTCGATTTGACTTAATAGAAGAATAGTAAGTGTATCAATCAAAGTTTAGTTAGTGGAAATTTAACTAAGACACCTCAAGATATATCATTATTTTTCAAAATTGTTACAACAAGCCCCTCGCTCCCCTATACAATATTAGGTGTGTATGGCTATAGTTATATAAAGCAGCGGTCTTACTCTTTGATCGATCTATGGTTCAAGTAGCAAAACATTGATTTTCAATATACTCCCTTCCCACTGCATTCGGAACAACTGTCAAAACTTCAAGCAACTCTCAACAACAACACAAAATGTCAAACACAAACCTCACTCCCATAACTCACACACTCAGTTCCATGTGTTAAGAGTCCGTACATCACAATGATGCATGGCGTCCCTACATCTTTCATACATTATTAATTACAATAAGAGTGACAAAGATGGACATACACGAATATTTACAAGCGCGAGGGAGACGAAAATATGAGATTGACAATGTTTTCTTATTCGGAGCGTAGAATGCTTGGTTTTTAGTGAAAGGTCACCGTGGAAAGGTTTAGAAAAAAATAACATTATTATCATGTTTAGGAACCCAGTAAAGTAATACTATTAGTATAGCAGTAAGTAGAATAATAACCAATGTAAAGAAAACTCTTGTTACAACTGGCATTACGTGTAAATAAAACTTTACGTATGTAAATCCATAAAATGATTGATTCTTATTTCAAATTATCCACAACGTGTTATGTTAACTAAACAAGTTGTTCAGTCTTTACATTTGCAATTTAGAAATTATAATTTTGAATAGTTCCAAAACAATATGGGCTGATCTATTATCCGGAAGGTTTTGGTGGTATTCCAAAAATAAAAATAACCACATTATTAAATTTACTTGTCCGACAAAAAAATATCTTTTTCTAAAAGCCGACAACGACTGCGCGAAATGTTTGTTACGCATTCGTCACGTATATGTAACAAGTAGTAACAACACACACACTTCATGATCTAAACAAAAAACCATTATAATAAAAGCTTTTTATTGACTTAGTGCTTGCCATTTGTCTTAAGGTTTAGTGTAATTACAACTTGTGGCTTTTAGCGCCACCAGACGCTCTGCAGTGCTCAGCCCTGTAATGACGTGGTCACTGCTATGACTTCTATTCACCCTACCAAAGATTTAATCTTACAAAATAATTAGTCCCCGAGGTCCCCCGAACTATGTTTAAGGAAATATATTACATTAATAGAGCTTGCTCTAATAAATATCACATTTTTCCGCCCGCCATCTTGAATTTTCTATTAATCATGGTTATGCCCCATTTTCGGGTAATTCTCCAGCTGCGTAATATTTATTGGTCATTCTCTCGTTATAAGAAGGTATGTCTGCGAGAATAATATGGCTTTTTATTACGATGTAGCAATTATGTTACTATGTAAGTAGCTTTGTGTAAGTGGATATTGATGAGTCATATGAATCTATCGTTCCTCTTCTATTGTTTCTATATTACGATACTATTATTTTTCTTTGTGCCCCAAATTCGACATTATATTGGTGTGGGCTACGAGTAAGATGGTATGGGAAGGTCTTTGGTGGGTTGAAGTAGAAAATACTTTCAAAAGGGGGCTCGAGTCCTGAATCATGAAGGTAAGGTTTGATGACCCATGCTGGTCCAACAACGTCAACTTCACAAAATAACCTCCGAATATCTATTTGTATGCAAGTTTCTTTCCGATGTTTTCCTTTACCGTAGGAGTATCAAACATTCGACATTCGTCAACAGCTCATATGCGTCCCCACCAAGGGGCTCGAGCCTGCCCTGAATTAGGGCGATTAGGCCTTAGTCGATCACGCTGGCCCAGTGCGGGTTGGTCGACTTCACACACAATCTTTGATTTTTTTTCGCAGGAGTGAGCAGGTTTCACCTGAAGAGCGTCGAACTAACGTACATTCGTACCTATTTATAAATTTAAAATTTACATAAGTACATGGTGTATACTGACGTCCGCTACACTACTTACGAATGTTTTCGTTAAAAATGAATTCAATTTCAAATGTAGAAAAAAGCCGTGATAAACAGCCAGTAATAATCCTCAGTAATGTTAAAATGTACCTACCCGGTTTCCGTGTCCGGACGCCCTGAAGGTTGGACATACATGTCAGGCAACCCACCTGGGCCCTGACGACGGTTCTCTCCGATTTACGGGTAAATTCACTTTTCCAAATGATATCTTTTATTTAAAATATGTGTGTTGCGAAAGTGACAGAAATATTTTGCGTGGATCTACTCCTGACTCGAGGTCGCAGTTGCTTTTACACTACTTAGCATTCATCATCATCACAATCAGCCTTTCATTACCTTCTTTAGGTTAGGGCATAAGCCTCCTCTTTGTCGTGATAACCTTTGCGCAGCCAATTCTTCCGCCCGCTCCTATCAATACTAAACAAAATATATAAATACAACCTGTCCCGACTCTCCAGTATTAAAGTACTTAAAGTAGAACACCGTGGCCGAAAATAGAACAATATTTTGAACAAAGAACACAACAAAAATTGAACAAGAAACACAACAAAAAGAAAAATAATAAAACAAAATCAACTACCCCAATTCCTCAAAATTTTCTCGATAAAAGAGTACTAGAGAAATGCGATGAAAGACGAAATGAAAATACCCGAACGGTAAGATATATTCTAGGGCACCTAGACGTGAAATATAATATAACGTAGCCATCGTACCAAAAACCAGGGAAGCTAGAGGGAAGCCATCTTAATCTGGAGCTTAATAATATGACGCTCGTGGCGTCAAACTTTTCAGATAGGACGATGGCCTAATTTAAAAGAAACCCGCGATGGTGAAAACCCAAGAATACATAATGTTATCTGATCACCTGGAGCTCCTAGGTATGAATATTTCCGCTGACCTTAGCTTTGGTGATTCTATCGAAACAAAAGCGAAAACTGCTGCAAAAAAACTTGGCATCCTGTTCAAGGTTCGGCGGTACTTCACACCAGAACAGTTGCTGCACTTGTACCAAGCACAAGTTCGATTGTGTATGGAGTACTGCTGCCACGTGTGGGATGGCTCTGCCAAGTATCAGCTGGATGCATTGGATTCGGTAGAGCTAGGAGACTCATTGGCGACATTGCGCTCGCTGGAACCAAGCTTCAAAGCTTGGAGCATATCGGCGCAAAGTTGCCAGCCTCTCGGTATTCTACAAGGTGTATCATGGAGAGTGTGCCCAGGCACTTCACGATCTTATCCCGCCATCCACCTTCTGCCACCGGAGTACGCGGCGCCGGGGGCGTTTCCACCCTCACGTGGTTGAATTTCCCGTAGTCCGCACTAAACGTTTTGCGCCGTCTTTTTTGGTGCGTACAACACTAGAGTGGAATGCTCTTCCAGCGTCTATGTTTCCGGAGTCTTATAATCTTGGTGTATTCAAGGCAAGAGTGAATAGGCATCTTTTGGGTGAGCGTGTATCATCTTCGACCTCGTCATCACTTTCCATCAGGTGAGACTGTGGTCAAACGCGACCCTATTTTACATTAAAAAAAATCTGGGCGAAGCTGGCCGGTCATCAAGAGCTTTTGTAAGTCGCTATTAGAAGTGCTCAAGCCAACCGAAAACTTGGAGATCTGCATGCAGGTCTGTTAGTAACGCAGGGGGATTATGTAAAACCCGGCTTTTTGTTAACATTTCTTTTCGTTGAGCACTTTCTGAAACGACTTTACCACTGTACAATGACAATCATTAGAATACAAAAAGATACATTTTAAAGTGTTCGAATCTCGGACTAAGGTTTCAATCGTAACACTACTGACGCGTAAAGAAAGCGCTCCCCTTCGTCATTTTCAAAATACGGTTTTATCAATATATCTAGTCAATAAAAAATACTTTAAAAAAAGTATCGCTTCCGCTTAAAGCTCGCACTGCAAAAGGGTGTATCCCACATGAGACTCCACTCCGATTAGCCATCGTGACGTGGCCCGACTGTTACAATTTGTAACTCGGGAGATTTTCTATTGGGTTTGCATGGCAATGTGGCCTGATTAGACGTATGTAATTGCCCCAACCGCTACCTACGCCCCAAGAAGTCAAATGACATTTACTGAAGTTTTGACAAAGGCTGTCGGGTTAGAAATTGGAAGTTCCATGTTTTAGAAGAGAGTTGTTCTAAATTGAATATCTGATATGTTTGGTATCATAAAGGTGGTATAATACTGTTCAGATAACATTTTCTTTTGTAAAATGGAAAAGATGTCACTAAAGCTTGCATAAAATAATTCAGAAAGAATCGATAATATGTCAAAGGGTTAAAAAAAAAATATTTTATGTCAATAGTTGTTAATAGAATTCAAATTAAAAACACAAACTTGACTTGCTGTTTTGACAACATTTAAAAACTATTACTACTGCCGCTTAACCAAATCTATCAGAAACAACATCAATAGGAACGAATCATATTTCTCCAAATAGGTTTGTCCTTGGAAAATCCCCAAAAAACTTGGTCGGAATCAAATTTTCTCTAGTTGCCTTGCCAGCAGCCCGTGAGCCCATCCATCTATCCGGGGCCGATGCCGATACGGCCGTGTTTCAGCTTTTAGCCAAATTGGATGGATCTGCGGTCATCGGATTAGACTCAGCTTTGTTCGCGACAACGCGACAGCCATACTGCATTCCAATTTAGAACGGAATTTTGACGATATGGTATAGGTGATAGTTTTATAGTGAAAGAAGGCTTTGTTAGAAATTTAATACCCAATTGAAGACACAACCTTAAGTTAAGAAAATTTGCTAATCGATAGGCTCAAATACGGGCTCGAGCCTGAATTATGGCGATGGCCTTAGGTGACCACGCTGGCCAAGCGCGGATTGGTCGTCTTCACACACAAACTTCAAATTTCTTCGCAGGAGTGTGCTTTCTTCGTGAGTCCGAAATTCGAAACATATTGGTTTCTTTTGGTGGGGAACGAAGCAGCAAGCCTAGCCAGTACAACACCGATGCTCATACAAATTTTACTATTTATAATAAATTCACTGTAGCAACCAATTTAAGTAAATACCATGTTCATTAAACAAAAACGAAAGGCTGATTTTAAATTTAGCCAAAATTTAAAAATATCCTAACATCAACCCAGTTTACAACTCACTTCATGTTCACGGACCTTTAAAAAATTTTAAATTTACCCCTTTTACGCGAGTTTTGCCCCCATAAATTAATGTTGGAAGTGGCTAAAATAGCCGCGGCGGGTGTAACTGGTGTAAGGGTTCATAAAAGACATTTTACAGACGACCTGGCACAGTCGATCGATGTACATGAAATAGAGCGGCAAATTGGGGATGTCTTGATATGTATTAAGACCTTTGGTAGGACTTCCAGCAAAGTTTGAGTAGGCATCAGAAAAGAAAGTTTTTCCCCTATTCCTCCGTGCTAGTAGAAAAGATTAGAAGTACTATCAACTAGTTTTTTGTCATCGATCTTCGAAACAGTCATGTCAACGTAGCGTCCATTGGCTTGCTTCGATACCACAGATCGAAGGATATCTGTGTAGGATATACAGCTTTTTGTTTCCATCCATCACCATAGTTGATATCGAGTAAGAACCCATAGTATGCTTGAAAATTCGGCCACCAGAGTCCTAACCGAAATTTGATGCCTGACAACGCTTACACGATATGCATACGTCCATGTCTATGACCTTGTACAGTCAGCAAAGGAGCTTTTCAAGCCGAAACAGCTAATTTCTCTCAGGTGATTCTGTTTTGTTTTTTTACACAAGATTTATATACTTGTAATAGCTTATTGATCATTACGAAAATCATAAGTATTCGCAATTGCCTGTGAAAACTTTATCGGTTCCACCAACCTTTATAGCTGTCTCCTTTGCTGACTGTACAAAATCCGACATCGTCCGTATCACACGCCCCCAGACAATTGCGCACATGCGTGTTACAGGGTTATAAGTTTACCGTGTTTTTATGCGTAATTTTATAGTTTATAGGTGCCAGTTAAAGTAAGGCGCCAGTATTTTTATGATATCCTTCCAACACGTAGGGCTTTGTGATAAAGTTGTTTAGCCTGTAGGCACACGTCCACTTCGAATTTTTAATTTTATCATCGATTGACGTTGATTTTTTCAACAAACTACGTCTACTATTTCAGTGATTTTGTATTAACATTTACAATACAAATTTTGTTCTGTTGAAATAATTTTATGCCAACAAAACAAAATGCCTCACATTTCCGTCATATTTACACAGGAATGCGCGTCGGCTGTAAATCCTTTCTTTCTACAACCCCACAGCTGAAACCGCGTATGTAACAAATGTGCGAAAACGGGTAAATCACCGCGTAATGTCTTAATCCTCGCGTAACTGCCGCACTCAGAACCAAGACCTGGAAACGGTCGGACAATAGACAGGTTTAATTCAAGAACCGCGGCTGGTGTTAAGGACGCTAATGAAGAAATTAATTATGAAACAATAGGGCCCATTTATTACCTGCTACTATCTGATCCTATTCACTTTCAAGGGCCAGGGAAAGTTTCAGCGGCATCAAAGGTTAGAATTCATTTTGGGTGGAAGTGACTTTTTAATTCGGAAAATAAAATTAATTATGTGATTCACAGTTTAACAATACTAAAATTTAATTTAATGAACAAGAATTTAAGATCAAATTTTATTTATGATCCATTATGATTTTTCATTTTTTCTTATTTTCACGCCTGCTGATACATACAGGAATATTTATAATATAGGTACATAACCACACTACAACTTATTTATTTTATCACTACATCTCTTGCACACCAAACAACACTTTGCAAATAGCTTTATGATAAAAAACCAATTTCAGCTTCTGCAAGTTTTTCATGAAGTTTGTGAATAAAGTTTGCCATTTCTACTCAATTCCGTATTCTAGTTTGATCCAGTTTCTGTGTGCCAAAAAGCAATGATTCACAAAGGTTCCCAAGGAGGCATTGCTGGTGGCATGGAAGAATTTATGGCCACCGAACAAAAGCCTATACGCCCCGCGACCTTCCTTTCAAAACCTTAATTTCCTGCCACGGTATTATTAGAATAGAGGTGTTTTCATGCGACACGTGTCTTACTGTTAGTAGAATTGAGGTGTTTAGAGGTATTTGTTTCAACAGAATTGAGCTGATGAGTAAAGTGACATATTTTGAAGAGTAATGTATGTAAAAAATGTTACATTGTTTTTGTTTGAGATCCAATTTATTTATTCAGATCCTTAGCTATGGATGATAAAAATCAGTTTAGCTGATATTTGCATGTTTTTTTTTCCTTAAAACATAATGGTTGATATCATGAAATTTTATACATTACAAAAGCGGTCATCATCATCATCGTGTAGGTTGTAAGGTCAACAAACGACCTCACAAACCCAGGTGTTAGTGTTATAGAGCTGCCATAGACCATTGACATCGCTCGTGTAGCGACTAGATAGTAGCCGGGACCAACGGCTTAACGTGCCTTCCGAAGCACGGAATCATCTTTCTTTTTGGACAATCAGATGATTCAGCCTGCTATGTCCTAACCAAACTGGGGAAATTTTCACAAAGATATTTTTGCTTGACAGTGTCCCCACCGGGAATTAAACCCGGAACCTCCATAATGGGCGTCGAAATCTCGACCACTCGGCCACGGAAGCTGTTACAAACTCTCTATATTATAGAGGTATCCCTCTATTCCAAATAATTATAATATGATTATATTATAATTATTTGGCATTCACGTCATATTGCGTATGAAAATACCTCTACCTTGCAAGGAAACTGCAGAAAAACACGAACATAGCCGCAAACCTGAGAAAGGTCTCAAGGAAAGAGTAACTTCTTAATAAACTCTGCTCTAACTAGTAATCATCATTACAACTTAATTCATTCGACAGTTTACGTCAAATGTAACAACATAGCCACCTATAAGAAAGATGATACGCCCACTCACAAAGGTACGGGCACAGAATGCGTGTGTTGCCAGATGTAAAAAAGTACAGTTATATGAGTGGAGTAATGTCCTATTTAGTCTGTTAAATGTGACATAAAAAGTAAGCGAGATGAACATATTTTATTTTTTAGCATTGAACACATAATATATTACATTATTGTAAAAATTACGTGCCAATAACCGTCTATTTGTAATGACGCTATAAATAATAATTAAAAAAAAATACTGATACGTTGGCAAGAATGTTAATTAACAGTAGGTACTTTTGGTTCAAAATTATTTTTGTTTATTAGTCGTTCAAAGGCAGGTCAACTCTTGGTTCAAATTCAGAAAAGAAATATAGTTAAAAATCTTCACCCCGGATTTATACATCCTGAAAACATTTTCATTTTGAATAAAACCTTCATTCCGCATCTCCAGATTTACTGCGTAGAATTTTCACAATATCAAACCCAGATCTCGTCAAAGCATCTGGCAGCACCGAGCACAAAGGCGACGAGAAACATTATACATTGCCGTTTACATACAATGGTGGAACAACAATGCGGTTCGATTTCCAATACGGCGCGGCGGCCTCCGCGAGGCGAGGATGGTCGTTACACTCTGGCTAAAGGTTTGACACACGGCCGGTCAAACTGACCAGCAAAGGAAGATCCTCCCATTTTTTATTTTAGTGTTAGCAACACAGTGATTTTGTGAAACTTCTGGAACAAAAGCTGTTTAATTTCATGGACTGACCTACCTACCACTCTGGAGGTTTTGTGTCATTTCGCAAATACGTTGTATTTATATCTCGAGGAGACAGTGCGTAGAACTTCACGAAAAAGAATCATATGGTTTTTTTTTGTGAACTATTACTTTATCTCCCGCAAAAAACAAATATCATGGTCACTCTACTACGCACGGGCTGTGGCACGGGAGTGCAAGGGGGTGAGGGCGCGGCGCGCGGGCTTACGCTCTTATCTCACTGTCGTAACTACGTAGAGTGACCATGATACTGGTTTTAGTGTGGATATTTTCATCGATGTTTTTTTTATATTTTTGTTCGAAATATGTTAAAACGAAAAAACACATGTCTTTTAATTTTTTTAAACCTTTCTGTAAGTAAAATCGTGCACTGTCTCCGAAGCAACCCTGTATACTAGCGGACCTAACGTAGTTCTTTTTTTTTTCAGATAACCGAAAAAAAAAAAAAACACTTTTTGCAGTAAGTCCGTTGTCCATCCATCTATGTAGTTCATATCAAAAATCGTGTTTATTTCTTCTTCTTCCTCATCGTCTAGGTCGACAGCCGACTGCACAAACCCTAGTCATTTGGTTAAACCATATTCCGCTTTTGCTTTTGTTGCATTTTTGCTTACAAAGCTAGAAAGTTTAGAAGGTAGTGCAAAAATAATAAATAATTATCTTAACGACCCTGACAAAGATCGGAAGATTTTACACAATTTTTATCTACCTACAGCATATTAGTGTTTACAATATTTTTTATTCAGACCGACTCACCGACAATCAGCTTTAATGTAGGTCTTATCGGCAATAAACAGCCTTCAAAGATCGTCTTTTGCCGACTTTTACGACATATCGGTGTATAAAGTGAGTCGTATTCAAGACTATAAGGTAAGGTATTTTAAGTTATCGGCATGTAGGAGTTTTGCGGAGGATAGTCTAACTAGCCAATCCTTTACAATCTTAGAAAGATATTGGTACCTACATAGTGTATCTGGACGTTAAGCCGTAAAAAGAAAAATTAAGCTGTTTATTTCTCATAAAAATACTTATTTATTTATTTATTTTATTATTTATTGTACACAAGAACATTACAAAAGAAAATACGAACATAAAGAAAAACGACACAACAGGCACTGCTTATTTCTAGCGAAATGTCTTCCAGCAGACCTAGGAAGAGAGAAATCTGGTACAAGAAAGCGGATAAAACGTGCACAATAATTTAAATGTAATATGATATATTACGTAATACAAACTTAACCTAAATACATTTAAAATAAATATATATATATATATATATATAACAGAACAATATATATATTTATATATATACAGAACAATAAACTACATATATAAATATATACACAGATACATATACTAAAATACATATACTTAACTAACGTGAGAAGAAGAAAACAAAGTTGAAGTTGTCCTTTATAAAAGATTTATAAAATAAAGCATTAATATTACTATACCTACCACTACCTACTAATTTATTATAAGTATACAAGCCTGAATCCATAGTTTCCTCTTTTTTTTTGGCATACTTGGGTATTTTAATTTTTCGCATGACATTATTCTGTTTTAATTTACAACTGTTTTGATTTGCTTTGTTATTCGGCTCTATTGTTTATTTAATATAAAAATATACTTACTTAAAATTATAGATTTATAATAAAAATACTACGACATTATTATAGCAGCTAAAAGATTACTAAAAAAAACGTGTTCTCAATCCTCTCGACCCGTATGTCCCAATCTCAAACTATCCCGAGTGAGAACTTCAGTAAACCAGTGGTGTACCGTTTCTCCCGGTCATCAGTCATCCGGGAATGAACCCGGGCCTCGTGGCCTACACCCAGCCGGGTAACGATGCATCACAACAGCTTAAAATTTAAACCGTGTTTATTCAAATTAGGTGTAATGTAGGTGAGAGTAATTCGGTGTAGTTTGTCACGAAATTGATGGTTAGGAATGTTGAGTGGACATAGTTACATTTCATAATATTAAAATGTCGGTTATTTACTAAGAAAAATATTCAATTCTCCTTTTATCCAAAAGTGTACATTGGCGTTTACAACTTATTATTTTTTAGGAAAATTAAAAATGTTTAGAATATAATCACTCTTTTAAAATCGTAGGTACGTCATTTACATCAATACATTATGTATCTTTTTTATAATAAGAGTATCTCAAATGTCCTCCTCTTATTAAAATAATTAACTAAATCCATAACGATACTTAAAACAAGTAAATCCGCCAAAAATCGGCAATTTTCCCTCCAAAAATAGCTTCGTTTCGTCTCCATAAAAAACATTGCTCATTTGTTTCCCTCATCCAGAATATTATATTCCATCCCCCAAAGGTTAAAGAAACATCAATCAATTTGCGTCTTTTTATTTTCAAAAATTGGTCTCGTTAACAAGGGTTGCAAGTTCCGTATAATTAATCCCAAACGAAACCTTAGGTTGGTGCAGACGAGCTGCGGCATGACTGCACTTTAGACGTTACTTAGGAAATAAAAGTTTACAAACTGTAAATATTGCTGAATGGAAAACCTATTAGGTATTTAACGATAAGTTAAAACTTTGTATTATTACTTTGTAATTTGTATTGAGTTCAGGTGAACCCACGATCTTTATTAAACTTTTAGATATAAGACTAGACGGTTGAAGCTCTGCAATACGTCCTATATGCGAAGGTCGCTAGGCAAAGTCAAAGTCAAAGTCAAAATTATTTATTTCCATAGGATGTTATTACATCATTACATTTTTTTGGGTGAGTTCACTAACACAATGGTGGAATCTGTGGAAAAGAAACCTCACCGAAGAAACTCCACATTGGAGGCATTGTCCGATCGTGAATTAAAAGAAACAAATAATGAAAGAAAGCATTTTGCTTCGCATTTTGAGTTATTGTCACCTAAGCTTACAAACGTGGCACAAAAACTATAAAGAATTAAGAATTCTGAACTTTTTTTTTACAAAAGAACTTTGAAGTTAAATAACAGTCAGACAGCGGCCCGACCCAGTCTTCAGGTCGATGCTTCTATCTTAGAGCCCTGCAAGGGCGCGTTGATTGATTGCAAGAGTTCTCTTTCCAATATTTGTCAAAACATTTTCCTCTCCGGCGCTTCGTCGATGTTTTCTTTCTATTAATTAGTGAGGGAACTTGAGAACTAAGTAAACAATTTTTGTTTTCGTAAGTGGAGAAGAATTTACAAACAATATTGGAAGAGAAAATCTAAAAGGCTCAAGTTGCTGTCTGTTTTATTCTTTCTCGATTTATATTTCAAATGTGTGTTAAACGTTATGAAAACAACGTGGCGTACCTACCTATAACAATTTCCTTTTTCAAAACAAATATGGCGGTAAAAATAAAACATCCATACATCAGACACGACAAATACAAATAGGTGATATAAATTTCAGTTCCCACTTAAAATGTTTAATCGGTCGATCCAGTAGAAATGCTTCGTTTAGACGAGACAGTGACAAAAGAGAGCGGAGAATTCTTCCTAAAAAAAACGCTAGAAAAATTGGTCTGCGTTGACAGTTCCAAAGAAATACGATACAGTTGAGCGAACACAGTGTCGAAGTGTCGAATGTCAAATTACTTACAAGTTGCTATAATCAGACCAATTAAGGCAACGACTGATGTCTGACTTTGAAAACAAAGTTTCAAACTTAACACAGACTTAACTCGAGTTTCAAGTTCAAAATACAATTGTTTAATGGATATGTAATTACAAATAAAGTACATTCACTTAGAAACAGCTATTTAAAAGTATAAGCGAATACATTTTTATAATAAAAAATAACGGATTATTTTCAGACGCACACGATCACTATAAAAATTACGCCATCTTTGTTTGACGCAAATACTCGTACCTTAAAGACTTTGAAAATCCAATTTTACAACGAATTGATATTACTATCATAAATACAAAAGTCTGATTTGCAAATACCGCACTGATTTTTATGAAAATTGGTACAAATAACGTCTGACACCAAAGACAGACATAAGCTTGCAAACAAAGCGGGCGTAGCCAAAAAACTGTAGTTTACAAACAAGCTTACGAGTATTTTAAAAGTTTTCGAAACCTTTTCATCTCATATACGTCCCCACCGAGGGGCTCGAGCCTACCCTGAATTAGGACGATTAGGCCTTAGTCAACCATGCTGGCCCAGTGCGGGTTGGTCAACTTCACACACAACCTTTAAATTCCTTCGCAGGAGTGTGCAGGTTTCATCACGATGTTTTCCTTCACCGTATAAGAGCGTCGAATAAACGTACATATGAATTCTAAATTTTAAAACACATTGGTACGTACGTAGTGGGGATTGAACCCGCGTCTCCCAGACGGGAGGCATCAGCCTTAGCCACTAGACCACCGACGCTCTCTTCGAACCCTTTATTACTCGTATAATTGTATTCTATGACGTCAGCAAACAATACAAACGAGGCTTCGTTCAGGCGCGGTCAGGTCAACGGTCACTCGTCATAATTGCTCAGATACTCCCAGTGCTGGTTATAAAACATTGGACACTTACTCAACTCTACTCAACTGGAAAATATCTCGCGTTCAAGCGTTTTCCGATATGTGAAGAGGGCATGAAAATAATATTTTCAATTATTGAGAAGGATACGTTGATGATGGTTTAAAATACGGTTTCCGTGGCTTTAGTGATGTATTTACCAGTTATATAACAAACAGTAGAATGAAACCGATTATAGATTAGATAGATAGATAGATAGATTAGATTATAGATAGATAGATTAGATTATAGATTAGATCATTAATTATTGTTACAGATTGCGTCTGTTAACGAAATATCTAATAAGAGACAAAATTCAAGATCGAGTAAATTTTTAATTTTTCGCTTTATAATTATTTGAAACCGATTATATTGTTTCTTAGTTCGGAAGAGAATTACCTACTTCAAAAATAGTTTCGAATAAATAATAAGTCTAAATCTAGGTTCGGAATAAGTAACGTCAGCTTCCATTTGCAATAATATTTTACAGATAATGCATTGCATATTATCAGAAAATCCAACACAGATTATGTTGTAGACTTGAGTCTAAACTTGTCGCAATCTTTGAAGAAGAACATTTCGTCACCAAGAAACGTAGTGATCGGTGTAACTTAATTTAGGGGCTTTCCGGCTTTAGAGCGTCGGTGGTCTAGTGGCTAGGGCCGTTGCCTCCCGTCCGGGAGACGCGGGTTCAATCCCCACCGCGTACCAATTCATATGTAATGTACGTTTACGCGACGCTCTTACGGTGAAGGAAACCTACACACTCCTGCGAAGAAATTAAAAGGTTGTGTGTGAAGTCGACCAACCCACACTGGGCCAGCGAGGTCGACTAAAGCCTAATCGCCTTGATTCAGGGTAGGCTCGAGCCCCTCGGTGGGGACGTATTGAGCTGTTGATGAATGATCCGGCTTTTACTTTACATGTCGTATAATCACTGCGTAAAAACAAAGCAATATCTTCAAGTTCGGAGATTTCACAAACATTCCCAGGTACAGATCAATAATCTCGTCCCATTGGCCGTAGTTTCGTAACACTATACTATAATGCAGTGGGTGTAAAAATAACGAGTGTTCAGATGATCCGCGCTTGAGCTGATTTATTTACGAGCGCTGTAGCAGCGCACGCGATGCTCGGAGATTTACAACCTAGTTGGACTAGAAACACATTTATAATAAAATAATATATATGTATGTGTGCCACTAGTTTGCAAATCACCCTACCAGTATACTTTGAATAGTACATAATTAAAAAAAAAAAACTGAATAATTTCCATATTATAAAATAGATATATATATATATAGAAGAATCGTCTACTTAGCTTGACCATACTAATTAACTGGAATGTACATGTTCACGGTTTTTTATAAACACCATAAGTGCAACTTGCTAAAGTCCAAAAATATATACTTTAATGCTTTTCCATAGGTGATTACATAGGTGTTTAGTTTAAGCTAAAATAGATGGTAGTTCCATTATGGACCCTGTTGGGCTCAGCAAAAGACTTAACAATTATGTTACATAATGTTTTCTTTTCATTTTCTATATTTTATATTTTGTACATATATCTTTTATTATTCTAATTTATCATATAGATATAGTACAGATTTCCAGTACAGAGACTATCTATCAACCTAAACGTCAAAAAAAAGTAAAGAGTATCTTCTTCATCATGTGTGTCGAATATGATGAAAAAAGTACTTTTCAGCTCACTTTCATTGATTCCAAATTCGAAGTTCAAAACGAACCGAATACAGCACACCTAAATATAAGTTACTAAACAAGCACCCACTTCAACAAATTATTTGTATTTTATAAGTACTCATTCATTAATATTCGAAGGAATACAATTCAAAATAGGCATTTATGATCTTTTAATTTAAATAAACTGAAACCTTTGAAATACGATTTCATAAAGTTTCCTTCAAAAGCTCTCGCCGTTTTTAGTTAAGTACTGCAAAAGCTAAAGCTGCCATTGAACACTACAACTGGGAAATTCAAAGGGGTATCCTACAGAAATAAAATATGAAACTAAATTGCAATGCAGGATCAGATTACGAGTAAAAACTAGTGCTAAGTGACTGCAAATAATCCCATTTAAGATGAAGATTCGTTTCAGGGTTGCTTTGCGAAAGATAATGTAGGTCTAAGGCCTGATCGCACAAATTTAGAGCATACACTCGTAGACTCGAGACGAGACACCTACGAGACGAGAGACCTACTAGGGACAAACTTCTTTTGTCCATTGATGTCGAAAAATTATTTTGTTAAATCTTACTTCGAATAAAGACATTTTTATTAGACATATTTATCTTTATCTAATGCTTACGAGTAAAACAAAGTTTTAAACTATAGTAACTTTACAAAATCGTATGATACTTTTTAGTAGTTTACTATCACTCGTTGTTTTCTGGGTAAAATTGTATCTTTGCAAAAACATCGTTAACGAGTAGTGGAAAAAAATAGCCTGTCCTTGTAAATTAAATTTTATTAATCTTTTGCAACCCGCATTTAGCCAAAATAGACTTAGGCTTGATCGCCTTTATTTAGGGTATGCTTGAGCCCCACGGTGGGACTTTTAAGAGCTGTTGATGACTGTTGAATCTTTAAGTATATTTTTTTTAATGCGCAATTCATAAAGCTTTGGTCAAGAAACATAAGGATACGTTGCTAAGGGTCGGGCCACACTTATCGACAGCGATCGACGGTTTGCCTATACAAAACGCGCGCAAAGTATGGAAACCCGTTCGCCGCGTCGTCAATGCGAAAGGATTTCCATACTTTGCACGCGTTTTGTATAGGCAAACCGTCGATCGCTGTCGATAAGTGTGGCCCGACCCTAAAGCGTATATTCTACAATACTACAATAGAATTACTGAAGCTAGGACTGACTAATTAGCATCCAGGTCTTATCCTCAATCACTTGGTTCTGGTCCCACTTACGTTACTTCTGCATCACCGTTTGGTGGTGTAAGTTGAAGGAGGAAGCTAAACTTTTAGGTTGATAAGATAGAAATTGTAGATAATGGTAGATTTAAGTTCGTTAGTCCTTTTCACCTTTTAAAGATTGAAAATGGACAGGAGATGGCCAATCTAATATTAGAGCTTTAAAACATCGAATTTGTACCTTATTTTTTTAGGTTATCAATATCATTCATTCAAAATAATATCATCCGTTCATATGAATTCATCACCTCTCTTTCATTGGTCATAAAACGAAAAGGATAGCTATAAATAAGAATGTTATTGTAAAACTAAAATTGTTCTAAGTTGTAAAAATAGAGATTAAAAAAAATATCACAACGAAAGTCAAACGTTTATAAAATAATCCAAACACCTCTGCCATCCCAACAGACGTCGTCTCGGAAATATAGCTGTCCAAAGAGAAGAGACCCACGACTGCGCATTCACAATACCCCCCTTGCACCCCACATTACCACCTGGAAGAGGCGAGGGGGGTCAAATTAAACTTGTCGGTGTATCTTTGATTATCGGCGTGAATCCAGTCGATCTTGATTCCGGTAGTTCGGATACATTCTAGTACAAGGGGTGCCCAAACTTTTACTTAATAGCACCCCCTTCGAATAATAGTACACCCTATGTAGCCACTTTATTACAGATAAACTCAAAATAATCTACTTTAGCGCAATAAATATCTAAATATTTGTAATAGGTAGGATTGACTGGATAAAAAAAAACTGGCTGGTTAAAGTATTTCTAGACTAGACCAGACCAATTTTTAGTAATTTTGCATTAACATTTCGTTCTTTCATAATGCTTAAACCACTTCGCCATTTTCAATGATATCTGTAGATTCTGTTCAATACTGAAAATTACATGAATGCTAACACAGACAACGCAAACTAATTTCTTCATACTCAGGAAAACTGCTGAATAAAATTATTGCATGACTTAGAAAATGTATTTTTTGGTCTCACACAACAACAGTTTGAAAACCGGTGTCCTAGTAGCTGTCTCGTTACTCTATCAATTAATATGGTTTGGTTTGAGCAGAATCGTACAAAGATAATTTATATAGTGATTCGAGCGTTTGTGAAACTAAAATTGTGTAATGTAATGAAGATTTGAACATCAAAAGGTGTGTGAATGATTATAATTGCGTGTGATTTTAGTTGTAACAAAGTTAGTAATTTGTGTCTTTGTTGAGGCTTGAATTCTCATTAAAGGCTCATACAATTTTCTAATTAAAGGCTCAAAATGTGGTGTTACGAGTATAATTATTGCAAGTAAGATTTCAGCAACTAAATATTATAATGGTTTTACATAATTTTGAAATTAATACTAGTCAAGACAGACCACGATAAGACATTATATTAGGTTAGGTTAATGAGATTGGATTTAGAAGGTAAGATAATGATGTAATGATATGAATAAACATAATCTTTGAATTTACTATTAAATAATGTGTTAGTATCATCGCAATCTAACTAGGTATAACTACGTACTTATATTTTATCTTTACTGTTTCAGGCCAGCATACTTTGACCTTTTTACAAAGGTCGTCCTCATATAAGTAGAGGTCACAAAAATGTCGTGGTATTTGCTTTTTTTGGGTTATAAAATACGTTATTTTGTCCTAGGGTAGAAGCATGCGTTTATTTAGCTTGGTTTAGTATCAGTACAAATGAATCATTATTTTCCAAGTCAATCAAATAACTTATAAATCTTTTATATTTTATTAATTTCGGAAGCTTTTGAAGGACTTATTTTTCCCATAAGAAAATCATTCCCTTACGTTGAAGGCAGGGTTTCAGCTGACACTTAGCCAAGTATTTTCATAAACAAAGGAAGATACTGTAGTAAATGACAGACTAAGATAGATGTAGGTAAAATTAATATGCTGAGAAATACGATATAGCACACTACGCCACTTGCGGTTCCACTAGGGGTTCAAATCAAATCCATGGCCCGTTACAGTCCACTGCTGGACTAGGAGCCTCCTCCACTTAAGTGGAGGGTTTTGCCATAATCTCCACGCTTGGCAGGCGGGTTGGAGATCGCAGATTAAAAGGTTACTGTATCAGAGAGCGCTGCTGCCCGTTCCCTGTTCAATGTGTACTCCCTAAGTCGCCTCTTACGACACCCACGGGAAGAGTAGGGGTTGGTGACAAATGTATTATACTCTGCCATCACCACACGGCGGGCCAAAGGGGTTGTTATTGACATTTTCTAAAATTATGACTATTTATGGCTTTAACAACTTGTGAAAATGCGAATTCGATCTTTGTATTTCTCTCCAAGACTATGGAGTATACGTAGGTAGGTTGACCTAGCAGAATATAGTTCGGAACGGAGCCCGGACAGAGCAAAAAAAAACTGTGCCGAAAATAATGAGCAAAGTTTCCTAATTATTACAGTTGGGTCATGGGGAGAAAGTATAGTTCATTCGGAAGTCGTGTTTCACCGTCTCCTTTTCTGTTATATCGCCTTAACTAGTTACATTAAAATGTTACAAAAGAATAGTTTTTTTTTTCTAAGCTACGAGAATTATTGAAGTAAAATACAAATATATATTTTTTTTTGTGCGAATTGGCGACTTTTTGTTGAGACAGTTTTCTATATTGTTTATCAAAACAAGTGGAAAAGTTCAAAACTAGTTTTTAAATATATAAAATATAATACAATTACGTACTTTTTGTACATTTTGATCTCATAATATATTATGCTATACTTAAATAAATATAGATAAAGATAAACAGTTAAAATATTTATGTCCTACAAATACAATATCTTGCCCTCTCAGAATCCCTATTAACGGGGGCCTTAAAAAACTGTGTATTATTTTTTTTAACACCTATTGATACTTTATGGATGTGCACTAAATAAATAAATAAAAAATAATGGTGTTACCTAGGTCACTATGTATGTACACACTTTAAAATGTTAAGTAAATATGTGGTAGGTACCTGATTGATAAATAAGCTGGACTGAATACCAATCCTAAAAAATGTTGCATAGTTTTTCACACGCCTTTCATAAAAACTATTTTAAATTATGAATCCACATGAATACAATAAAAGTAAATAAATCTTTTATTTTTCATTAAAAACTTTCCCGCGTTCGTTAAGCCCCAAAAAGAGGAATAAATTCAAATATGGAATCGCGGTGGGACCACCCGCAATTTGTATTTCGAACTCATCAAATTCAATTTGGAACACGAAGAGAGACGATGGATCCCTTTTTCTAGGACAAAAAGAGACATAAGACACACAAAGTTAATTTTGCCGATTAAACTGTCACTATTATAAATGTTTTAGGACGAAAATTGAATGAAAAGGGAGTTCGCAAGTTGTAAAGGGATTTGAAATGGTTGATTGCAAAGAAAAACACATGGGGTCTGGCTGGTAACACAATTAATATCAATTTAGAAGGCCTGCGGACCCCTTCTTTATTGTTAGTTGAGTAAGTGAATAATTTATACAGAGTTTTATCAAAATGTTTTAGTTGTGTAGTTTCTACTTTTGGTCGGTCTGTCAAAATTGAAAATTATAACGCTTATTTTACACTAGACGTAACAAATTAATAAATTTCCCGTGCTTTTAAATCCTGCATAAATAATGATAACAAAGACATCTTCCAAGAGTTTCGTAAAGCAGTAATGAGAAAGGAAAACGGTGATGAAGGCTTTCATTCGTCATCACAAAGAGTCACCTTTCCATTTAGCGATGTTCAGTGAAACAAAAGCTTCGAGAAAAACAAAAAAGGCTAAGGCCCTGTGACACGAAGATATAATTAACAAAACATACAGAAATGAACCGGGGAAGTGCGACGGTGGAATCTAATTATTTTGCCGCCATGACAGGAGGATTCGCGCGCTTTTTCGCGCAAAATGGCGGTCGAAACTGGCTGAATGGAGAGCGCGATGGCTGTGCAACTTTGGCAGGCTCAACGATACCGTTGCCGATATTTTTGAAAAAAAATATTCTGAACCAATGATGTTATATTTAAAGTGAAGTAGATGTGTCACTAGCACGCAAAATAACAGTCAAATTAAGACAATTTCATCAACAGCTCATATACGTCCCCACCGAGGGCTCGAGTCCACCCTGAATTAGGGCGAATTAAGGCAATTGTCCAAGTTTAATTTAAGAAAAAGAAAATAGTCGCGTAGTAGCAGCAAAATGCCTGCCTGCCAGCATTAAAAAGGAACCAAATTTGAACACTGAACAATATGAATATACGTCATCTTTACTAAAATATTATTGTTCTGAACACATTTAGAAGAGGCTACATGCTAACTAAACTACAAAAAGTTTAGCCATACATACAGCACTGTGTCCTGCTGTTAGCAAAAAATTATTTATTTTTAATGGTAAAATAGTTAGAACTAACAAACTGTAATGCTGTGTCAATGTCAAACTGCAAAATGAGCAAATAAATCTTTACGAACCGCCTCCATAATATTAGTCACGTTATTAATTATTTGGACCCATGCCTCTCTCATTTTACTAGTTAAAGCGTCTTAGTTCAAAGATAACCTATCTACTTTAATAGAAGCTTGTAAAGGCCTTCTGCGGCGAAGATAGTATCAAATATTTTATTACTCGGATTCTCAGGTTATTCGCCATGCAAGACAGGTTTATTCAAAACGCCATCGAACAGTGACGGATCTAGGATTCACTTTTGGGGGACTGAGATGAGAGTCGATTTGGTCGTGACTGTCACGATATTTAAGTAAATAATTCCTGATTATGCTAAGCCTATTTAATAAGTTTGTAATCCAGTAATTAGTGCAACTTCGCTAAAAAGATGAACGTACAGTGCTTCTATTTCGTTAATGTCTCTCGTCAAACTTCTGGGTTTCGTCGTCTTTGGTACGTTCTTTCAATGATTGCTGGGAGACAAAGAAAATAGAAGCACTGTAAGCACCTGTTAGGTACTATTGAGTACGCACTCTATGTATGCTCGTCTCTTTGCTTATTTTCGTTCCTGGCCGGGTTGGTCGTTGATTTTATTATATTTTATTTAGAAAAAGTATTTGCTTCAAAAACTGAAAAGAGAATTCCTATTTGAATTACGACACGGTGTGATATAGTTGATGATGAAAACATAGAATATATAGCGTTTCAATGTGACGCCCTGGAGTAGCAACCTTTACTGTACCGTCTAATTAAGACAACACCAACATGTTATATGGTTTGGCTTAGGAGGGGTTTAGCCCCCTACCCTTCCCCCCTGGATCCGTCACTGTCATTAAACTTGCAGATAGCAAATATAAATATAAGGTTATGGTATAGCCGATGTGGTTCGCCTCGTTGTCAACATCTAGCGACATTATGAGGCGCGGACGGCACTAAGCCTTCGCCCTACTTATATTTACTTACATTTGGAGGAGAAATATGGCGGGACAGGAAATTAATTTTCATTTTTTACCCGAATACTGTTTGGTTCCGTATTTGTGGTAAGCGTCTATGCGTTTGGGAATTTGATGTCTCTCAATTGTGATTCGAGGTGTTGTTGGTTGATGTTTTGATTATTTTGGGGGCAATGAAGAGATCTCGCCGATGATGATAACTTAACAAAAGCTTGATTAATAACAGTATAAATATGCATTTTAATTAGTTCTTTTTTTATTATTCGTAACTTTAACCCTTATACATTATAAGAGTCTGTTTTATTAGGAAACTAGCCTTTTTGTATAAAACGAATTCCGATTCTGACTCACTCCATTTTGTCTTACTCGATCTTTCGTTCAATTTTAACATTATTTTCGAAAATAGAAAAGAAGTTAAACCCTTTCAAATAAAAGTTCCCCTCAATCGTAAAAGAACTGTACCTGAAATGAACCGACTGTTTTAATTAAAACAAAAGAAAACTCCTGTATTGCATGTTGAGATACCATCGACTTGTACACTACATTCTAATATCAGATTTAATTGTTGGGCATAAACAAATTGTACAAAAAAGATATTAGGGGAGCCCGTTGTTACTTTACGGGGATTAATCAAATCAAAATCTCGTTACGTGTTTTTGAACGTTAATAACTGAATAGAAATACCATGTATTTTGAAGTAGAAATTGTACAAAGGGCGAAAGTCTTAAACTAACGTCCAATTAATGAGGGATATGTATGTATGTATGTATGTAAACACTTTATTGCACAATAAAAGTAACTTTACAATAAGAAGTCAAGAAAAGTTTACAGTGCAAAGGCGGACTTATCCCGTGAGGGATCTCTTCCAGTCAACCTTTGAGCATCCAGGAGGAAATATGTGAGTGGCAGGCCCTGTACACAAAGTGCTTATACCGACATAACAGATTGGCTACATAAAATAAAATACTATACTATCATGATTCAAATAAATACACACTTACTATACATATAAATATATAATGCATATAATACCTATACATATCAATTTCATCAAAATATATACCTACTGAAATAGTAAAATAATAATAATATATACATATAATTTATACTATAAAACCTAACCCCAATCGTAACCCCATATTTTTTTTTTCATTGCCTTTTGAAGGATATTGTAATGTGAAAGTCTTATTTCCGGTAAAATATAACGTTGCTCGTTGTTCTGTAATTTGTATTTCTTACCGACAGCTATAGTTGGTAAGAAAATAAATGATGGTGGTCACCTTTGTAATTGATGTCAAAGACCACATCAAGTTAATGTCTACCAACGTAATCACAGGATTACGTTTTCTTTTAATGTTTTCAAACAGTCCACTATCATCAGTTCGATAAAAACCAACTATTTCGATTACTAATCACATCTATTGTATCAACTGAGCCTATTCATCCGTGAGCTAATAAACTAGCTCATCCTATACATTGTAGTAAAAGCTAATACGATTGCACGAAACTCATACATATTAATACTGGTTGGTAATTCAATGACTTCTCGGTTTAGGGGCACCCTGTATTTATTTGAGTGAGTAAAGTAAGGACTGAGTGGACGCTTTTAAACAACACACTTTTGCATACAGAGTGTTTTTGCTTTCTAAAATATAAGTACAGAAAATAAAATATGTTCAACTAAACCATTAGCATTAAAGTGAAAATATAGTGGTCACAATATTGTACTGAAGGGATTTTATTTAATAATTTAAACTGCTTTAGAGTTACCAACTGAATAATTTTGCATTCAAATGGTAGATATTTTCATACAGTGTGGAACGAAGGTGAAGGTGGTCTTTTTAACTGAAAGATTGATAATTCACAAGAGATGTTTTTATTTTCTTTTGCTAAGATCTTTACACACGCGCAGTCTAACCTAGAATCTGCTCTCTTTTTCCCAAGTCAAAACTTATATTCCAAATTCAAATAAATCCAAATGTTTACGGCCAGCAACAGCCAAAGAGGCAAAGAGGTATAGGTAAAGGTATGTACACATACCTAACACAGTGGTTCTACATTGTCTACACGTTTGAAAGATAAAATAAAATAAAAAATGTACAAAGCTAAACTTAGATAAAATATGTTGGTATTGTCTAAAATTTCCTATCTAAGTTAAATAAAGCTCAATGTCATTTTTTTTTAAATCGCTACGTTAGGTAGGTACCATTCTAAAATTGATAATTTATTAACCACAATGAATGTTTCTAAACTTAGGCAAGTTACTTTTGAGTCTAGACAATACCGAACTTAGATAATTTAAGTTTCTGTAATCTGATCTATCTAATGTCTAGACTAAGCAGCCCATTCGAAAACTGGAATGGGCCAAAAATGGAGATTGAAAAATCGAAATGGCTACTATTAATATGATTTGTGACAATTGGTTTTGTATTGAAATACTATTGAGATAGTTTATAAACATGACTTTGTGTAAATAATGTTCGGTATTTTCTCGAAATAGGTACTCTATAATATTTCAGGAGTTCAACGGGTTCCAAAATTTACCTTACTTTAGTTTTGCACAGAATCCTATTAATATTATAAATGTGAAAGTTTGTCTGTTTAAATGATTGTTACTCAAAAATGGCAGAACAGTTTAGTTTATAACCTAAGTTAACACGTAAGCTACTATTTACAGGAAAAAGTCTTATTCCCGCGGGTAAAATATAAACGTTGCTCATTATAATTTGTATTTCTTACCGACAGGTATAGTTGGTAAGAAAATAAATGATGGCGGTCACCTTTGTAATATGTCAAAGACCACATCAATGTCTACCAACGTAAATAAAAGTAAAACATCGAAAACTTGAAGTAATCTGAAAACCTTTCTCTAAGGTTTTTACTGCACCAATCAACGCCGAAACTATCAAGTCGTAAGCAAGACATCAATATAACAATCAAGAGCTTAGGGGTTGAACTCGAAGGGAAACAAAGTACTGCCAACACCACACATGTACAGTCAAAATCAAGTATAAAATAAAAAGAGACCTCGCTTGACTAATAATATCTACGGGTTGTGTGTCATTTTATACTGGAAATGGTTACCTACGTTGACTGTACACGTCTATCTAAGTAGAAATTGGCGTCAAATGAAATAGCGCGTCACCTCCAAATAATGAGGTATCAAAGCTAGTGCCAATCAATCAGAGGACCATGGAGGGTAGGCAGGACCGCCCCTGAGCTAAATTAGCAGTCAGTGTAAACGCATTGTCGGTTGCGATGGCAGGATTGGATGGATTTTGTTTTGAAGCATAGTATAGAATGAGATGAATAGTTTAAGATGACCTTATAAACTACTGTATGCATTGTAATTGAAAAATAAAAAAACTAGAAAAAGTTGCAGATGTACAACAACGAACTGATGATGTCGAAACTAAGGACATATTCATAATCTCCTGGTCACTCCAGAAGTAAGTTACAGTTTCTTATAGTTAGTTCAGTTTAGTAGTCAAAAAGTCAAAAGTCAAAATTTATTTTATTCGAATTAAGATTTTTACAAATCATTTTTCGACGTCAAAGCTATCATGGATGGCACGTTCCATACCAGTGTACGCCCTCTGTGGAGAAGAACGGCCAGAAGAAACTCCACAGGAATTGTATCTTTTGTACTTTTCTTTTAAATATATAAAGAATCATAGCGTATTTTATAGTATATTCATAGTATATTCAAAGCAACGGGGGCGGAAGGACTTAGTCAACAATTTGTTTTATCGCCCATGTCTGGTACTAACAATGTGCAAGAAAAAAAATTGTACTAACACAAAATTGAATGACATTTAATATTCAACGAATTATCTTACAAAATTTAATGTTTAGCTACCAAAAAAGCCTTCGATGGTGCGTTTAATGCCCTATCTCACTAGAAAAGATTCAATTTTCTTGATGCTTTCAGCAAAATCTAAATCAAAGGATCATAAGTACTATAAACATCATTTAAGAGGGGCTTGACACCCATAGCAATCCATCAGGGGGTCAAAATAAAGAAACGCCCACGCACATAATTAGCACTCAAAGTAAACGATTGCTGATTTAGTACCGACCGTGGCGACATCTCTTATAGTGGGGGTGATTTGTAGGATTCTATACAAAAGTAACACTATATGTATTGGAAAATATTGAGCACATGTTTATTTTTGACTAGACCGATATCAATGAGAAAGATTCTATCATAACCATCAACCCGTGCAGTCTGGCAATTGAGAGATACTCAAAGGTAAAGCAGTAAAGATTACGAGACATAATCACCTGGATCTTGAAAAATAAAGAAGTAAAATCATTATCATATTCTGGTTTATTTGATAATCGTGCGTTGAATTCAGTGTAGATTTCAGTCATAAAACTCTTCGATAACGAACACAAAATCGTATACGAATTTACTGACCATATCTCGTTCAATTCAAAACATACACAATATCCGAATGGATATGAACTGAACTGAATAGTGACAAAAGAAAATCGCCCTTACAAATCACAACTCCGTAAGTACTTACCTCTCTTCCCAAAGAATCACGCACACCTATTCACACCTCGACAAAAGAGTCCATTCCCGCTTCCCCCAAAATCCATACAGCCCGCTCCCCCTCTGTCCACCCCCTATAATTAGCGTGGTATAAATGCATTGCTACTAATGGACATTCTGTGCACCCCGGCGTAGTCATTAGGCACCTTTGATGCAGTTCCCATGCTTAAGTGTCGATTTGAATTCGGTGGAGGTGGATAGATTAAGGTTCGCTTTACAGGATTTATGGTAAGTTTTGATTCATAGGTGTGTCAAATAAATCACCGTTATAAGTGAAAAACGACAAACATAAAGACATGTTTTAAAGGAGTGAGCACAAATAAGATCATCACTTTTAACAAATACCTATTACAGTCGTTCAGTCGACTCAAGTCAAGTGTAATAGTTTGAACGAATTCAGCGTCGTTATAACTTATAAGCGGCTTGATAATTTGTGTTTTATTGTGGCTTGGTTATCGATCAGTTAAATATTTTATATAGTTTCATCTGGCAGAATATAAAACTGATAATACTGAGTTTGAGCGTCTGAGTTTGAATTGATAATAGAGAGTTGAGCGTGTCAGTGATCTAGTGGCTAAGGCCGCTGCCTCCCATCCGGAGACGCGGGTTCGATACCCACCACGTACCAATGTGTTTTCGAATTTCGAATTCATATGTAGTACGTTTATTCGACGCTCTTACGGTGAAGGAAAACATTATGATGAAACCTGCACACTCCTGCAAAGAAATTCAAAGGTTGTGTGTGAAGTTGACCAACCCGCACTGGGCCAGCGTGGTCGACTAAGGCCTAATCGTTCTAATTCAGGGTAGGCTCAAGCCCCTCGATGGGGACGTATATGAGCTGTTGATGAATAATGAGTTGGTCGTCTTTACACAGAACAAGGGTTTAATTTCTAAATTACATTGTAAAGAAGCTGACATAATTACTAGAAAAATCGATAATACCTAAAATACATACACATAACCTCAACAATTTTATACTACCCACATAACGTTCACTCCTAACAATCAATAAAGTGAATAAAACAAAAAATGTAGCTCATAAAATATAAATCCATTCATCGTCCTTTCATTCAAAGATCCTATTCAAATTAGGAATATCAAACTATCGATAGCAAACGGTACTGTCAATGAAAATACTACAATACAATACATTACGTAGTTATAGAGATAGCTTAGCAGAATCCTTATTCCCTGCGTAGCAAGTGATAGGGAAGAGGGTAAGGTCAACTGAGCACTGGGCCCGGTAGACTGGCCATGTCAGGTGGTAATTTTGGGAATATCTAATTTAATATTTTCAAATGTTTTCTATTTAAACGCACTAGATTTGTAAAGAAATGTTGTTTTTTGAAATGAATAAAGTTTATAAATAAATAAATATATTTTTTATTAAATCTATGTTTCTTTGTATTTCGAATTTTCATGTTAGAAATTCAATTGAATAAAAAAGAAATGCAAAAGATACGTTTTAATTTAAATAATTACTATGTAGTTCGATAGTTTTTTTTTACTTGGTTTTTAATGCAAATACAGTAGAAAGGTCTACGTTTATTGTTAGTTTATTTCTAAAATAATTAATTAACTAACACGCTAACAAACAACACTACAATATTTGCAGTCAACCCCAAAATTTGCATATTCGAAAACGCCTAACGGGTCATTCCAATTCGATTATCATTTACCACTCGAAAAAGTCCCGAGTCGGCTCATCGTCCGAACAAAGATGGCTGCCCTACACGGCCCGATCAACCGATGGCCCTAAATACACACGGCCCTAATTTAATTAACCTTCTGAGCAATCACGGATTTACACAAGTATAAATATTGTTTTGCACAACGACCGACTTTGGCAGATGAAATTGGTATTTTGGAAGGTATATTTTACTTGTTAGTCTTATTACTACGCCCTTGTGTAAATTAATGTTAAGACGTTGATTTAGAAATGTCCGCCTCCGTAAAGGCTGAAGGTTACTGATATTCTAATGTATACAATTACAACATTATCTCAAATGCAAAACTAAGAAAAAATGTATAATCCATGTCAAACGTCCTCAAGGCGACATGCCTAGAAAAAATCACTGCATAAAAACAGATCCATAAAGAATAATAGTTGCTAAAGAGTAATAATAGTTGGTGCTTTATTCCCTTTTATCGAAGTAATTGTCACCGTAAGATTGTGAACGCCGTTAGCTTATAATCTTACTCGCGATATTATAAACATACGAAAAATTGTGAACTGAAACCAATCATTTACAATTTAACGTATTATTTCTCGTTAGTTTATAATCTTACGATGTCCAACCGTCAAATTGTGAACTAATTAAAAATTGGCATGTGATGGAACGCACCTTGCAATTAGTTAAACGTTTGACGTGTCCAGCGCAGCTATTCTTGGCTGTCATTCTGTAGGTAGAAGCTGCCAAAACCGACCAATCAAGAACACGGTTCACAATTTTACGGGTGATAAAACCCGACAGATTATGAACTCTGCACCTTTGTTTACAATTTGACAGTTTGACATCGTAAGATTATAAACTAACGAGAAATAATACGTTAAATTTAATATACGTTAATTGTAAATGGTTGGTTTCAGTTCACAATTTTCCGTAAGTTTATAATGTCGCGAGTAAGATTATAAACTAACGGCGTTCACAATCTTACGGTGACATATATACCTGTAAAACGCGAGTCAGGCCAAACATTCATGCACCAACTAGCTCGGTCGTAACATAACTAACATTCGGAGTTTAAAAAAGGAAAATCTATGGATGATTACTATTATAAAATCCATTTAGACTATGAATCACGCATTTTTCCCTGTTTGCCAAATGGCCAAGCCCATTGGTGACGAGCTGTAATAGCCCAGTAGTGGGGCATGTGGCGTGTGCGATCTGTCGCGTTAGATTAATGAATCAACCCCTCGTGCACCCTCGCACTTGAAGGTGCTATTGGAATATTCCCGCTTAAGATTTTCTCAAATTAAAATTGTATAATTTAAAGAGACTCTTTTATCGTGTGCAATGGAAGGTTTGATACTTTTGTTAGTAGTGGATAATACTCATACCATCCCAATACCAACTTATTGTTTTTTTTAAATTAAAAACCTAAGTATATTAATTTGATTAAATAATCGACTTAATTAAGGGTTACATCGATTATCTCGGTAGGTGGTCCTAGATTGTTTTAATCAAGTTCTCGTACGAACAATCAAATCAATGGCCCGTTACAGTCCACTGCTTGGACTATGAGCCTCCTCCACTTAAGTGGAGGGTTTTGCCATAATCTCCACGCTTGGCAGGCGGGTTGGAGAATGGAGATCGCAGATTAAAAGGTTACTGTATCAGAGAGCGCTGCTGCCGAATAATGGAGCATAATAATTTTATTTCTGTTAAAATCATTCATAATAATTTTTCATGTAAAAATGCTAATGAGGCCTTTTGGCTGGTATTTTAATGATGATAATATTATAAAAATCCACTTAGGGTCATAAAAATTAAGCATGGCTTCTATTATGCTAGACAAAAACA
The DNA here is from genome assembly GCA_951230895.1 of Carpatolechia fugitivella. Taxonomy (NCBI): domain Eukaryota; kingdom Metazoa; phylum Arthropoda; class Insecta; order Lepidoptera; family Gelechiidae; genus Carpatolechia; species Carpatolechia fugitivella. The sequence continues at coordinate 5,321,828 of OX579668.1, forward strand.
TAGAAAAACCGATCTGCTGCTTATCATTCCGCGTATGTAGTAAAAATCAACTAAAAACTCAATGCTTGTACGATTTGCGATATAAAATTTCGGCAAAACCCGAATAACCTTATGCTATCAGATCATAACGGAATAGCTCCCCATTTTGATGTCGGTTTTCAAATTTCCTTAATTATAAGGCGGAATCGTTTTGACACGGGGAAGGGTGGGGTATTAAGTACAGGGGGAGGGGGGACGTATGTGCAGATTGAGGTGCTTAATGTTACAGATCCAGGCTGATTCGGGTGCCATTCGGAAAGGAATTACTTTCTAAAAAGTAAAAATACTGAATTGGTTTCAAACACTACTAAGGGACTAAGGGTTGTTATCATAGGAGTAATCGCTTCATTATCCGTCACTTTCTTCCCTTCGTGAATAATATCTTCTTTCTCTCTTAATCTCTCTTGTAGGGTCTGTCAGCGACTTAAAAATCCTCACGGAAAAAAGGACCTCTTAACTTCTTGGTAGGACATGACTTCGTCAGGACGAAGGCACCTTGGTCCTACAACAACTGGGTTTTTATTATCAGCTTTCACTCTCAATCTTTCACTCTAGTGGGCCTAAGATACGCACGAAGACAAAAAGTCTCTCTACGCTCATTTCTATACTTAGGAAGAATAGAGAGCCAAGTCTACGTGAGCTAACATGCCAATTGAAGACAAAAATAGAGAAACTTGTCTTTTTTTCTTTGTTTTATTCTTTTGTCTTCTATCCCTAACATGCGCACTCAATATTTGTCTCAGAGGAACAAAAGACGATCACTATTTTTGTCTATTTTTGACGTTTGGATCAAGAGAACATGTCTTCAACATATTGAGTTGAAGACAATAAAGAATTGGCAGCAAAGTTATGTTTTATTAATGTCCGCAACGTGAATCATACTTTATACGCATAAAAAGTGAAGTACATCTTAATTTTCGTGTACCTATGCAGCGCGAGATGAAAGAGAGAAAAAATCCACAAAACAAAAAAAATGTCATTGCGAATTACCGGGAACACATACTTTTATTGATTTATTATTAAAATTAAGAGTTGTATGTATTGTGAATAGTTGTGTGAGGAGTTATTGGGTAAATTAACACTTTCAAAGTAATTTAAGTGTAATGTAAGTGTCTATTCTTCGAAGACTTCCGAATCTCAAAAGAGAAGACAAATTTTCTCTTCTCTTCCGAGAGTTTTGTCTACAAATTGTGCGCATCTTAGGCCTGCAGGAATTTAAAGAGCTCGTCATGTTAACTTTCTCTACGATTTCTCGCAGCCTTCTCCGTTATTAATTTTTAAGACATAGCAAATTTCTCCTTATCAATCCATCAAAAACAATTAAAATCGAATTTATCTTTTCATTTACAACCCTACCAAACTCACGAACCTATAACTAGCCAAATTTATCCAATCAGTGTTGCCATCGCTAAAATTGCTCATGATTTATACGTCTGCGAGTTTCGGCTGCTATTTTAGCTTTAGGGGATTATCTGCCTTCGTTCCAGCTTATACTAGTATTTTAGTAATACTTATCTTGTAATAGCAGCGATTAAAATTATCGACACGTTGGTACGAATGCAGATATAAAAGGAATAAAGTTTTCTGAAATTGTGATACTTGATTTTGTCTAAAGCACTGAAGTGCTGATTACTGTTTAAACAGCTAGGTACTTATTAAGTTTTTGTTTGTTTTTGTTTTTATGGGTAATTCGATACTTATTCTTTGTTGGAAGATTCATCATCATCACCATCTCAGGCGAAAGACAAAGGAAAAAGGCCAAAGGCCTCCCCCAAGGATCTACACAACGACCGGTCCTGCGCTGCCCGCATCCAGCGGCTTCCCGCTACCTTCACCAGATCGTCGGTCCACCTTTTGGGAGGCCTACCCACGCTGCGTCTTCCAGTGCGTGGTCGCCGTTTGAGAACTTTTCTGGCGAAGCGTCCATCAGTTCTCCGTGCAATGTGCCCCGCCCACTGCCATTTAAGTCTCGCAATTCTTCGGGCTATGTGAGCAACTTTGATTTTTTTGTGTTGGAAGATTAGTGACTAAAAAGCTGTTTTGATCCACTGCAACATACCTGTAAACAAGAGAAAAATATACTTTGTTAATAGCTGATACATTGCGTGTTTTTTTTTAACTAAAAGCGAGAACAAATGCAAGCAGATACCTATAAAATATTACCATCATCCAGTCTAACTCATAATGCGATTCATAAATCATAACAAGTCCCCGACACAAAGAATAAGAATAATGTTTCTACAAATCCAAAGTATCAACAGATGAGCATACCCATCTAATGTTTCGGCAAAAACTCAAAAGAAACATTCACCAAAACATCTCCCCAAAGAATTCGCGTCACAAAAGTTTTTATAACTAATCAAACTTCTTGGTCAGCGGCGTGCTTTGTGACTGCCAAATAATACAAAAAAAAAAAGAAAATAACCGAAATAATTCAGGACAAAATGGCGGAGTTTCCGGACGCGCCGGATATTGAAGAGGCATCGAATATTCTATTTTATATCTGCCTTAATTATCTGTGGCAAGTTTCGCGCCGTTGCTCGTCGGCTTCATGTTTCCAAGCGTATTTTTTTATTTTGCTTCGTCAGTTGTCTGGTTTATCTAGTTAGCAGGTTGTGAAAATAGAATTCGTTTCTGCGCAAAAGTTAACATGTTTCGAAATTGGAATCAAATAAAATAATGAAAAAATTCATAGAAAAAGTTATTTTGTATTACTCGGTGAGCGAACTGATACTTTGTTAACAAATAATGTTAATGTCATTAATCCTTGGAAATTTTTTAATCCATAGTTACATAAACGAAATGCTGATTTGTTATATATAAACAAAACGTGTAGGCTTATTAATTAGTATTGTCTTTAAACTTTTCATATTAAAAACAAATGCTGCTGGCTGTGATATCAACTAGAAAAACATAGCAGGAGCTAAAGGTCCTTATAACGCTTAATATGAATATCGATTAATTTTACGAAGAAGTAGGCATCTAATGTAATTTAAATGCTAAAGTTTGCGAATTCAAAATGGAGCTAATTCCTAACTAAATATTGAAACGTGATCAAAATTTGGAACTTAATGCTTGATTTATAATGTTTATAAACTTATGAGTGACATTATAACTTTCTAACTTCGGTGTGAAACATATGAATAATTTTATGCCTATTAGAGAGAAAACTTAGGCTTCGAGTTTGACAATTATTTACTGATGATTTCGAAGAAATTCAACATTAGCTCTTGAATACTAAATTATTATAATTTCACTGAATAATGGTAAACTTTAACGTGTTATTAATCAATAATAAAAAGTGATATTAGTTTTTTTCATATGGGAAATTAAACAAATAATTTTGTATGGTATATCTTTTAGTAATAATACTAATGAATACTATAACTAAACCTTTAATTTACAGCTCAAGCAAAGCAAATCTAATTACCAATGACAAACTAACCTAAACTAAACCACATACATGTCCCGACCATTAACAGCCCTACAATGATGATCCCTCTATAATGCCAACTGTTCCCGGTCCAATATCTAATTATTTTGAAACAATCCAATTATTTGCCGGAATCGTCGCCGAGCCCACTGGGTCACTAAATAGCGGATATTACAATCGCGGGACTGGAACGTTACGGAGCAAGCTTTTGTAATACTCGTACAAACACTTTTAGGTTTTCGCGCTTATGTTACAATTATTATTATTGGGGATGAGTTATATTTGTTAAGTCAAGTAAGTCAGGTAAGACGGGAAAATTAATACGATCCAATTCAATACTGTGCGTGCAGACCGGACATATCGTCATAATAATAACATTCATTTGAATATTCTAAATTTAAAAACACCACTAATATGTAGTAGAGTTCGAACCCGCAAAATTCGTTAAGAAAGCACGACCCGTATTTTTCATACTAACTAAAAAATAAAGACTTTTTTTTTATAGATTCGATCAGTGCAAATAAGAATGATCGATACATACAAAAAAGACTGAAATTAATTAAAAATTAAGATGAAAAAAGAAATGTTATCTTCAGTAAAATGACACAACCAGCTTCGCTTGTCCGTCTATATTGAAAGTTAAAGAATAAAAAAAATACGAACTGTTCAATAAAATTTTAATTTAAAGTCTATATTCTCACTATAATGATTCAATATCCCATACAGAACAGTCCCATCCCGCGCCCTTCCAATCGCACGTAAAATACTCAATCAAACGCAAGTTCTAAGCCGGCAGTAATAATGCAACAATAATAGTAGAATTCGATTCGCATACGACCGGGATTAGTGTCGCATGTGTTGAGAATAGCGCATGTGTAAAGATTATACGGTTGAGCGCTCCGATTTGCTGAACCAACATTTGGGTTAAATTAATTCGTATTTAGCTCAATAATTGATGTTTGGGTCATTAAAAAAAAGTAACGGAATTGGACTTGATATTCTAAGCTTTTGTATCCCACTATACCAATCTTCATCAGCTGTTGACGCAATTTCAGTGGCAGAAAACATTTTTTTTTTCAGAGTAATGATATTTTTCGGGTAACAATTTTGGTTTTGATTTTGTTAATGTTTGCAAGGAACCGGTGTGTTAGGAAAATTATTTGTTTCATTTGGATGTGGTATAAAAATAAGAATATAGTGTTTATATGGAGGTAGGTATACATTTTGTAACCATGTAAAAAATAATTACAAACATGTACACTACATTACGAAGATACGAAATATCCAAAAGTTAATAAAAGATTCATTCATTCCTTCAATAAGGAGGTATTTACATGATGTATGTTTATCTTTTCAGCTTAAAATTAATATCTGTAAAACAAATCTATAATAAAATTATGAAACACGAGCGGTTCACCCGCGGGTTTTACGATTTGAGATTTTCCCGTGGGATTAAGACTTTTTCCCGTAAAGTATCCTATGTGTTAATCCAAGTTACAAACTATCTCTACTCCAAATTTTCATCCAAATCCTTTGAGTACTTACAGCGTAAAGGCGGAACAAACATATAAATCCAAATATATTTTCACATTTATATTTACTAGCGGTCTACTCGCGGCTACGCTCGCGTTGTGTAAGATTTTCCCGTGGGAATAAGACATTTTCCCGTAAAATGTTTCCTATGTGTTAATCCAGGTTACAAACTATCTCCATTCCAAATTTCATTCAAATCCGTTCAGTAGTTAAGGCGTGAAAGAGTAACAAACATCCATCCATACATTCAAATCCATACATACTTATTTATTATATTAACAAGGATAATATTTATGTGATATAATAATATTCTTGTTGAAGCCTTATAAATTAACAGGGGTATCTTTTATTCTTGTAATATTAATTGTAAGAGAACTTGGGTACATTTTTACATCTTCACTTGCCTCTCGTGTTATATTATCATGTTTCATTTTGTACGGTTTCGTCAGAATACGAGTTGGTTTTAAAATATTGAATTTGTGAAACTGGAAGGTATGTAAGAACCATTCAGTGCAGAATTATAAGGTTTCTTTATAAATTCATACTAGGTTGAAATTTTAATAAAAAATATATCTGTTTACTTGAATAACAATTAGACCAAATCAAACTATCGCTTGTATAATAGAAAAAGTAGTTTAGATTAAAAATCATCTTAGAAACGTATATAGTTAGGTACAAATGGACATGTACATAAAAAGTATTTTTCCGCATTTACTCGTAACATGACCGCAGGGAATGTGGAAGCACTACGAAAGCATGTTGCGGTTAATACAAACCACTAAGACATATCACGAAATGCCGAGCCGCGACGGAAGCCGTGCGTTATATATATCATAACTGGATATCTTGTGTGGTTCTGCGGTTGCTTTTTTTTAGATGAAAGGCTTAGGTGTTAAGTTTCAGAAATATTTTTTTAACTCCAGTAAGGTTTATAACAAAGATATGACTAGTAGTTTTGTGATTAGTTCTGAAAAAGTGATAAGACAAAGTATGGAAGCGGTTCTTAGTTTAAATCCCGGTAAGGATGGTGCCAAACAAAAATTCTGCTGTTCGCAATGTGATACCCCTTGCTGAGAAAGACACGTTTGGACCTTCGGGTCGGCTATTGAGGCTAATTCTTAATGTCACGCTCTAATCCTTAATTTAAATTCGTCCGTCCTTTTCACGTTTTAAAAATGGAAAAAGGGCAGGAGTTGGCCATTCTAATATTAGAGCTGTCAAACATCGAATTTCAACCTTATTGCCATGTCGATTGCACAGTTTTAGAGAACACCTAAAACATGCGACTTAAAAATCTCTTAATCTGACAGCTATGCCCTTATTTTAGGTTATCATTCGTTCAAATTAATATCATTCATTCCCCTCGGTGGGGACGTATATGAGCTGTTGATGTTGATGTTGATTCGTCTGAATTCATCACCTCTCTTTTATTGGTCATAAAAACGTAAAGGATAGCTGGATTTTAAAATTAGGATTAGAGCATGACTTCCCGAATCGAGGCCATTATCTGCGTAAAAAGTTATTATAAGGAATAAATTGATTTCCACATTATATGGATTTGTGAGGTCGGTCTTCGAACTTATTTAATCCTACTTTGACGAAGCTAATAACTATTTTTGTAATTTTCATAATCCAACTTTACGCCAGCCCTTCGGGTGTAACCATTTTTAAATGTGGCGTCAATATTTTTTGTCCTAGGAATTTTATTTGAAAGTTTAGGAGAGACGATACTTTTGCCATAATGTGGAATATTCGATGGTTTCGACCTGCAAAGCTTTCTATTTTTTTAACACTGCTAACGTCAAATCATATAAAGCATTTTCAATACATTCTTTACCTAAATACTGATAAGTAATAAGAACACCTATCAACAAATCTAATACGAAATTATTCACAGTCACGTTGAAAATAATAAAGACTGGTGTAAGCCCAGTTAATTGTATCGGCGGCGGGGAATTACATATTTTAGGGGATTCCCCGATATAATCCCGCTGTGAGACGTTCGATCACGGAGCGATGGGAACCGATAAGTCTGCCGGGGAGAAATGTTACAGAAAAAATCTGGGGCAATATGGTAAGGTTGGTACAATGGTACTACGAACACAATAGTCCCTCGGTAAGAAATATACTTGGCATACTTGTTTAAATGACGTCATCATCAACAGCTCATAATATAGGTACGACCACGTCGAGGGGCTCGAGCCTGCCCTGAATTAGGATGGTTAGGCCTTAGCCGATCACGCTGCTGGCATGCAGGGTAGGTCGACTTCATATACATACAACCTTTAAAGCTCGCAGGAGGGTGCAGGGTTCTTCGTTTGGTTTTTTAAGTTAGTCGCATTTAGTTTTTCTTGTTTTTTTTTTTGGTGAAAACGTCGTGTTTAGTTAGAATTATACCAATTGCGTCGAGATCCATTTGTCTAAGGAACTAAATAGTGATAAGTATATATTAGTATATTCATATGTTATCTATATTATATATATCAGAAATCAGAAATCAGAAACATTTATTTGCAGGACATCACAACACAAAACATATGCATAAATAATAGTACATAATAATGCAACAGAAATTAAGTGAAAAATACAAACACAACATACTTACGAAATTGCCCCTGTGTTGCGACACCCAGACAAAAAGGACCTCACTCAGCAAAAGCCGTAGCCTAGCAAGGTACACTACGGCGCTGATCTTCCGTGAGCCCGGCAGAAACGCGGCACGGACGAACATCATATACCTACTTATATTGTTATGTATATAATTTTAAAATAAATAAATAAAGCATAATAAATAGTAATGGTAACTGATTTGTATAATAACATAAATAAATAAACATACATACACCGTACACCTATCCACTTCAGAAATTATTTTTGGGCGAAAGTACCCTGCGCGATTTATGTACGTCACGTCCAAGCAGACCTGGAATGATTTAGTTGTCCAGAGCTTCTAGTCCACAACTTTGGGGTAAGTAAAAAACCACCTAACTCTAACAATACCAGCCGAAGTACCCATCCCCACCGGTCATCCGTCTTCCGTCTAGCTGTTTACGTAGTCATGAGTTGTTTTTGCATTTTAAGTGTATGCGCTTTGAATATTTTTTAAATGAGTTTGATGATTTCAGTTTACGAATTGGCGGCGGCAGATCATTCCAACACTTGGTCGCAACAAACTTGAAACTACCGCGGAAGGCAGCTGTGCGGCAACGCGGTAGGGCGAGAGAGTGACCAGACGACCGAGTCACATAGGACTGCACATCGCGGGACCACACTAACTTTTTGTACAGATAAGAAGGCAGCTGATATTTTACCAGATTGAACAGTAAGGCGGCGATGTGTATATTTCTACGATGTTTCATAAACAATATATTGGCCTATATATATATCTTTTATATATTTATTTTTTATTTTAGTAAACTTATATGTAACGTTCTATGTATTTTAAGTGCTGATATTTGTATGTAGTTTATTATAGGAAACCAGCCACCAACCCGCTCTGCTCTTTCTATTTTTTACCGCTTTTTCTTAACCAAAGGTTGCCTGGAAGAAATTGCTACCTTAGCAATAAGGCCGCCTAATTAACTCAACTAACTGTAAAAATGTTTTCTTGTAAATTTTGATTGGTGTCAATAAATAATATTTGTATTGTATTGTAAATTTAAAGAATGAAATTCAAAATTCGTCTTTTTTTTTTTTTTTTAATTTTCATTGTACTCGTATGAGAATAAAATAAAAAGGTAAAAACGACAAAAAACGTGGCACTTTCGATCTTACTTAATATTATTCTTACCCCTTTATTATAATTATCCCTTTTGTATGAAATTATTGTTTTTTATTTAACTCTAGTAAGGTTTCCAACAAAAATATGACTCTAGTAGCTTAATATCTTACTTAATATTATTTTCACCAAAATAATTATCCTTTTTGTATGAAATCATTGAAATTAAAACCAGGTGTTGCTTTTGAACAGAATTCCAGACGAAATTAAAGAGATCCAGATTTATGGCCGAAAGCGCTTCGCAGTTCTTTAAACTCCATCGGGACCGCTTTATTATTGCAGATGAAAAATAACACTTTTAGAAGTGTTCTATTCTAAACTAAGATTTCTTTAGAATTGCTACGAATATAAAATTATATGAATGGTTTCCTTTCGCAAGAATGTTCTTGTTCATACTTACAATAATAAAATATACTCAATCACACCGAAACTGTGTATATTATAGTTTATGAAAACATTGTTTTTTTTTTTTAATACAGATTTTAAAATTAATTTACCTTCATTCGTTTCTCTATGCACTTACAACACTCAGAAAAAAAATTATAATAATTTAGAAAAAAAACGATAACGTTTCCACCCTGTATAAACAAACCGTTATTTTGAACCACAGACAAAGGAATTAATATTCCATTATATAATAATTATAGAATTGAATTATTCAATTCGATAGCAGCGTCTCGGCCGTCTCGTATCGAAATAACATTTCTTAATAGCAACTTGGAATGACGTGTGCCGCGCTAGTTGCTATAACTGCAGTATGTGCGATATTTTGGCAGGTCTATTGACGACTGCAATAATAGATATGTCGCAGTAAGATGGTTATAGCCGTGATACGATCATATCACTAGCTACAACTATCTTACGGCGACAGATACAAATAATAGTGGTTTCTTTTCACTGAAAAATACGAGAATAGCCTAATACAACTATCAATGTATAATAGGGGATCGGATTACTTTTTTTATATTTTATAAATCCAAACTTCTTAGTTTCTGCTATCGAACACTAAAATAATTTTTGCTCTATCATTAAAATTGCCCGAGCTATAAAGGTTTGAAATTCAAGATTAGACAGAGAGGCACATACCCACTTGTGACGTCAATTGTTAGTAACGCCATATAATCTCCATACAAAAAATCGTTTTTGAAAGAGACAGACATATTGAAACTAAAAAATCACTGTAAATTCTTTTTCCAACCGATTCTGTTTTTTTCTTCGCTAATCGTCTGCTACTAATCTATATTTTAAAAATAATTAATAAAATATGGTAAATTCATAAAATATGGTGAACAGTCCGATCCCCTATTAGAAAAGTCACTTCACCAAGTGCTCGATGCATGTAATACATTCATCAACGGCCCGTTACAGTCCACTGCTAGACTATGAGCCTCCTCCACTTAAGTGTTTGGTTTTGCCATAATCTCCACGCTTGGCAGGCGGGTTGGACATCGCAGATTAAAAGGTTACTGTATAAGAGAGCGCTGCTGCCCGTTCCCTGTTCAATGTGTAGTCCCTAAGTCGCCTCTTACGACACCCACGGGAAGAGTAGGGGTTGGTGACAAATGTATTCTACGCTGCCGTCACCACACGGCATTATTGGTACATTACTTATATAATATCAGAAATATTCAATACAAATTCAGTTTTTATTTGTATTATATCTCGTACAGTCTTATTTTCGCTCAAATAAATACCTCTTTCTCTTATCCAATTAAGATAGGCTTGAAGAGATTTCCATCGAAAGATAAGTGGAGCTTTTTCAACTAAAAAGTAAATCTATCTTTATGTTTATCCACTCAATAAGGACACGCATAAGCTATACTCGAGAAGTTTCATTCAGATATAATGAATGAATGAATGAATGAATACTTTATTGCACACAGTGAAAAAGCAGATCGTAACATAAGAATAAGGACAAGAAGAAGTGTACAGTCAGGCGGCCTTATTGCTACACAGTAATTACTTCCAGGCAACCTTTAGGTACAGGAAACTGTACTTAGAGCCCGGGATAGTGCAAGTAAAAAAAAAGTATTATTATAAGAAACATGGATATACAAATACAGATGGAAGAAATTGTATGTTGTGATTACCTATAGCTGAATGAGCATCTAACACTTTTGTACTTTAAAATATTATTTGTAAAGGTGCATCATTCATCGGTAATCCTATAACAATAAATAAACAATTAAAAAAATAGATAATGCTAGTTTAACTGAAATTATGAACGAGCTACATTGTACCTTTGTACCAATACAGCCCTTATACAACGTCTACGTGTTAATTTTTAACGGCACAAATGACATCCTAGTCGCATATCAGTTGGAACTCAAACGTAATTATGCCTTTTGCCGACACACAAATGCTAGGATATTCCTTTTTGTGACAGTTTCCTAAGAATACTTGAGTATTCTTCGTTGAAGTTACAATAACAGGCCGGTGTTTCTATCGCAAACAATATTAGTGGTACTTTTTTATTATTCAGAGCATTCGACGCACTGTGATTATTTTTAAACTGGCCATTTATGGTGATACAACAAAACTAGTAACTAGCTGTCTGCCCGCGGCTACTAAGATTTTCCCGTGGGAATAAAACTTTTTCCCGTAAAAAGTATCTATGTGTTAATCCAGGGTACAAACTTTTACCATTCCAAATTTGATCCAAATCCGTTCAATAGTTTAGGTGAGAAAGCGGAACAAACATCTAAACATCCAAATATATTTTCACATTTATAATACAAATGCGATGTGATTAGTGTGTTGTGATAGTGTGATGTGATTTGCGTTTAGTTATTGGAACTGGAACATTTTTTTTTCTAAGTTGGTAATATAGATTTTTCAACTCGGATAAACTAGTTGTGCAGAATGGAACTCGATGAAGCCAATTTACGTATAATATTACTTACTAGAATGGATCAAATTCTTTTTTTTTTGCTTTCTCTTCTAAGCTTCAGTTGCTTATTTTAGTTGGCAGCTTCATGTAGATTTTCAGATTGCATTACAAACTAATATTTGATATCGTTATTTCTTTCAGTAATATGAACACAAAATATACGTAAATAATTTGAAATTTCCCATATTTCGATCTAATGAGTCCAAGTCGAATTCTTGCCGAAAATTGATAATTTTTATTTATATATTAGAGAGACAAAACAGACAACTTTAGCCCGCGATAATTAAAAAAATGAAACGAAAATGCTTGTGTAAAGAAGCAGTAGGTAGAATAAAAAAAAACACCTCCTAACAAAAGATTTTGTTGTCGGAAAAGTGATACCTTACAAATACAGGTGTATAAACTCAAATAAACTCAACATCCTACAGAATCTTCTTCAAATCGAAATTGTAGTAAAAAATAACACGTGTAACCAGTCAACAACCCTATTGGTCTTATAAATTATTTTTCTTTCTTTCTTTCTTTCTTCATTCGATCAATTCTGTTCACGTCAAAGTTTTTGCCTACTAACTGAGGCCAAATAATTGGATACCTTTCTTTGGGACCAGAGCAAGTGGTGCAGCAGCGTTGCGTTAGTCACAAATAGCGCTATAATATATTTTATAGTATGGAGCAATTAGACCTGCCTAAAATTTCTATGGAGATAGGAGCCAAGCAAAATGGCCGTCTGCATACAGATCCTAGGTCCTAGGTCTTAAAAAAAGTTCACAATGTCTTTTTATAAAGTATGCCGCTTGAACGTACTAACTTTTTATCTACACGTTGAGATGTATTCATAAAGCTTGCGTAAAAAAAGCAAAAAGAAAATTTTAGTGATATCTATTAGAAAACATTTTACTATTACAGTACAGTACTTATATATTTTGGTATAGTATAATATAGTATTATATATTTTATAGTATACGCCTTAGTCTAACTCTAGATTCAATTGAGATGATGAAGACGACGTAACGTTTTTTTATTCATATTATCTTGATGGATCGGAAATTACACTTCAAATTCAATGATTGTAAGATTTTCGGTTTTCAAAGCATTCATTCAATTTTAAATCACTTTGTGGTCATCGCCAGACATCGCGGCTACTTTTATTTTATTACCTGTCGAATATTATAAAGAGCTTTCTTAAGATCAAAGGATCTGTTTATTTGCCTTTGACTTGAAATTGATGAAAATATAAAATATAGAATGAAATAAGTATCATCTCGAGTAAAAAAAAAACAAAAATCTGGAGCTTTTTCAATACTAGAGTAAATAAAATACATCAATTTCGGTCAGTTACGTATACTTATTATACTATAAAATATAAGTAACCTTTTCTAATCTGCATAAAACGTAGTGTGGGACGCCCCCCTGCCAGGTGGACTGATGACCTGAGGAAGGTCGCTGGTGGTGGCTGGATGAGGAAAGCGGGTAATCATTTGTTTTGGCATGCCCTTGGGGAGGCCTACGTCCAGCAGTGGACTGCAGTAGGCTGATTGATTGATTGATTGATTGAATCTGTATAAAAACTGTTATCACTTTTCAAAACAAATAGGTCTCTCTATTTTCAATCGTCTGCCGCATAGAGATGCACGATTTGGCTTTTGTCCATTCCGCCATCGATTTCACGATAGAACGTTCAAATTATAATATTATAGGTATTTATTCTATTCCATATAAAAAATCTAAGGAAACCCAGAGGTGTACAAAATCGATTCATTTGAACGCATTCAAGAGCAATACTGCGACCTTTCGCTGGGCCGCCGCATCCAAATCGCGATATCAATCAAAAACACTGTCTCTCACCATTTATCTTCCCAGCCGTATATTAAAAGGAAAACCGGAATAAAACGAAAAAAATCGGAAAAAACCGGCTGCGTCCGGAATTATTCATGTTAGGATATCGCCGCGGAAAAAACGTTGAGATTTCATCGGTTATTTTGTATGGGTTCCGGCAAACCGGGATATCTTTGGTGAGCCCTTTGTATAGACGTTGGTATTTTTATGAGTTCACCGTGATTCCAGAGGTGTATAAATATGTATTTTGCTAAGGTAAAGGTTTTCTCCAGTGTCATGTTACCTCGGCATGTTACCTAGGTAAGCAAGCACGATTCATTTTGCGATGAGACTGAGGGACGCCATCAGATAAGAAAATAATTTTACTTGGTATAACTTTGTAATCCGCAACTTCATCAGTCGGCTTATAAAATTGTCGTTATGGTTACTTAAAATATTCTGTCTAACAATAAGTTTTTGAAATTTACAGGGTTCCAGAAAAATATATATTTTTATACTGATCAGGATAGCTTCTTAGCTTCTTCGTACTCTCGTACCAGTGTAATACAACTGAGTTTGTTTGAGCATTAAAATTTGAATAATTATCTTTTTATTCCTAAAAGTGTAGGTAGGTTGTATTTATAATACGTGTAAAAAGTACCAATCAAAAGCTTTTCAACGCAAGATTTTGCTTGTGCAAATCGTCAATCCCCCGAAAGCAGCACTCATCAAAATCAAAAGCAATTGGGAACGTTCAAAAACAAAACGACGAAAATGAAACGTATTCATTTATGTGGCTTTGTACAATTTCCGTTAAGGGGCATCGGGTACAAGAGTACAAAAACAAAATAATGGAATCCCTAAATTGAACTCTGGCTTGTGACAGCGCGGTCGACGTTAAAATGTTCTCGTTTTGATATCAATCAAATTCTGTCTGGGGGTGCCTTCGTCTGCCTCCCCCTTACACTGTGGTCACCAATGTTTTTCGAGGGTTAAAATGAAGGCAATCCGGTTGTAAAAGTGTGAAAGACAAAAGGTCTGTCGCCTGTTTAGGGACACCGTTGGCGTTTTTGCATTTCCTGTTTTGATTAGTAAAATTAAGATTCTCGGAAGTAGAATCTGTGGAAATCATAGAATTTTCTTTTTGTTATATTAAACAAGTGGCTTTTTAGTGCAGTTACATTAACCTTCAACCATTACCAAACAACTCTTCCACCCCGTAATTTGAACCACTCAAATGCAACTGCTATCAAAAATCGAATCAGTCGTCCTGAATATTCATACGAATCCAATCGATAACAATGAAAGGGCGTACGTTCTGTAACATTTCGTCCGCTCGATATTAGATTTTGATGACCAATGCATTACGTAGCAGCTAGTCGTATCGTGTGTGGTTGTATGGAGTGCTACGTTATTCATAGTCGCGATATGGACGCGCGAAATTGCTTGTTACGATTCCAATTTGTTGCTTTAACTGCCATTGGGTTAGTGCTAGATTATATCTCAATTGAATTCAGCTTTGGTGTTGACTTGGATATGCTTTTGATTCGAGTTAAATAAGACAAATTGATATACCTATACCCTATGATATCTAAGTAATAACCTATGCTCCTAACACTTACAACATCATTCATTATAAATTCTGTTCATGTCTGATATGGACGACAGATGTGCAGCCAATCTGGAAACTAAGACTATTAAACCCATATGTCTGTTGGTATCCATTTCTGCATTAATCACCTTTTAATTCATATCATCTCATCAGAACAATTTCACAAAATTCCTTGATTTATAGATGGTAAAACCAATATTCACGAAATTAAATTTACACGTAGCATACCTAATAGACTTGTGCAGCAATCCCTTGTATGTTGTCATACCACTCATGTTTCACATACTAAAGGTGTAACGTTTCGCGTAGAATGCAAGACGCAGCCTGCATACTTAATACTTGCTTTGCATTTGATTGTTGCTATAACATTGTGGTTGTTATGTATGGTAATGAATGCTAAGCTGCAAGAATTGAGGAAGTAGTAAAATTATAAGTGGCCCTTTAAAAAGTAATTGAGAAATAAATGTCTTTACTTGACAGATATATAAATTGATGAAAAAAAAAACAAATTTTAATGTTCAGAGGAGCAATTACAATTTTTCATGATAAATATCATGACCCGTTAACTAACTCCACTTCCTTCCACTAAAGCTCAGGATTTTTCAAGGAGTTGTTATGCTGACGCATAGATAGAAAAATTGGAAGATTATGGTCGTAATGATTGGCTAAAATAAGCTACACCATTACAGATGACATAGCAAACAACTATAAAAAAAAAACAGAGACAGAGATACAGAGATTACAGGGAGTACAGAGAATTCTAAAATACAGAAAAAAAGAAAAATATTAACCAAACAAAAAGTAGAAGATAAAACTGAATCAGAGTTATTTGTAGCAAACACAAAACCGATAAAGACATTACAGAGCTGTTCCGTTCTTCTAGAACCCAACATTTTTCAATGTGATAAAATCAGCCCATAAAGAAAACTAAATGGCATAATTCTAAAACCGTCTTACAGTATGACATAGCCTGCACTGAAGTCATTATTCTCAATTGCAGCATGTAGCAGACTTACAAATTCAGAACATAACTAACTTTATGCTGTACGTTCTACATTTATAATTACTTTAAAGTTATTTAAAGCCGTATAATGTTTTATTTCATCTATGAGAAACATTGTAATAAAAAAGGTAATGCGATACTTATACTGACAGCCATTGCAATAGTAAGTAATGACTTTGAAGCGCATATAAATTCCACGAACGGTAATGGATTATTTCGAATGGTTTGAGCTTTTATTATTATTTATAGGATTATTGACTCTCCAATAACTAATGGAAGAACAATAAAATTATGAAAACCAAAAAGTATGTTTTTACTTTAGACACAAAAATAAAACAGAATATAAGACTATTGCAAATAGACAAATGATAGATAACTCGTTTGTAATAACGTCTATGCTAGATACTCATATGTAGTCAACGTAATAAATCAAAATTGAATAACAGAATCGCAGAAATTGAATTCCTCACATAATCATCGTAGCAAACAGAAGCCATCTAACAGCCCTTATTCCGAGTATCCCGCCCCGCTCGATAGAGTTTTCATATTTTTCACAGCTTCACAACTACGACCATATATTTGAAGTGCAGACAATTCATTTTTCAAATGGCGGGCAGCGGTCGGTGAAGTTCTGCCGACTTCAGAACCGAGCGAAGTTGGTAAACTTCTGATATTCGTGCCCGTTCGAACGGTCCCGATCCGGCTTCGGGTCCAATTTTATAATTCTAGTAAGTATTCGGATGCACAACGGTAAGAATTTGGAAATTTGATCTTTGTTGTTCAAAGAAATTGGTAGCGAAAGAATAACATCTCATGCTGATTAAAAAAGTCATATTGCTAAGATCGTGAAGAATAAGAACCAACACCCTTAAAGTCAAGTGATTGTCATTACAGTCATCTAAATCAAATACAGCCAAGCAAATATAAATTCGAGATGAAAAAAATACCTATCACCCCATAATTCACCGTAAACGACATGATCTTTCTCGAGCCTAATCGCGCGCTCCAGCGGAAGCGTTTGGCAGTGTGATTACATTCGTAGATCGCGACTCGTCACAACCACGACAAACCCATCTTGGATTAGATACAGAACACAAAAAATGCAAGATACAGAAGATACATTACAATTCCGAAAAAAAGTTAGAAACTGAAACTATAATAATTTAACTACGCGCTTTCATAGATTACTATAGTTTTTTTTTTCATGAAGGCATTCTGTCATTAGGACTTTGATTTTGACAATAGTGCATTCTGAGGCTATGGACATTATGACATGTGGAATTATAATACCCAGAGTTGATTATTACATGGCAGTTCTTGTGAGGATATCACAGTAGACATGATTATCTGTAAATATTTCCGAAGGAAAAGTTAATGCAAAATGGGCAAAAACAAGTAACTAAAAATAAATTTTAATAGTGTTTGTATTACTCGTACTAAAAGGGTTCATTTAATTTAGCAGCAGCCTTCGAGCCAACATCTCACAAGAGTGCGATGCTCTTCCCGCGAAGTGAACACAATAGGTAAGTATTTATACCTAAAATAAGCTTAGTTTAGAGATGGTTTAGAGGATTCCCGGGTACGGTAATCTAATCCTGGGGGAATGCGGCTCGCGACCGCAGCGGAAACGGAACCGGGGAGGCAAAGCGTTCGCGTGTGCCGCAGGGTAGCGTTCTAGGTCACGGCTTTTTCCGTTTAGATGCATTCGGGCGTATTCGGAAAATAAAGACACGAGAGAATGTATAACATTTTGAGTCTCGAACAGGAAAGTCAATTTCTGAATTTTTATATAAATTTAGTACTGAGTTTCATATTGGTAGCATGTATTTTAGAGCATTTCTGAAACTCAACAATTTTCATACTTCAATTATTACAACAGTCGCTAATCACGTCGTTTTGTATGGAATTCAACATTTCATTTTAAGGTTTAAAATAGTTCATAAAAAATGGACGTACAGTGTAATTTTTGTTTATCAGTGCTTCTTAAAATTAAAATATTAGTAATTTAACCCAATAGAATGGAAACAGTTAATTTATTTAATATTAACGACACCAATTTATTTCATTAACGGTTCAACTTGAGCCTTAATATAACAAGAGATTGTATCCAACATTATTACATTTTACGCTTGACTTGAGATCATTTAATAAACTTGCTTCATCTTTAAGTTATATTTTCTTCAATTAACTCATAATATTAATATTGAAACTCAAGAATTTGAAAATGGTTTGAAAATGTGTATTCATTTAAGTACAATATTTCAAAATAAGTTGTAGCGTATTTTCATACAAATTAAACATAGTTCAGAAACTAGGAGGTTGTAAAATTACAAACATTTTGCGGTAACAAAGCTTTCTCATTATCCTTTGTTATTTAGACTTTTGTTACCTTACACTGTACACTACGGGACACAATAAGAGATTGAGTACCCAATTAAACTCAGGTTGGAACAGGTAATTTGTGCTATAAATAGTACTATACTTACTTATTCAAATTATGAATAGTTTTCATTCGATTCTAAATTCCATGCATTTATTTCTTACATTAACAAAAGTAAAGCAACCGCAGATTTAGCTTCATCATCAACAGCTCATATACGTCCCCACCGAGGGGCTCGAGCCTGAATGAGGCGATTAGGCCTTAGTCGAAACCATGCTGGCCCAGGGCAGGTTGGTAGACTTCACACACAACTTTTGAATTTCTTCGCAGAAGTGTGCAGGTTTCATTACGATGTTTTTCTTCACCGTAAGAGCGTCGAATAAACGTACATATGAATTCGAAATGTGGTACGGATCGAACCCGCGACTCCCGGCCCTAGCCACTAGACCACCGACGACGCTCTCTAGATGTAGCTTCATCAAATCAAATCAAATCAAATCAAATATCCTTTATTGCACATAAAAACACTCATACAAACACAGACGATACAGGAGAAGGCAATTGGCGGCCTTATCGCTTTGAGCGATTTCTTCCAGGCAACCATTGGGCGAAAAAGAAAAACAAAAGGATGAATACGCGGGTTCATTCGTAGTATATTCTTTTAGTGTTTCCATTTGATCATTATGTATTTTGAAAGACGTGAAGGTGGTAATTCTGGCAGCTACCACACAACAGATAGAAGTCGATAAGTCATTCGGAAGCCATTTAGCGGTTTTTCAACTCTCTTTTCTATAATTGGAGCTCTTTTGTATGCATGCAATAAAAAAAATCTTGTACTGATATCAAGCTAGAGTCAAATCAAATTAACGGCCCGTTACAGTCCACTGCTGGACTATGAGCCTCCTCCACTTAAGTGGAGGGTTTTGCCATAATCTCCACCCTCCTGGGGTTGGAGATCGCAGATCAAGCCGTGTGGTGATGGCAGAGTAGAATACATTTGTCAACAACCCCTACTCTTCCCGTGGGTGTCGTAAGAGGCGACTTAGGAACTACACATTGAACAGGGAACGGGCAGCAGCGCTCTCTGATACAGTAACCTTTTAATCAAGCTAGAGTAATCAATGAAATCCTGTAATTTAATTGCCAAACATAAAGCGTTATTCTCAAGAACTAAATTGTACATCTTTGCATCACTTGTCACTATACTTGTATGTAAATGTATCCTAACCTTTTTATCTTCAGGTGTATCATTCGTTAGTAATTAGTTAGGCATTCATTTCCTTTGAAGATCACACACCTAATTAAGGTATAGTAATGAAATAATTACGGTTGGCTGAATATTTCAGTGCCTACCTTTGACGATTACTCTTCATCTACATCGTACATTGCTCGTCCGAAATTAATTGCTTAACAAACTGGTGTTGCGTGTACAGCAATGTAAATTGGAGAGAGCAAAGACGCCTTGCGATTTAGGAAATGTTGCGTGTTGGTACACTTGCGTGGGTTATGTGGGGATGTACTGTTTGAAGAACAGGTGTGCAAAGACATTTTACTGTACAAGTTGGAACCGTGACTATTTACATATATAAGTAGATGATCGTGTCAAATAACACACCTATTCAAAAGAATAAATAATAAACTACTCATTGGTTCACCAAATGAGAACTTTGTCCTTTTATTAGTCAAAAGAGAGCATGCACTTTGATTAATTTATTAGTTTGTTTTCCTTTCTGTATTTCGGTGGCGAATATAAGTCAATCTACAGCAGGTATAATAACTGCCTGAATTCCAAAAATGGTAGATCCTTATTTAGAATAATTATTAAAAAATGACAAACAAAAGTAGTAAAAATTCTAAATATAAATCGTCCAAAAGCCAAAGGTGCAGAAAAATTGGTAGAGCAGAAAAATTACCTCCTTACAAACTTCCGAACAAATCCTATTAAGAAAATATAGAAACTTCATTTAGAAACTCTAATAACTCTATCTATTCAGCTGACAACGCTCGGCGCCACCGTCGCCGTAGGGTTAATAAAATGCATATCTACTTCACATTCGACAAAGAGTTCCTACCATCTCATACTTGACTATACGAAGCTTCCGATTCTCGAGAAAACTTACTTAACCTAAAAAGAGACAAGAGAAGTAAATTTTATTTTCGAAGTGCAAATATAAAGTTATGACGTTATTGGCACAGATTTAGTTCGAATGAAAATTGGCAGAATATCTCTATAGTTTTTCATACTTACATTATCGTCATGTATAATTTTTGCATGAATTTTGTAATACACCCTCTTAATCAATAGAAAAGCATCAAGTTTTGCTAAAATAATTTATAATATAAGGCAGAACATTTTGTGTAAATTAATTCGAAATTGTGAGAATCGGCCCCAGAATACCTCTAGAACCGAGGTTATTAAAACAGTTTGAATCTCTTCAGAGTGAAATGAAGATAAACCAAAGGAGGAAATGGCTTACAGTGCAAATAAGAATATTTGAATACGGTAGATGCATGCAGACACCAAAGATAAATGAAACAGCACGGGGTTAGACCAATAATCTTATGAAAGTTGATCGAGGAAAAAGAAGTAAAAATTTACTTATCTGACACAAATAAAAAACATTTTAGTTTAAAAAAATCCAGGACAATCTTAGTTATATTAGCACACTAAAACGTCTGAATTCACTTGGCTAGTTCGTTAATAAATTGACAACAAATGCGTTCTTCTGTGTAAGCAAAGAACTTTAATTCAAGATTGCAGCCTTTTGTTTTCGTAATTGATGAGGCAAATAAAGTCAAATGAGTCACCACCCTATAAAAGTTTTCAATAGAAACTCAGGCTAAACAGAAACTATATACGACTCTTATTGAAAGTCAAACTACTGCCAGACTTGGATGACTTTGAATTTGTTTGGCTTAAGGTTGAGCATTGGAAAACAAACTAATAAATCAATCAATTTTTTATTTTACTAACCAGTCGATCAAGTCATAAGTGCTAGAGAACTTCTAAATATTGCAGAAAAAGTGTCCTAGTAATCCTAGCGTTTGAAAAAGTCGTCAACGTATATGTCGCCCTGCGATTAGGTAGAACAGCATGATTTTGTAATCCCTAGCAAAATTTAAATAATATCAGACCATCATAAGCAACAACTTTTCCCAAGGAACATGGGTTGGAAACCCCCAAAAAAATTTCAACCTCCCATATTAGTAAAGTTGATTGTGTATTTTGTATGAAAAGTAGATTTTTTTGGGGTTTGGAAAATGTTCCTTGGGAAAAGTTGTTGCTTATGATGGTCTGAACATTATATTTAAATTTTGCTAGGGATTACAAAATCATGCTGTATACGCAAGGGAACTGGAGAAGAAAAGACAAAACCTTAAAGGGGCTTGCAATGCTAGAAGCTTGTGCAGGCCTGTTCGAGCAGATGACTAATTTATCCAGACAATAGGTTAATTAAAATTTAATTGTAACAACCAAAGCCAGAGCAGACTAGAATTTACCTTCCTCATGTAGTTTAAACATAATAATATCTTCAACAGTAAATACGTTTCTCTCATGGTAAAGTAACTGTAACAGTCTTTTGAGCATCGTCTGCGGATGTTTGCCGTCCATTCGCTTGGAAATCCTGTTTTGGTAGCAACTTTGTTTGTGCAGAGTGCTCACGGTGCTCCTCAGAAGCTGAATTTTGATGTGGGAATTTCATGTGTATTATTCCCAAGAAACTTTGTGTAAAGATAAACTATTCAAAATATAGCTACGGTGTTATTTACACAATCATATTTTTTTGATAACTTTTTTCCCATTACAAGTATCTTTTGATTACTTACTGGGAAGACTCAACACCACTATTGTAAGAATATTTTTTTTTTATAATTGCTCATTGAATTACTATTAGCCTCATCATTACTGAATACAGTCTTCAAAACTTTCAAAGCTTCTCTTTCTTTGGCTTTAATAAGTGAATATATTAGAATGTTTTCGAAGCTCGGCTCATAAAAATACTTGTCTTTATATTTTACAAGTAGGTTCTGTAACAAAAACTCAAACTAAGCTCCAAACATAACCTAACCTTCTAATTCCCACAACAGAAGCACTCAATATCACGAATTGGTTCCTTTCAAAATCCGCACAAACTCCAAGAAACAAACAAGTTCTAAATCAGCGTAGCCATGCGCGGAACTTTCTGGAACCTACTGGATTAATCTGGTTTGTACCAGTTCGTCCGAATGCACCAACGAATTGACAGGAGAATACTATGTTTACTAGAGTTTATGATGGTCACCTCACCATACACTGTTTGTCGAAAAACAATAATATTATGTCTTTTAACTGCCTATGGTGACTGTAAACTTTAATGCGTTTTTTTAGAGGGTAATATTTCTTATTCTGACGTTGAATCATGAAATTACCTCTGTTTTTGAGGGGAGTCCGTGTTAAAAGTGACTTTAAAATAAATTGCTTTTTAAGAAGTTATCTTGTTTTGCTAAAGCATTGTGAAGCCATTAAACAAACATGCCATTTCGTCAGAATCGGTTTCTGACTTGGCTTGGCTAGCATTCGGTTAATTCTAAACTAAACAATGCCAATTATAAATCGGTGGAGATTCATTTTGGCATTGTTTAGTTTAGTTGCTTATGTATTGTTATTACTGATGTAAATCACCCAAATAAAATGAAATAAAGCCTTCGCCTACTCTATGATCTGTGGTTTCCAGTGTAATCCGGTTCGCAGCGGTACAGTCCGGCTGAAGCCAATCTGATTTGAAATTATAAACAAGCACTTAGAAGTTAGAAGTTTGGACGTTTCGATTGATAGATTAGAATGGATTTGACAGTTGATTTACAATAGTATTGTTGTTAGGGAAACTAATACTGATGTTAGGCTCGGCTGGTGGTAATTCAGTGATGCCTACTTACAAATGGTTAAAACTGATAAGCAATTACAAGTTAGATAGTGAAAATAATAGGGCATGTTGATTTTGTTCTTGTGATAGTGAGATCAAATTGTAAAAGCTACTAAGTAGGTTTTCGATAAAGTGTTGAGCAACAATATCTTAACTAAACTGGAACATTCTCATAAAGTGGTTTGTTGTTTGATAATATTCTCGGATTCGGGAAGTCGTCTTCTTATTATAATTTTAAATCATTTTCGTTTTTATGACCAATGAAAGAGAGGTGATGAATTCAGACGAACAAATGATATTATTTTGAATGAATGATAACCTAAAATAGGGGCATAGCTGTCAGATTAAGAGATTTTTAAGTCAGTTGTTTTACGTGCTCTCTAAAATTGTGCAATCAACGCGTCTATAAGGTTCAAATTCGATATTTGACAGCTCTAATATTAGGATGGCCATCTCCTGTCCTTTTTTAATCTTTAAAAGATGAAAAGGACTGACGAACTTAAATTAAGGATTAGAACGTGACTGTGTGAATCGTGACCAGTGTTCCCGTATTCAAACCCGGATCAAAACCCAAAAGGTCTGACCACAACATTTCTTCAAATAAAATGTTAACAATTCGCAGTATTTGTACAAGCTTATAATAATATTTTATGACAAAACTGTGTACTTATCTGAAAAATGCCTATCAAAGGCGGCCTTAAAACATTTAAACGCATTCTTTGACGCCGATAAAATTTCCAAATTAATTATTATAGCTCGCCGGCTTCCGCGTCGACCCACGTGGATGAAATTCTTATGAAGGACTTTAAACTTTTAGATTAAAGCTCTTATTCCTGTGGATCATAGAGCTATTATGTGAGATATAGGAAATTGAAAATAATAATTTGTATACGTAAAGGTGGTCGGCTGTGTGTTCCTATTGGTTCATAGAGTTAAAAATTGGCATGTTGTCGAAGAACTGTTTTTAAATTAGTTTTTTATCTTTATTGAAGTAGAAATCATCAACAGCTCATATACGTCCCCACCGAGGGGTTGGAGCCTACCCTGAATTAGGGCGAATAGGCCTTAGTCGACCACGCTGGCCCAGTACGGGTTGGTCGACGAAGTAGAAATACAGAAATGCAAATGAAAAACACCATAACGAAAAGTCGTTTTAGAAAAATATTACATAGTGCTTTGGTAGCCCATTTCCGTAAAACATGCTCTAAAGCTACCTACAAAAAACTCGTACAAAAAAGTTCATCGTGATCGCTCCAGAATATTTTTTAGATAAATTTAAGATAAACGTAAAACATACAACCACTATGACAGTTTTATCATAGATAAAGACAGTAAGATTAAGATTATTAAGTCATCTTGCCAGACTCTCTCACTCACTCTTTAGGCAAACGCTATGGAACACTGTTTGGGAAATGTGTGGCAACGCCTATAAACGATACGTCAATGTGTGCGTGCCCGAAATGTGCCGAAATGGCAGTTTGTTCTGAGTGGACTCTCTGTCTGGGGATCCGCGCCGCTGTACCTACTTTGTGCCTTTATCTACCTTATTGCATTACCTGTATATCTTTAGATACAAAATAGAACTTCTTGTGACAAGTTGTCTGATACTCCTATATTAATTTTACAACTTTCAATAAGTACTGTACTATCTATCTACAGTTATCTACTCACTTCTTACTAAGACTTCGATACTCCACGTTATTAAACTGAAGTATCTCTAGGAGTTATAATTTCTCTGCTACAGCGCAATCTGCTCCTAATTGATCGTAATACTAACTAGTATTTACGTCAGGAATGTAACAGCTTTCTTTAGGGTTGGCACGATTAAAATTATTTTTATTATTATAAAATTTTAGAAATGCAAATGAAGCTGTGTTTCTTTCAGTTTTACAGTTTGATGGATCGTAATGTAAGGTAAGCCCGAGTGATGATATTACATAGATTTTTTAACGGGGGACGAGGGCTTTGAAAATCCTCTTAAACAAATAAATATTTACAAAAAACAAAACAACCAGTTATATATATTCTCAATCCGCAAGAAAACATCTAATCTAGTGGCTACATTCTAAAAGCCTTTTTTTTGAGCAATGATAAAAATCTGTTCAAAATATTAATGTCTAAACAAAAATTCGTCCGTAGAAACTTTTTTTATCAACTTGTTAAAATAATAAAAAAATAAAACAAATTAGATTTTGCCGTCCCTGAAAAACAAGCAAAGCAGTCTTATTGCCCTGTCTTAACTTAGAAAAGTTCAATGTTATCAAAAGTGCTTTCCATTTAATACTATTGATGTCTGACTTCCTGACTTACGGAATTAACGTTGATTGTGATTGTGACTGTACCTTCAACAGGATATAACCATTACTGATTGAAGGATAATTTTTTGACTTTTTGAATAATACGCACAATAAATTTTATCAGCGTAATGGCATTGTTCAAATATTGCGTCAATTTGTTTTTTTTATAAAATTCAAACAAAAAACATTCTTTGGAACACTAGTTTTTAATAAGACTTTTTTAAATCTATCAAATTTTGAGTCGGTCCAAGTTTTCTAGTCTCTACTTTAGCTAACTTCTTAAAAGTACAGACAACGGCACACCAAGCGCAATTCAAATCACAGATCTGTCGTCGTAACAAACTAACAATGTTAAAACGGAACTCAAATTAACATAAAATAAACTAAATAGGTAGTGACCGTATTAGTGAAATTTTACATTGGATAGAAAGATCCTGCAAATAGAATCAATGTGGAGCTCTCATTTTACAGTGTATTGTTTATCGAGTCAAAGACACTGTAACATAGTTGTCTATCCCTGTCTGTATGTATGGAGCAACGAATTATTCTATAGTCAAGAAACGTAACTACGCTTCAAACACTTGACCCCACCAAATGAATACCAAGGAAGCCGGGGGAAAAAAAACTATACCATACCACATTCGAATACGCGGTACAATGATTTTTTATATGACTCGGTTTGTAAGAACGTCGAAAGTAAGCTTTAATGTACTGCAGCGACATCATCTGCCTATTTGTCGTCGTCTGTCAAAATTAATTGTGCGAGTTAGGTGTTATGTTTACTCTTCTTGACTATTGTAGTTCGTTGGTATGGAGGCTATAAATACTATTGCCAAATTTTAGAGTCAGCATTGAGGTAAAATTATAATTGTAGAAAAAAAAAACAAAACACAATTATAGATCACCAATTCTTTGTTTCGGAGTTGCCATGGGATAAGTAACATTATAAATAAGATACGAACTAAAAGCAAAGAATATAAACATCTTAATTCATTTATTAATGTTTGCTTAGTTGGAAATAAACCAAGAATCGTAGGTACACGCACAAACAAATAGGCAAGGACAGAGAGGAATGCGGCAGGACTTCAAGACTGCCTGGAACGTCTATTTCTGGTACTATAATAATATCTGCTGTTATGGTTTACTGAATAATCACGTGTGACGTTTGTAAAACTAAATAGGTTAAAATTTTACATCACCAAATATGCCCGTAAAAATTATTCCCAAAATAGTTTCACATTTTCAAAGATCCTTTCCTTCTAAGCGGAGTGAAACTAAAACTCCATGCACTCTCAGAATACAAACAAAAGCTCTATTAGCCTTACCTACAACTTCCTTAGTTTCTAAAACAAGGTCTTGTTTTACTTTATTACTCCAGAAAATTTCCTAGAATTCTTCGTGGAGCTCCCTCCAACTCGCCGAAATCGTTTCGTTACTCTATTAGAGGTGGCTGTGAGTTTATTTCGTTGAATTTCCCTACACACGGTCTCCGGAAATGTGTCGGTTCCTTCGCGGAGCAATCGGTTACTTTGTACCCGATTTTACTTACTTCTTTGTTGTTTCTGCTCTTTGCTTTGTTTCTGAGGTTTCGTGTTGTTTTGTGTTTCAAAACGTTCGTTTATTTGGCTGTATGCGCGCGCGCTTTACAGTAGTTGTAACCGAGGTTGTACTTTTCTGTAATTTTTATTTTGTGCAGCGATTTTTTTATAGCCATTCGCGTTCTGTTTGAAGACTTACTTTAGCGATTAGTTTGTTGAAAAAAAGGTTAAGGCCTGTCCTGTATTAGTTTATAAAATATGCAACTACGAATTTTTTCAGGAATATTTCAGATTAACTTTTGAAAAATAAGAAAAAAAGCCCAGGTGCAAGTCTTACTCAATAAGTATAAATAGACATATTTTATCATTGCCAAGACTCTTTTTGTATTGTATACACTAACATTATCTCAATTTTCGGGTTTTTTACCACGGTTATATTTAATATTGTTACCTCGATATACCATGGTAACAAACCCGAACATTGTGATAATGTTAGGTAGTGAACAACCACGAAAATCTTAAAACATATAAATGATTTAAATGGTTTTATAGCTTCAAAAATCAACAGATTTTAGTAATTCGTATTCATTTTAACTGTATACCTCCACGCGTTTCTAAAAAAAGGGTCTTATTTGATAGACCGACGGCGGTGACTTTGAATTAATCTTTCTTTTTTCCTTTAAGGTACAGAACCCTAAAAAGTACCAAACAGCACCAACACCGATTACCAATTCGCTCTCCAAAAACTTGAGAACACGACTCTAAAACACTGAAAGAAGAAAATCTCCCGCCAACTTGCAAAGCAAGATGGATTGGCATTGCCTCCCATAGCCCTCGTTCCTATTTAGTAGTTCATTGATGGATCGGCGTCGGGCGATTGGTATACGATTGGGAAATAACAGGGATTGTTACTTATTATGTGCCTGTCAAATATAAGGAAAGGGTCGGATATGGAGGTAGCGAGAAAAATTGGGGCAAATGTGATGGAATCGTATTACAAGTTCAGTAATGGGAATCATAATCGATTATATAGATCAAGCGTATATAGATCAGAGCAGACGGGACCCATGGTTTAACATGCTTTTCAAAACACCGAATCGTCTTTTTAAACCAAACCAGGGAAAATCTAAAGTCTAACAAATATATGTTCGTATGACAGTGTCCCCACCGAGATTGAATCCGGAATCTGCGTAATGAGTCAAGTCAAAAACCCGGAAAGTTCGTAATGAGTTAATTGACAGCGCATGTTACTTAAACCTAAAAGCCTTCCCTAGGATTCTCTAAAACCCGGTAACTGACTAAATCTTACTAACATGCCAAGCGCAAACCTAATTTCGTAAAGGCTGTTCCACATTATTGTTTTGCTCTTAGTTGTAAATCTATTTAGTTTCACCACGTTCATGGACAGCAATATTGCGTTAAGCCATTTAAAAACCTTATAATACATTTGTCGCAAAAATCACACCGAAATATGCACAGAAACTATGTATAGGTAGCTTGAATTGCGTTGTTTTTGCAAAGACGTAAGCAGATTAACGGATTGCCCAGCATAAGAACAAAACAAAAATATCAATTTAGTTTTACAATTATTTGATTGTCCAGCAGTTTTTGAATCCGTCAAACGCTTTCTCGTAGCGAAAAATTTCGGGGGTAACCATTAGGGCGACTAACTATAAATTACTTCAAAAATTCATCGCTCACGATTATCCCTTAAATCTTTTCCAGCATTCCAAGAACCACATTTCAGCTCACACGAGTGAAAAGCGTAGAAATATGTAACAATTTTCCGGTACAATATTATTGCGTTTTCCCGGAATTCACTAGGGACGCGCCGTGCTATTCCCGCAAAATCAATAGGCAGGCCTTTGATCCGTGACGGGGAGGCTAACTTCGTTATCCGATCATATATTTTTATTTACTTTAGTCTCGAGATATTCTTGAGAAGGTCCAAAAGTAGCCAGGCTGTTTTCTGGATCAATGATCTGAAATGGATTTTTGGATTTGGCACTAAGTTTGCCGTTGTTCTTGAGTTTGTAACTTGTCGGCCATTTAAAATTTGCAGAGATGGTTCTTTTAAACTTCATTACTGTTTGGTGTATATACCGGTAGTTATTTAGATAAGTATTAGATAAGCATTAATCCGTGTGGTGACGGCAGAATAGAATACATTTGTCACTAACTCCTACTCTTCCCGTGGGTGTCGTAAGAGGCGACTTAGGGACTACACATTGAGCAGAGAACGGGCAGCAGCGCTCTCTGATACAGTAACCTTTTAATCTGCGATCTCCAACCCGCCTGCCAAGCGTGGAGATTATGGCAAAACCCTCCACTTAAGTGGAGGAGGCTCATAGTCCAGCAGTGGACTGTAACGGGCCGTTGATGATGTTGATGAAGCATTAATCAATAAGACGAGATTTATTTAAGAAGAATTACAAGGCATACTTTAAGAAAAATTTAAGATTTAAATTTTGTTTAAAATGAATTAAGTCCATGACCAGGTATTTAAAATATGTAGTTGATCCTTTATGCTGCAGAAGACAAAACATACAGGACCAGGCTCATGGCTAAACTTTGAGACAATAAAAAAGACTAGTTTAGTAGTCAACAACCACGAAGATAGAACCAATAAAATAAAAAAATCACCCAATTTCAAACGTAACAGAACATTATTTCCAGTCAAGCATGAATAAGTACACGATAAGTAAACCATATCCAATTTTATTGTAGAACTCAATATCGCCCACATTTCACGTCTGCTACCTATCCAATAGTAAGTAAATCCAATACTCTGGATAGACAGTCAGGCATTGCTATAGGCTCAATATACACTAGACCTAGACTTGCGAGGAACTGATCTTATTCCAGACAATAATACGGTCTAGGAGATATTAAATGTTCTTACAATTGGGGGAAATGTTATACAATTTTCGCTTATGTTTAAGGCTACTTCTTTGTTGATTGTCCCACATTTAATGCAGTTCCCACAAATAATGAAGTCGCCGTAGTCGAGATCAGCCAAAATAATGATAATGACGATGGTGATATAAATTCAAATGTCTTACAATCTTTTAAAAAACATAAACCACACCCAGAATCAAAAGAACCTGCAAAATTTAATAAAATCGTTAAGACAAAACTCGAGCTAAACAAAACTATTCTTCACGTGCACGATTCATTCATTATGCAATTCAAATCAAAACTGTCCGGTTTCCAAGCTAATGTTTAAGGAATTTGAATCAAATTTATAACAATAGAGAAACAGTGCCCCTCGTTAGCGAGGCAGGAGCCACATGTTCAGGAGAAACTACGAATAAA
This sequence comes from Carpatolechia fugitivella, assembly GCA_951230895.1. NCBI lineage: Eukaryota > Metazoa > Arthropoda > Insecta > Lepidoptera > Gelechiidae > Carpatolechia > Carpatolechia fugitivella. Next base: position 5,352,365 of record OX579668.1, read on the forward strand.
TAGCCAAATCTACATATTTAGTGTCGGCGCAGAATTAGCACTAACTGGATGAGACAGGTGAATTCCTTAGGGGACGCCATTGTCCAGAGGCTTATTCTCACACGGAATCGGCTACTTTCCATAACACGTCTCGTCTTGATCGGAAACTTTTCGTCAATCGACTTATTCTTATTTATGAATACACCCCTAGAAATGGACGTCTTTTATGATTAGATGTGCCAAGGTAAAAGATGGCAAGTAGCGATATTTTTCTCGTTAATTAGAAATATTGTATGGTTCAATAAGCACACTATTAAGATAGCAGGACTAAGCTAAAACTAGCGACAGTTTTACAAAATGTTATAATAGTGAGATATGAGGCTGTTATATTATATACCCCTATATAACTACGTTCTTATACCTATATATTACAGGTTCAAGAAAATCTCTATTTCTCTTATACAATTTGGTTGTTATAAAGTCTGGGTAGAAATACATGCTATTCACAGATAAATCTTACGACATGACGATGTTATGATAACAACCCTTTTACTTTTATTTTGTACCAGTCACATCTAGTTTCGCCACATCCGGAATGTTCGCGTGTTTTCATGGCAAATTTAACAGACAGCGGTGGTCCGGCTAAGTCGGCTCTTAAATACCTAATGTATTTAGTTATTTAGTTAAGGCCCCGGGCAAATGGTTTCGTATTTATAATTTTAGGGCCGTATGAGTTCGAAAAGCGTGTAGTGAGATGGAATTGTTGTGTCCATCAAGATGTTTTTCTAGTCTTTAGGATTGGTTAGGTTGAAAGGTGACGAAAATGTAAAATTAAGGTCTAGGTTGGATTTTCTTTTTGTAGTATTGTAGGCAAGAGTGAATGGAAATGATGGAAGAGGAAGGCCAAACAAACTTTCCACGTTTGGTTCAACTATAAATTCGCTGCAATTAAATAATGCATTTACAAAAATTTTCTCACATGATTATTTGCTTCGCTAAGAAATTTGCTACAACGCGTTCGCGAAATCTATCAAACATAAAAATTTCCTTCGCTAAAAATTGTGACTAAAAATCGCTGCAACAAAATAGAAATTAAAAACGTCTTTTACACACTTTTCAAATTTTAATTGAAATTGGAACATGTTCTTTTTGATTATGCGACCTAGTTTCGAATGATCCATTTCTCGCTACAGTTCATAACTTAACCGACGGAATTATACTTAGACAAGTTATAATATTAATGTGCATTTGGCGTGCTACACGTGCACACTCAAACAGAGATTAAGCAAACTAACTTAAGTATAACTTAAACTTAGCTATAGTCACACTATAGTACCGTGCGTCTCGAAAGAAGGAAATAATAAATAGTTTTAGAATGTTTATAATAGATACAGTAAATTTGGTTTGACTTTGATAGAAAATACAAGTAGAATATCAATAATAGAGGATCGGGCTACTTTTTTTAAATTTTATAAATCAAAACTTCTTAGTTTCTGGTAACGAACTTTAAAATCTTTAAAATTGACCGAGTTATATAGGTTTGAAATTCAAGATTAGACAGAGAGGCACATACCCACTTGAGACGTCATTTGTTAGTAACGCCATACAATCTTCATACAAAAAATCGTTTTTGAAAGAGACAGACGTATTGAAACTTTAAAAAATCACTGTTAATTCGTTTTTCAACCGATTCTGTTTTTTCTTCGCGAATCGTCAGCTACTAATCTATATTTTAAAAATAACTCAGTAAATATGGTAAATTCATAAAATATGGTGAACAGTCCGATCCCCTATTACACTTTTAACTGGTTAGCATACAAATCAAATAGTTTACAAAAATAAACTTTACAAAAAAGTACGACGATAACTTTTTTTATTATTTTTTTTTAGTAATAAAAACCACAATATTTTGATAAAAAAATTAAACTCATCAAAAACTTATTAAAAAAAAACCGATTAAATTTACAATTCCTGCTATTTCGATATTAAGTTATGGAAGAAAGTTTTTAAGTTGGTTTAAGTAGGTTAAAGTAGGGCAGAACTTGTTGCAAAATTTGAAATTTACGCCACGGGAGACACGTCTTTAGCATTTGCGAAATTTAAAGTTACGTTTTAAATTGATCAACTTTTATACTTTACCTGACAGCCACATTGCGAAAAGAAATATCATATTTTATTCATTAGGCGCCTTCATATTTATTTGTTTTTCAAGCAACATTTTAGCACACTTCTGAAAGGCATTCGAAAAGGAAAACCAATCGTCTCTCCAGTTCCTTTAAGTTGATGTTAAAAACACAAAAGCTTCATTGGTTCGCAAATAAGAGCCGCTAAAATGTTGCCAGTAAACAATTAACGTAAGTAAATAATGTACCGGGTGCCGAATAGCCATTTCCTAGTAACTGAAACGTGTTTTCGTCGGAATAACAGTTTACCGCCAAACCAAAATGATAACAGCGTATGCAAAATCCAAATTAATTAGTAGGTAACGAACCCGTCCATTACCCGCAAAATACGACTTCGGATTTACATTGCTGTCGGAACTGCAAATAACACTGCAAATACATCAAAAGGTACAAAGACACAATGCAATCACAATGAAAAACGCAACCCAAGATTACACTGTACTCGTATTCCACCAGGCGATGGAACGAAAAAAAAGAATAACGGAAAAACAGTGAAAAACAAAACAAAAACATGAAAACACGAGAATAATTTAAATATAACCATTAATCGCACTCGTACGTTGCTGTCACAGTACAGTCCGCAAAGAAACAGGAGACAGGTAGAACATAAAATAATAAAATGAAAAAATGGAGGTCTTGTTCCAGCGAAAATAAACAATTAAGCTGTGAGGAAATATTACACGAGATGATTGGATGCTTGGAAATGGGTTTTTTGAAAGATATGAGTTTGTTCCATTTATATTTTCGTTATAAATTGTTTTTCTTAATTGTTTCAGGTTATGTCTTTAATTTTGTTCAATGTTTATGATGTGTATGTACTTTAGACTTACTTTTATCTACCACGTGATTAGATTAATTAACGTATCCCTATCCTATCGTAATAAATAACGATTTATTGCTTGCATTTTAAACACTTCTTCTTCATCGTGTGCTGGGTTGTAAGGTCAACAACCGACCTCACTAACCCTGGTGTCAGTGTTTTAGAGCCGCGAAAGGCCACTGGTATGGCTCGTGTAACGACTAGATAGTAGCCGGGACCAACGGCTTAACGTGCCGTCCGAAGCACGGAATCATCTTTTCTTTTCGGACAATTAGGTGATCCAGCCTGTAATGTCCTAACCAAACTGGGGAAAGCCTCAGAAAGAGATTTTTGTTTGTACAATGTCCCCACCGGGAATCGAACCCGGAACCTCCGTAATGAGCGGCGTAATCTCGACCACGGAGGCTGTTAAACGCTGGTTACAGTACAAAGGTAATTGTAATAACAATTCTATTTCTATCTCTACTCACTAACATTACACAGGTACAAAGTTTGTACGTAAATTCGAATTGATATTTCCACTCGAGCAGCGATGACGTCAGCAGAGCCAGTCAAGTAAATAAACAGCGACATCGACCATTCTATTTTCAAACTTGGAATTGCGTTCCATTTCCCTAAACCGCATCGCGTTTCGTTTCACTCAGAATTTACATATTTCCGGGCTTGTTTCGTATTTTCTCTGCGGACTGTACCCTCGAAATTAAACTGCCTTATTAATAGATCGGAGATATGTCGCTTTTGTCTCGGCTTTGGGATTTAATAGAAAATTTAAACAAGCCTCTGGAGCTGGCTGGTTGCTCGTCTGATTAAAACGACTACACTTCACCCGCGCGGGAAATTAAAATCTAAGGACGCGTGGTTTGAGGTCCGTGGTACACAGGCGCTCGAAATGACGAGCAAAAGTTTCATACGGGCATCATTAAGATTTGTATGTAAATAATTGCTAAGTACATTTCCTATTTCTTCTTTAAAATATGCTTATTGACAATACGCATATTTTAATTTTATATTGTATGTACTTATTCTTGACTGCGCAAAAACGAATTTTCTGTTTAAATCAAGTTCCGGTAACATCGAGGCAGCTGACATCAAGTTTGGTTCCGGTAGCGTCGATATATTCATTCATTCATGCTTGTGACTGTCCCATTAATTCTATCTTCGAAATAAACTGAAAAATCCAGTTTTTCCTCAAACTATCTTGTGTTACGAGAAACTCAAAATAGTTGCACTCTTTTTTTCAGAATTTTATAATGCGGCTCCGTAGCCTAGGTTGTACGCCTGCCTTCGAAGTACAGGGTCGCGGGTTCAAATCCCGCCCAGGGCAAACATTCGTGTGATGAACACTTGTGTCAGGATGTTGTTTATCTATATACCTTATGTATTTATCTATTTCAGCAGCTGATAGGATTGGGATCAGATGACCGTGTTTGAAATGTCCCCACATATTTATTATTATTATTAATTTACCCTCAAAAACTCACCAACAAGTGTCAACGCACTAACTAATTTTCACATCGGGCTTACAAACTTGGCGACAGTGTGTCTCCTGTGTTTGTATTATTTGATTAAGATGTACTTGCTACTGTCGTTAAGACAAGGCAGGATCATCGTTAATTCAGTTCCCAATCGAAAGTAGCTATTATTTCTTACCACAATAGATTTATGAGGAGATTGATTTGAAAGGGCTGCTTGGTTTGATAATATTTAATTTTCTTACTTTGCAGTTGACTGGTGTTTTCTCGGAGTCAATGATGAAGTTATTAAATTTTTATTTTTTACCTGAAACAAAAAAGTTATTTTAATTAGTAATTAATATAACAAATGAGTAAAAGATAAAATATGAGAATATAGACGAAGAAGTCAATGCAATAAAGATTTAAGTATCGAAAGAACTACAATATCTATGGCCTGTATTTTGCAGAAAACAGAATGGTATAGAACATAATTAATCATCAACATCAACGGTCCGTTACAGTCCACTGCTGGACCATGAGCCTCCTCCACTTAAGTGGAGGGTTTTGCCATAATCTCCACGCTTGGCAGGCGGGTTGGAGATCGCAGATTAAAAGGTTACTGTATCAGAGAGTGCTGCCCTGTTCAATGTGTAGTCCCTAAGTCGCCTCTTACGACACCCACGGGAAGAGTAGAGATTGGTGACAAATGTATTCTACTCTGCCGCCACACGGCTAACATAATTAATACACAAAGATAATAATAACTCAAGAATATAAGTAACAACAAGAAAAAAATAGGCGGCCATATTGCTTAAAATATTTTTTTTACAAGAAAACCTTAGTAAAGGTTTATCACTGATCAAAATCAATGCAATAATTGTATTTGATTATGATGTTATTAAATAAATTAGGAATACATGAACCTTCCATAGCATAACACTAGAGGGCTTTCTATTTTCCTTGTGACGTTAATATCATTTATACTGAAATGTTATTTTAGCCCTTACATGTTTAGGTACCTAATGTCACGACATATAAATGGGTTACGCCTTGAAGAGGCTTTATAAAAGAGTCTATACAACCTTCAGCTTCAGCACTTTGGATTCAATTCCAATCCAATATAATGGAAACGAAAAGTGTGCCAAACAATTTATTATATACATTTTTTCACCATATTATGTGGGTTGGAAGTCAATGCCCGACCCCACGAACCCTGAGCCAACAATGTCTTCAAACATGACTCATGTCACGACCATTTGCATAGATAATCAAATCATAATCAAATCAAAATCAAATCAACGGCCCGTTACAGTCCACTGCTGGACTATGAGCCTCCTCCACTTAAGTGGAGGGTCTTGACATAATCTCAATCTCCAGCGCTGCTGCCCGTTCCCTGTTCAATGTGTAGTCCCTAAGTCACCTCTTACGACACCCACGGGAAGAGTAGGGGTTGGTGACAAATGTATTCTACTCTGCCGTCACCTCACGGCATAGATAATAGCCGAGACCAACGGTTTACCGTGCCTTTCGAAGCGTGGAATGCAATATATTTACAAAAATTGGGACAATTTCAAAAAGTATTTTTTGTTTGACTATAGAAGTTCCTACCCGGATTCGAACTCAGAATACTCCGTTATGAAAGCCAAACGCTCTACTTTGGAGGCTGTTACTTTTTAACACATTTTTATATACTTCAGGGTCAAAAAAGCTATATAAGTAGCAAGCTAATACTCCCCATACAGTTTGGTTGTCATAAATCAAGTCTGGGAAGAAATACTCGGTATTTTTTTCCTCAGTGGTCGTGTAGCGCGAAAAGGATGTCGTATGAACACATTCATATGGAAAATATGACGGAAAACGATCTAAGTTCCAGTATAATATAAACCTATGTATATAGGATACAAAGAATTGGCTTGGCTGACATCGTGCAAAGTGAATAGAATACTTTAGAAAAACATCTGGTTTGATTTCGATTTTCACTATCCTAAATACGTACACAGATATTATTTTACGTAGCCTGTAATGTGTCCCACTGCTGGGCAAAGACCGACTAGGATATACGAGTATATAATAGTTTATTGGTTAGTCCGTGTCGCGTTATATTACCACATTTGTAAACATAGATTGCTATCAGGTAGATACTTGACCTACTGTTAGGTCAGTTAGGAGAAAACATAGTTAATTGACCGGAAAGTGACATAAAATACTTTTTACCGCGGGAAAGAATACACACAGAAAAAAAACCCTGAGCAGATATATAGATAGGTTGCTTTATTACTAAGGCAGGCAACCTTATTTTAGCTCAAAATCAGCTCTAACTCCTGACAAAAAACTAGTCATAAAAAACGAAAAAAAAAGCTACCAAGAACGAAACCTCTATGAAATCGGAAATGTCATAAAAGGGAAGTTATAACCAATATAGGTAGCGAACTGCGTCCGTGTCCGTTGAACCAGCCCGTTTGTACAATATAAAACCTTTGTACCGGCGGCGGATTGGTGAGTTTTTATTTTTAGTGCGCCGCCGCAGTGGTCGCCAATACACTGTTTTTTTTTATTAAAACCCATGTGAAATTATTATTCGCAGTGCGTTTTGTAAAGTAACAATACTAACAATCATAGGTATATGAATTTAATTTTAGCTGTTACTATAACAATAAAAACAATATATAAAAATACATCCGCCATTTGATTTACGTTGCGTAATGCTGAAGATTGAGGATTAAGATGTGATTGATTAGACAAGCAATGTACAATGTAAATGTAAATGAGCTTCGCAAAATGAGACCCTAGCTCGAATTATTTGACAAATTCTTTCACATATTTGTTCTAAAAATTTTAGATTCTTATATGCACTCTATTATCCATGATAGCTTTGACGTCGAAAAATGATTTGTAAAAATCTTAATTCGAATGAAATTATTTTGATTGATTTTTTTTATCAAGTTTGGTGTGACTGAGATGAGTGGTTGCGGTTGATTCGTACTCAAGTTCATATTCGGTTTTGAGAATGATTCATTGATACTGCACTTAGAAAAAAAAAGATTCACATTACTTACAAAGAGTATATCTCTGCAGATAATTTTGTTTTAAGCGTTTCTCATACTTGCGATCCCAGGCTTGCGATGGCGATTTTATCCAATTTTTTCCTCAATTTTCCATCAAGCAAAATACCCACATCTTTATTATTCTAATTTGATTATTCAAATGTACTGGCGTTCAGAAACAAGCAATCAAACTTTAGAAAAGCGTCCAAGTCATTCCCAGCACGTCGCGACAGTCGAACAAATTGTTTATTAATTACAGCCAAGGACTTTACACAATAGCCCGTCGTGATCCAGCTTCAGTGTATTATTAAAGGTACACAATTTGAGTTTTGTAGACCAACAATCAGTTTCATCATTTACAGTGTATATACGTCCCCCACCAAGGGGCTCGAGCCTAAGGCGATAAGGCTTAAGTCGACCATGCTGGCCCAGTGCAGGTTGGTCGACTTCACACACAACCTTTGAATTCCTTTGCAGGCATGTGCAGGTTTCATTATGATGATTTCCTTCACCGTAAGAGCGCCGCCGTACATAATATGATTATGATTCGAAATTCGAAAACAAATTTGTGGGAATTGAACCCGCGTCTCCTGAACGGAAGACAGCGGCCCTAGCCACACAGGCAATCAGTTTACAATATCTGTATTGAATGCTTAGACGGGTGAATGACCATTATACAAAAAAAAATACCCCGTTTTTCCAATAATGCACATAAAAAAAAAATAATACAAAAATCTTTATTGGCAACTAAAGTGACAATAAGCTAGGTTGCGCACTGACACCCACACTAGGATTCCCTGTGTTGTGGGATGTCAGCCTGATCCCTGGGAATGTATACTATATTACATAACAATCTTGTTGCAGTTGGTCAGGTAAGTAAGTACTTAATGTAGTTACAGACAAATATATAAATGTGTGGGTGTGTGTGTGTGTTTGCTGTACGTGTGTGTGGGGTGTGTTTCTGTGTGCATTTCAAAACATGGCGTCGTATTTCAAATTATACTGGAAGAGAGAAATTGTAGCTGAAGTTTACTGTGCTATGAAAATTGTTCATCGAAGGCCATTGTGTAGTGTTCGCTAACCGGAGGATGATAAAAAAATGCAAATGAATCTCATAAATAATTCGTAATGAGAACAGACTTAAGTACCAAATGGAATATTCTTTTTTTATAACGGTCATCTGATGTCTAGTACAGATTTTTGTTCAATATCACCATTAATTTCTTAATATTCGTAGGAGAATAGTTAAAAATAATAAAAACATAGTAAAATCGGTCCATGCGCTTTGATTAAAAATTCTACAAGCTTAATTGTATCAGACATATTTTACAAACACAATGAAATACAAGTATCCACCTGATTCTGGCTAGATTTCTAGAACTACCCAGACAAACAAAGTAGACCTAAGCTGGCTTAGAAAGTATTGTTCGTAAAGGCTTACCTAGTTTGGAAATCGATCCCGCAACCTTCTACATACAAATTCTGTGCGGCTAGACCTAACAGAGTATAACATTATTATCATATGGTGAAAACGGTTTATTTTCTGAAACAATTAAAAAGCTACGACGTGATAAACGTATTCTTTTTATTTTCAATTTCAAATATTAACAATGTCAACATGTCGCTGTAAAATTTTAATTCACAATGTCTAGACTAGACTTTGTGTGTGTGTTGCAAGCATTAACATAAAAAATGTAAGTAAAAAATTTAAACACTTAACTTTACTAGAAAAATCTGACAAATACTCGTTGCTGTACACAGAATGTATTTATTTATCAATACAATAAAAAAAACCAGGAAGAAGAAGAATAGTGTCAGACTATTTTAATTTATTAAAAGTTAAATTCTTATTTTTACTGGTTTTTCTTTTTACGTACTTAATACAACAATAATAAGATACTTATTCAGGTTTTTTATTATTATTATCAATGTATCTTGTTTGTTTACAGATCAAATCCAACACACAAACAAGTTGAGGAATTTAAGTATTAGCACCGTAAAAAACCTCGGCACTCTTACATTTCACAATTTCTAAATACTGTATGCTACTCTCGTGTAGTGATAAATTACCTATATATATATATATATCATTTACCAAAATCTGATGAGTATTATGAAATATGAAAGAATAATGAAACGGTGAGAGAAATGAGACATACACATATTTTATTTATATACTGGTTAAAAACGTAGCCCTCTTCCGCAGTCGGGTAAAAATTTAAACTTAGTACTTAAAGTTGGGTTGAATGACAAATTAATTAATTATGTATAATAGCTTATGTCGCTTATGTAGTTTGCTATGAATTCTTTATTCACGTGTGGTGTAAGTAAGAGACAATAACGTGGTATACATGATCGTAATAATACTTTTATTAATTTACTATTTAACAGTTTTTATCATCCGATAGCGTGTCTTTAATTTTCTAGTTTCCCTAAAAAGCGTGCTTAAAAAAATTGAAAATCATTGCAGGATAAGGGTGAATCGATTTTCTCACGATTTATTCATTAAACATATGATAAAAAAAATATGATAAATCGTGATGAAATCCAGTGTAAACATTAGTTTACAGTGGACACTTCCCACAGCTAGGACACCACCCAATGGTACTCTCTCCGTACCAATTCTAGCCCGGATCATTTTTATTTGGAATTTATAAAACTAAATCAAGTCAAATCAAATCAACGGCCCGTTACAGTCCACTTCTGGACTATGAGCCTCCTCCACTTAAGTGGAGGGTTTTGCCATAATCTCCACGCTTGGCAGGCGGGTTGGAGATCGCAGATTAAAAGGTTACTGTATCAGAGAGCGCTGCTGCCCGTTCCCTGTTAAATGTGTAGTCCCTAAGTCGCCTCTTACGACACCCACGGGAAGAGTAGGGGTTGGTGACAAATGTATTCTACTCTGCCGTCACCACACGGCTATATAACAAAACAAAATATAAAATATATATACCTACATCCCCGTTGTTTTCTATCTTTAACTCTCCAACACACATTCTAAAATTCCCTAAAAGAACTATAAAAGCTATAAAGCTGCTTGTTTATTTAGTCTGTGTTATTCCGTGCGATGAAATAAAATTGTATTCTATAATATAAAATCAATTTTTCGTGTAACCCAGCGTAGCGCTACGAGAGTGCTACGCTCCGTAGCTGTTTGCTACGTCGTCGTCGTAGCAGATTTTATTTATTCGTATTTTTATTCTTTCTCGGGCGTTATTATATTAATTATAGGATTTTAATCATCACCTACTTTACTTTTATACCTTAGACCACAATGCCGTACAAAGGACACAAGTGCTTAAATATTAACTTAATGAACGTGTGCTAGAATATTTTGATTCTATGGTGTAACAGCTGTTTCTCGACAGTGATTATTTTAAATGTGGTTTTAACTTATAATTACTTATATTAATTAATTAATTAATTATAATAATTATATTATATAATTATATTAATTAATTATATTAATTTAATCGAGGTTTCTAAGAAGTTACTTGCCTTTAATTTGTTATGCAGAGCGACCATGTTTTTTGTTTGTTAAGATTTGATATAATCATACAACCTGTCAACTAAATAAGGTTGTTTGGTTATTCAGTGAGTGAAACTGAAAAATTTTTATTCATCAACAGCTCATACACGTCCCCACCGAGGGGCTCGAGCCTACCCTGAATTAGGGCGATAAGATCATGTTGTATACATACGTGTATATTGTACTATATAACTATAAAGTCGTAAAGTGACAGCTTGCCAACCAACTCCGCGGCACTAAACTCAAGCTATTAACGACTTTAAAGATATGGGGTAACCCTATTCGCAAGCCGGGAGCCACACGGTAATTGAATATTCCTCATAAAAAGGAAAAAACTAACTTATTATAAACAGCTAAGTATAAAATCTAATACTACTAGCTAATTTATAGCTTCGGCTAGACATCGTAAAATCCCTCTCGGATTTTATCGAATTAAGTAAGTAATGTCGCAAACCTTTTAGTTTAGGTATATTGACTTTAATTAAGTCGAACATTTTATCACGATAATTCATTAAAAAATATGTTTATAGAGAAAGGTATTAATATGCTTTATCTATTTCAATGTAATAAATTACTTTGAGAACAATTTTTATGGTCATTTTTAATTTGAATGTGAAAATATTAGGAAAATCAGTAAGTAGATGGTGCATTATTATGACGTCACGACTTGCTAGAATAGTGTGCAGTATATTTTCAATTATGTGAGATTATTAATAAAATAAATTATAATCTCAAATAGTCACTAACTCCATTTTTAGATATAAAATAGGAGCGCAACCTCCTGTCTACGATTCAAATCCTTCGAAATCCTTCGAAAACGATAGTTTTTAGCAATTTATTACCGGCACTATTTCATTCGACCTTAGCACAAAATTGCAGTCCCAGACTTAAAAATACATCAAATAATAACAGCTTTTTAAAAGCTATTGTAGCGAAAAGGTTGTATAAGAAAAGCTAACTAACCTGTGGTCGACGACCACAGGCGAAACGTTAAATTTAGGTGTACAAAGAAAGAGTTAGTTAAATTTGTCCGAAAGGTATAATATCAATTTAAAAAGGCCTAGAAATTGCCAAGCATGAGCCGAGAGTCGAGTCCTGAGGGGACTCCGTCGATATCGTGTCGCTGGAGTAGTGTTGTGTTGTGGTGTATCGATGCAGGAAGGTGTACCAAAACCGCGGAGTACCCCGGAGAGTAAAGCCAAACGGGAACCAAAAAAAGGAGGGCCAGAGAAACCAAAAGGGCCTTTTTAGAATTTAGAAAAGGAATTTAAATTTGGCAAAATCCGCATACAAAAATACACTGATACAAAAAAAACTGGCTAAAAAAGGATGGGCAGTATCCCAGGGGGGAAGCCGGAGCGCGGGTCTGCGGCACTCAGCTGACACGGGCGCGGGCGCGCACAACGCAGGGGTCCTGGCACGTCCAACGCCCGGTGGCCTCAGGGGTCCGGAACCACGGCGAGAGGACGAGAAAGGCTCGGAGGGACCCTCGTGTGGGTGCCGCAGAGACCGGAAATACACCGGCAGGTCCAAAGTAGGAATCCGCGATATTTATTATCAGCGATAACAGATTTATTGACCGAATCCCAAGGCAGACAGATATTTATTTGGAAAAAATTCAAGCACGTTCAAGGGATAAAACGTTTCTCCTGACAGACGACAACTCAGAAAAAACAATCAACAATTTAGAAAAAGGTCAAACCAAGAAAATTTTAAATTTGAAAATGTGACATAAAAACCGGCCAAAAGAAAAAAAAGCAATACCAAAAAGGTTATTAAAAAACCCTGCAGTAATGCTGCAGACATCCCTTCACCAGAAAAAAAAAATCCGCCAACTCGAAAAGGAAAAAAAATCTTCGAGATGGCAACCCTCGAAGGAAGTTGACCACCCTAGAACAAAAGCCGAATTGTTCCAAGTCAACTATGAAAGGAAAAAAATATCGATAAAAATTTATCGACACTCTACCCCATCACTATAAACCAACGAACACGTCATGTTCCCAGCACGAGCGGCTCATAAACGACTCACTGGCCCCAGGATAAGAAACCACCGGTGTCCCAAAAGAAGCCAAGTCAATCCACCAGGAAAAAAGAGGAGGACGGAAATGGCTTGGCGAAAGAAAAAGGAAAGTTGTCAACCACAACAGAAAAAGGTGGAGACAACCGAAGGAAACACCGATGAAGCTGTATCCCTGAACCAGGAGGAAAATATATGATACGTAAAGGATAGAAAGGGAAATTTGGAAATTAGGATATGTCGGAATATCGGAATGTTGGAATGTCACTAAGTTTTAAAACATAAACGCGCCTACAAACGATATTAATTACACACCTAAATGCTAAAACTAAAAACTATACAAAATATCAACAAGTAGTTTTTGAACTACTGGTAAAGAGTTTACAAGTCGAAACTGTCAGTTACGCCCGTAATCGGCGGCAAGTGAAGAAAAACTTCAAATCGACCGTGCGCGAAAACTGACAGACGACTTGTAAACATAGAGCTAACAAACGAGGGCCGACGCTCGCCCACGTCATCGTGTTCATCCCGAAACACGCCAGACGCCGACGAACATCGGAAACACTCGGATCGGCTCGGGAAAAGGGCTCGACGGCGCAGTTGGTAGGCAACCAACGCCGTCGAAGACGAGGTCGGGGTTCGAACTCGACCCTGACAAAAAAATTAAAAAAGATCCGATGATGGCCATAATAGGCGGACTGCGCAAAGCAGCGGTCACCGTCCTACCGCGACAAAAAAAGCGCGCTTCGGGACAAAAATTCTGCCCCGGCTCAATTCCAGCGGAATGACGCAACATGGGCCAGGTCAGAGGCCTATGGCAGCTCGAAAACCTGACCACATGTTGATTGCGTCAATTCCGTATAACCTAAATATCTACAAACTAACACTAAGATATAACCTATACCTAACCTATACCTACAAACTAACACTAAGATAGGTCAATCTGGCCAGACATACACACACACACCAAAACCACAAAAAGGCGTATGAAGTATTAAACTTAGTGACATTCAAAAGAAAAAAGGATGCCAAAACGTGAATCTAAGCCAAATGATGAGAAGAAAAGTTGGTACACGTTTGCCTGAAGGCTTTTAGAATTCAGAAAAATAATGTTCCAGGGGAACATGGAAAAGAGGGTCTATTTCAAAATATCCTTTACATGATATGAACCCTCGTGCGGGGAATCACAATCCGCCAATAAGTATACTTGCGGAGAAACACGGCGTATGACTCTACAGGGGATAAACCGTGGGGCAAACTTACCACCACGGTCAATGTCCTGAGTGCCTCTTTGAAAATTTCTGCGCCAAACACGTTGCCCAGGTTCGAATCTGATAGGATTCCGCGATTGATTATAATAACCTGCGTTACGTTGAAAAGCGAGTGTCAAAGCGTCTGCCACCTTAGCATAAATGTCTTGGAGGGACCTGAGACTCGTCGCACGATTACCTCGACTGTCAGCCAACTCCGGGCTCACAGTTTCGGCTACTCGTGGACGACGCCCGGCGTCCACTTCTCTTCCATACATAAGGAAATTTGGGGTGTAAGTGGTGGCCAGATTAACACACGAATTCAAGTATAAGGCAACTTTGGGTAAGTGTTTGGCCCAGCTTCGCTTGTCGTTCCCCACAAGAATACTAAGGGTTGTAATGACGGTCTGGTTATAACGTTCTACCACGTTAGCTTGGGGTGAATAATAGGGTGTGAAACATGGTGAAGGAATATCATACGACCTGAGAAAATCTGCGAACTGTGAACTGCGAAAAACCGTCGCGTTGTCACACAAAACGCCAAGAGGGGAACCATACCTCATAATCACTTCGGACTCTACCGCTGAGCAGATAGATCTGGCGTCAGCGGTTTTCAAGGGAACTAACCAAACAAATTTTGAAAAAACGTCGACCATCGAGAAAATATAACGATAGCCATAATAGGCAACAGGGAGTGGACCAACAAGATCTAGCGAGAGTAAAT
The DNA here is from genome assembly GCA_951230895.1 of Carpatolechia fugitivella. Taxonomy (NCBI): domain Eukaryota; kingdom Metazoa; phylum Arthropoda; class Insecta; order Lepidoptera; family Gelechiidae; genus Carpatolechia; species Carpatolechia fugitivella. The sequence goes on from OX579668.1 coordinate 5,367,365, forward strand.
CCATAGGTGACGTGACAGACCTTGGGTAAAGCTGCTGACCACGTGGGCGTGCGTTAGAAATCTTGAAGGCCTTACAAACAAGACATTGGGAAAGGCAAGAAGTAATATCCCGATACATATTGGGCCAATAATAAATCTCTCGAGCCTTAAGGTATGTTTTTAGCACCCCAGGATGGACATTGGGAAAAGAATGGTGGATCTCGTTAATAGCCTCCCGAGTTTTAGAGGCGGGTAAAACTAAGCGCCAGGGATTGTCGGACAAAGGGTTGTCAACAGAAACAGATCGGTACAACGTACCTTCGTGCAAAACGAAGGAGGGAAACAAGTGTGGAGTATTGGTAACTCCCTGGAAAACTTTCTCATACCACGGGTCGCCGGTAGGAATCAGTCCGCGTTCGAAAGAAACCAACGTTACCTGAGGAGGTCGCGACAAAGCATCAGGCACGACATTCTGGGCCCCCTTACGATGTTCAATTTCAAAATCGTACTGGGAAAGAATAGTCGACCAGCGCGCTAAACGCCCGGTAGGATTATCGAGAGTTAGTAGCCACTTTAAAGCGATGTGGTCGGTTACGATTTTAAATTTGACGCCATCAAGGTAGCCGCGAAAATGCTTAACAGAATCGAGAACAGCAAGAAGTTCGCGTTCAGTGGTACTGTAGTTCCGTTCGGCACGGGAGAAAAGACGTGAAAAATACGCAACTGGATGTTCTTCACCGTCAAACTCTTGAACGAGAACGGAACCAAGACCAACCTGACTTGCGTCGCAATGTAGGCTAAATGGTTTGGAGAAATCGGGACAAGCCATGACAGGAGAATCTATGAGGACCTTCTTAAGTTGTTCAAAAGCGTGGTTTGCATCGTCATTCCAATCAATAGGATCTCTTCCTTTCCTCTTTCCGATGAGGGCTGTTAAGGGTGCGATGATTGAGGAAAAATTGTCAACAAATCTTCGGTAGTAGGAGCACATACCAAGAAAAGCTCTCAAAGATTTAGCGGTAGTAGGAGCTGGATAATTACTAATGGCATCTAATTTCTTAGGGTCGGTCTGTAGCCCTTTTTCATTTACGATATAGCCGAGGTACTTTAACTCGGACTTGCAAAACTCGCACTTCTTCAGGTTGACAGATAAGCCTGCCTCCCTGAGGCGATCACGAACCTTGGCGATGAGCTTGATATGGCTATCGAAATCACGTGACACTAAAATAAGGTCATCAACGTACCCGAAAACGAAGTCGTCAGACTCGGCCGTGAATTCAAAGTTGACAATCCTATCCGTAAGCCGCTGCATTTCGGAAGCCGCGTTAGTCAAACCAAAAGGCATACGGACGAATTCGAATAAACCACGTTGAGGAACGATGAATGCAGTCTTCTCACAGGAAGCCTTGTCGGCTAAAGGAATCTGCCAGAAAGCGCTACGGAAATCTAAAGAGGTCATAAACTTCGCGCCGCGTAGATTGTCTAAGATATCCTGAATACGAGGGAGGGGATAGGAATCACGTATAGTCACGCTATTGAGCTTTCGGCTGTCTACACAAAATCTAATACTGCCATCGGGCTTGGTGATCATAACTACTGGTGATGCCCAGCTCGAACGTGACGGACGAATGACACCCATCTCGAGCATCTTATCGATCTCCTCGTTTAAAACCTTGAGCTTTACCGGGGAGAGCGGGTAATATCGTTGTCTGATAGGGGGTCCAACAGTCTCAATCTTGTGGGAAAGCCAAGATGTACAGCCAAGACCAATCTTGTCTGAAGAGATCTCCTCAAATTCCGTAATAGCGGATTGGAGACGACGTTCCTGGTCATCTGTGAGAACAGCACGAGGGTGGATATACCTGACCTCGGCTAGATTCCTAGAAGATGGTTTGTGGCCCACACCAGAACCAGGAAGGAAGAGCTTCCCGGACCGCTTACCTTTAAACCTCCGGCTAATAATTGAAGTTAACCCGAAAGCGTTCCAAAACTCGATACCAAGAATAAATTGAGTTGGGAGACCAGTACCAACAAGACATGGATGAGCAACAGATTTCCCATCAAATAAAATCGGGACATCAACTCCGCCAAGTATCCGAATGGGAGAATTGTCTGCAGAAACCACAGGAGGCCGGATCGATCTGCAATAATCAAGGCCCAAACTCTTCAATAACGCTGAGTCGATAAGAGACGTCTGAGCACCGGAATCAAGTAACGCCTTGACAGTTGTTCCAGCAACAAAAATTTCAATGAACAGACGGTTGTCAGTGGATTTATCAAGAACAAGGGGCGACACAGCCGGGATTACTTTGCCGACCCTACAGTTTAGTTTTTTTGGGAGCGACTAGGGTTACAGCGAGGACAATCTCGCGTCACATGACCCTCAAGTTTACACTTGAAGCAAATTAGGCCGGGGACGTTAGGACAACCTCTATAGTCGTGGCCTGAAAGATTACACTTAAAACAAACCGGCGGGGTGGTAGCGTTAGGGAGAGCTACGTTCACAGGAGCCACACAGATCGGAGCCGCTACAGATTCCTGGTAGGTTTCGAAGTTTTTAGCAACCTCAAGAAGCGAGTCCACGTCTTTGATGATGTTGGTAGCAAGGCATGGGTGGTAACGAACGTGCAAACCGTACTTAACAATCGTAAGAAAATCCTCCTCGTTGATTGGGGAACGGAGTTTTGCGTTCAAATCACGTAACTGGATAACGTAATCAACGACCGATTGATCGCACCTCTGCTTTAGAGCCCTGAGCTGGCGTTCAACCTTGAAGTCGTAGTCGGCGACATCAAAGGTCCTCAAAAAGGCTCCTCTCAGATCACGGAAAGTGAGATTCGGTCCACGTATCGCACGAAAATACTTAAGCGCGCTTCCATCAAGTAATTCATGGAACCGAAGTACTACGTACGACGGACTGACTCCACGAGCAAGACCCTCCTCTTGGACGCGGGAGAAAAACTCCCGAACACAGGTATCTCCTGAGAACGTGATGTTCCATTTGGAGAGAGACTCCGTCTTGCCTGGCGGGTAAGACCACGCGCGAGCCGGTGTGCTGGGGTTATGGACGGATGGGAAAGAATCCGAGGCTTGGTGGGATGCGTGGGGAGAAGACGCAGCTTCAAAGTGTTCCGCACCGGGATTTAAAACACGCGGGTAAGGGGTCAGAAATGGATTGGACGTACGCGATTGCGGCGTCCCCGTAATGGGATCTTCAAATGGAGGCTCCATCTTTTAATCTAATTTAGAAAAATAAGTAAAAGGGGGGGGGAAAAATAGAGGATGACCGGAAATCGGTCACCCTTCTCCAACAAAACGAAATGAATTAAATTTAATTTATGTTACGGGCGCCATTTGTAGCGTTAAAAAAAGAAAAGCTAACTAACCTGTGGTCGACGACCACAGGCGAAACGTTAAATTTAGGTGTACAAAGAAAGAGTTAGTTAAATTTGTCCGAAAGGTATAATATCAATTTAAAAAGGCCTAGAAATTGCCAAGCATGAGCCGAGAGTCGAGTCCTGAGGGGACTCCGTCGATATCGTGTCGCTGGAGTAGTGTTGTGTTGTGGTGTATCGATGCAGGAAGGTGTACCAAAACCGCGGAGTACCCCGGAGAGTAAAGCCAAACGGGAACCAAAAAAAGGAGGGCCAGAGAAACCAAAAGGGCCTTTTTAGAATTTAGAAAAGGAATTTAAATTTGGCAAAATCCGCATACAAAAATACACTGATACAAAAAAAACAGGCTAAAAAAGGATGGGCAGTATCCCAGGGGGGAAGCCGGAGCGCGGGTCTGCGGCACTCAGCTGGCACGGGCGCGGGCGCGCACAACGCAGGGGTCCTGGCACGTCCAACGCCCGGTGGCCTCAGGGGTCCGGAACCACGGCGAGAGGACGAGAAAGGCTCGGAGGGACCCTCGTGTGGGTGCCGCAGAGACCGGAAATACACCGGCAGGTCCAAAGTAGGAATCCGCGATATTTATTATCAGCGATAACAGATTTATTGACCGAATCCCAAGGCAGACAGATATTTATTTGGAAAAAATTCAAGCACGTTCAAGGGATAAAACGTTTCTCCTGACAGACGACAACTCAGAAAAAACAATCAACAATTTAGAAAAAGGTCAAACCAAGAAAATTTTAAATTTGAAAATGTGACATAAAAACCGGCCAAAAGGAAAAAAAGCAATACCAAAAAGGTTATTAAAAAACCCTGCAGTAATGCTGCACTATTCAGTGCCACCGGTTTAAGTGTGGTGGAGCCTTTAGTAGCGCAATTATTAATAATTTAAGGCCGGCTCACACTAACGCTTGTATAACAATATGCAACACGCTTTAAAATACGGAGGTTTCTGGGACGACAGGATGATTCTAGCAAAATTTTACTACGAATATTAAATTACATAGATTATATTATTCACGTAAGTAATTAATCAGTTTCAGTAGATTAAATGTAAAAAAATACCGTTTTTTTCGAAAAAAAAAGGAAATGTCGTTTTAATAATTTGGTTATATTAAAGCTGTTTCAATAATTTATTTATTTTATTAATTGTAGTTTTTTTCAACATTTCATTGCATGCCTCTTTTTTCCAAGAATACAAAAGTGACATAACGTAACGTTAGTTTTAGAGACATTTGCCGGAATCGGTCTCAATGTGGTCCTAAGCCGGGTTTTAGTGGACGAATAATGAGTTCAGAATGTGTTGTATATGAAAATGTCTCTGTTACATTATTGTATGAAAATGTAGAAATTCCTGCACCTTTGAAACGGTGACTCGTTAATCATCTTTAATGTGCATACTGCGGAAAATAAAGGTGATGCATTTGGAGCTATTTACCTATTTATTATTTACTTTAACTCCTAAAAAAACCTAATTAAAAATGTTCAAAAAGGGCCCGCGATTGACCCCAGGTTCGAGGTGGATTGGCCATCCTCTAATCTAACTCTGAATTTCTTCGCCAATGTGTATTTTATCTCACGATGATGCTGAAACGATTAAGTTTTTCTAATAAATTAATTTTATTGTATCTTATTCTAATTAGCCCAGAATAACCACTACTGGTGAGCTCAGGCCAACTTTGTTTTCAATCCTGAAAGACCTGCTCACCAGACTATAAGAAACATTTAACAATTTCTATGGTGGTGGTTAGAAGTGCATCCAAAAAATACACATGCGCAGGCGATGACACTGCAGCAAACAACTACTCATTACCACTCAACACGTGTTTCGCCCCAATGGCCAAAGAGGAGTTGTCAATCAATCAACAGCTCATGTACGTCCCCACTGAGGGGCTCGAGCCTACTTTGAATTTGGGTAATCAAACCTCATCATGCTGGCCCCATGCAGGTTGGTCAACTTCACACACAAACTTTGAATTTCTTCGCAGGAGTGTGCAGGTTTCCCACGATGTTTTTTTTCCTTCACCGTACGTTTTGGTGATGGTGGGTTTTGGATCCGATCTACTCTAATCAATTGCCAAAATCTCCTTTTCTTCTTCCATAGATCCTTAATCCCGGCTAGGCGGCTTCGCTTTAGTTATTTCTATTGTCTGATGGTTCTAAATATGTCGCATGTCCATTGTTAAACTATAATTATATGTTTACAAACAAAACGGCATGTTTTAGAAGTAAAACTCGACATAATAGACACAATTAAGTGTTATTAAAATTGAAAACTCGAAAACAAATATGTCTACGACACGTAACTACCGTAGTTACGTAAATGAAACAGTAATCAACTGTTGGTTGTTATTCTCACTTTAAAAAAACTATATGTCACGGTTAGGTCAGATTTCTTAAAACGGTCAAAGTAAATAGCTACGTTAACTGATTATTTTATAATTTTGATAAAACATATATGTATTGGTAGTGCCCGCATTGGTATTGGAAGTGCATAGTTTGTAATTAGCTTATAAAAGGCAGCTCAGTACCTATTAAAATATGTTGCTCAGACTGTTGATTAGATAACCTGTAGTAGAGAATGTTTTGACTATTATTTAATGCACAGAGTATTTAAACTATTTGATATAATATTGCATAATCTCTGAAACTTGAGATTGAAGCTACCAATGTGTAAAGGTTTTCTTACAAAGAAAGTAATGAAAAGAAAACAACACCACATTCGGTACAAGAATTAGAAATAATAAAAGTAATCGGGGTTCGCGCGGCTGGACGAGATCGCATTCGAGATTAATAAAAATTTTATGATTCGCCGCGGTGCCGGCCATTTTGTTTGGCGTGAATTAATTCAAAATGGCGGCCGTTAACCGTGCGGTTACGCGATGCAATGTGCTTAATGAGGGACGATTAAAATTGTTGAGGAATGACGATGGGAATGCTAATTTTTTGTGCCATAGATAAAAGAAATTGGGGACGTGATGTTTCGTGGGCAAGAGCCGCTGTCAGATTTTGAATGGAGTCCGTTAAATTTTCGCATTATGACGGCGAACGTTTGTTCTAATGGCCATTATCATTAATGTGGTAGATATATTTTCATGTGAAGATAACACGTGATAAATTCCAACGTTTAAATGAGCATCATTACGCTTCGCTTGATGAAACAATTTTCTTTTATACTGCACATTCACATAAACACTATAGTTTTGCTAGCACGAACAATAATGTAGAATAATTTATTGGGCGATAAGTGTGATGTATTTAGCTTTACTTAAATAATTTAATTTTGTCATTAAATTATATAAACGCATCAAACTTTTAATTGAATAGCATCGCTGATGAGACCAACGTAGAACCTTCGTTCAGAGATCCATATTTAGAACTTTGTAGGCAACTGACATATAGATATAGAAAACTATTCCATTCTTTGTATATCGTTTGTCGGAATCGGCAAATGCAGGGCAGTTGGTAATTTGACTGGACGAAAAGAGGATTAAGATCAAGCTGTATGCCCATTGCCCAGCAGTGGACCGAAATGGCTGATGATGAAATATCTTTTTACTTCTTTTGTCTATAGACCATCTTAATTAATACCATCCGTATTCTGCCCTTGAATAATTAAGAACAGGTCATTACCCTATCTTTATGAGATTCTAGATTGAAATTGAAGTGCGTTTAATGGATTCCCTCTGATTTACCTTTTTACTGTCCAGCTCTGGTGATTTTTAATAGTTCTTTTATAGCGTTTGCCATAACTTTATATGTGCGTTATATCAGATTTAAGTATGAGTCGATTTATACAGTTTAAGTTTCGAAATCGTGCGCTATAAAAATTCCTGAATGTTGTAAACATGCGTTTTTACGAATTTCGATTGGGTTCTTAAATCAATTGGAATTATGGTCTTTGTCAGCATGATTTAAAGTAAGTTTAAAATTAATACAGTCAATTTTATATTAGTTTTTATACTCAAAAATTTGTTGGCAGAGATTGTTGCCTACGTACATACTGACATCTCTATAACTAAGCTTTTTTCTTCATATAAAAAATATTTGCATTGATTAAAAAAAAACAAAAACAATGTTTCTTCGATGAGCTCCTCTCTACAGATTCCGCCATTGTGTTAGTGAACTCACCCAAAAAAATGTAATGACGGATTTAAGTGACGTAATAACATCCTATGGAAATAAATAATTATTGATTTTGAATGTATTGATATAATCACATTTTATTAATATATTGCATTGTTTACAAAACCACTATTTTCGTCTTTGCCTCAAAAACAATAATTCCGTGTCTACATTGATACATTAATGCAAATAAAGTCATCAGGGTGTGTAAAATTTGAATAAAAATGAAAAGGCGCAAGGCCGGCCGGGCGCGCGTAAATCTAGCGCGCAAGATTGATCGCCTTGTATGAAATATGTATGGGCTTGCGCAACGGACCGACACTACAACCTCGAGGCGCGGATATGGCATATTTTTTACTGTGGAAATAAAAACAATGCACAGGTAGGTGGAAATATAAAAAATATAAATAGTGCACGTCCTAAATTTTTTTTTTTGGCACCTTTTAGTATGGTATGTATTTTATTTCTTCAGTGATGTCGTTAAGTTCGCTTTAAAGGTCTAAATTCGATATTTGACAGGTCTCAATCAAAATTATTGTAACGAAGTTCAATTTTGTGGAATATTTCGCTAATAAAAATTAAAACTAATTAAGAAATATTATTTTAATAGAAATCAAATAAGTAAATAATTGGATCTCGTTCATCTATAAAATTAATGGAAAATCTTCAACAAACAGTAACAAATAAGTTAATCACTTGATTAGATTTGTGTGAACGTGCTCTTCTAATTTACTAATAAATCAGTGAAAAAACACACTCACAAAAACGAAACTGACACATCACACATGTAACTCATTACAAACGTTTAACCTTGCACAATTAAAGTTAACCCTTCGTCTATTAAGACATTCATTATCCTAACCCATTTACAAACGAAAAAAAAAAACAGAACACAAATCGTTCATTCACGTCTCTGGCCACAAACAAAAAAAAAGAAAAAATGATTTAGTGCCGCATCCACTCGAAGTTTATTAAAGAGTTGTCTTCGGCCAGTGAGCCATATGATGTCTCCGAGCCATTATGAGTCTGTGGCCCATAAATAAGGTTCCCACTAATGAGTAAGATTATGACGTGATATTTAGAGTCTATTAATATGGCCGACAGGGTGGTCCGAAAGTGTGAACGGGATCAATGCAACTGTCATTCGAGTATGGTGGTCAAAAATGCAGGTGTTTTGTCTCAAAATACTGGTAAAATCTATTTTTGTAAGCTGTACTTTCCGATGATTAAAATTTTTGAGCTGAGCTAATATATAATATATATATGAGCTGTTGATAATGACGATGATGATATTTTACCTGCATTTTTTTAGTTACTCTTAAAACCTTGACTATGCCTTGACACTGGCATAAAATACAATAATTGTCACAAAAAAATAAAATTTTTATTAAAATTTAAAACGTAACTTTTAAAGTACATAAATATCAATTCTCGCAAACATTGAAACATCGGCACAAAGACAATTCGGGTCGGATTGACTATTCCTACTGAATAGTCAATCAAGTTATTTATACTAGGGCTGCCAACTGAATAAGGCTTACACGAGGAATAAGGGTCACTTTAAGTTAATTGCTTATTCGTTATCAGCTCATCATCATCATCATAGTGTGGGTTGTAAGGTCGACAACCGACCTCACAAACCCTGGTGTCAGTGTTATAGAGCTGCCAACGGCCACTGGCTGGCCAATGACTAGATAGTAGCCGGGAGTATAGCCGGGAATTTAATGCGGAACATTTCGTTGGTGAAATATCTTCGTTATATTTTATCACATAAACATTTTACCATAGCTCCTGAACTTCAACTCAAAGAGATGCTAGTTTAGGGCAGTAGATAATATTTTTTCTTATTAATTGACTTTTTGAAACAAATTAGCTATTACACCGAAGAACCTCATAATCCAATTTTTTTGACAACCCTAAAGTAAAATATATTCAGGAAGACTGAAGAAATAGCCAGTGGGGTTAAAAGCCAAACGTTGTATCGCTATTTTCATTACATTAGGGGTCGAAACGGATTGACATGCCATATCGAGAAGTTGTAACCACCAGTACCCTTGTATGTTACTCATACCTATAGATGAACGTACAGATACATGCACCCATTATACAGCATGATTTTGTAATACCTAGCAAAATTAAAAATATGATGTTCAGACCATCATAAGCAACAACTTTTCCCAAGGAAGCCCCCAAAAAAATTTCGACCTCCCATACAAATTAGTAAAGTTGATTGTATATTTTGTATAAAAAGTAGATTTTTTTGGGGATGGTCTGAACATCATATTTAAATTTTGCTAGGGATAACAAAATCATGCTGTATGTTTTAAGATGAATCAGGTACATAATGTTTCAATCAATCAATCAGCCTATTGCAGTCCACTGCTGGACGTAGGCTTGAGGACAAGGGCACGCCAAAGCATACGATCACCCGCTTTCCTCATCCAGCCACCCCCAGCGAGCTTCCTCAGGTCATCAGTCCACCCAGTTTTTTTTATACCCATATTTAAAATAATGACTATCTTACACAAAAATGATATTTGTATTTTTTTTCACAGTGTGAGCGCTCACTGGTAGTGAACGTGCCAACCATGGACAAACTTATTTCGGCCTTGGCATAATTAGCTATTCTTAAATGATTGTGTAGTGGTGTTACTTGGAATAAATAAACAAACATATTTTTTTAATAAATAAATTTATTTAAAAATATACATTTATGTATTTAATATTTTTTATATTTTTATTAGTAACAAAATTATTTAAGTTGTTAGTTACTAAGAAGGAAATTCGGACTTAAAATGCAAATGCTTAAAATGAATTCGGCAAATAAAAATATATTTGCTGCCCTTGAAACAGTCCCTTTCCTCTCAGAATCTCTGTAGGGTATGAAATTGACACTAAGCAGATTTTATAAGGTCGAGTACTGATAGATTACATTTGAGATATTCTTCAACAGGTAGTATAATGTCGAAGTAGGATTTAGGCTCGGAAGATTTAGGACTCAGAAGATTTAGACGAAGATTTTTCAAAACAATGACATAAGTTTATCCGTTAAGCGGTTTCACGTTATGAAACTAAAAGAGGCCTGGCCTAAATAAATCATCATCATCAACATCAACGGCCCGTTACAGTCCACTGCTGGACTATGAGCTTCCTCCACTTAAGTGGAGGGTTTTGCCATAATCTCCACGCTTGGCAGGCGGGTTGGAGATCGCAGATTAAAAGGTTACTGTATCAGAGAGCGCTGCTGCCCGTTCCCTGTTCAATGTGTAGTCCCTAGGTCGCCTCTTACGACACTCACGGGAAGAGTAGGGGTTTGTGACAAATGTATTCTGCTCTGCCGTCACCACACGGCCTAAATAAATATGGAGGGAAAATTTCAAAATATTTACCTTTTTCATATTTCATGGCTGATTACTCTCTGTATAATTCGTAGAAATGGCAAATTATGTAACAAACAGAACCATAAAAAAGAAAATGGTCGGACTTGCGTGAAAAGGGTTCTGTATCAAATAGCCCCAAATTCAGGTTCTACGATATTATTCACCTGATCAACTAGAGGTTAACTAAAGGTTAACTTGAGGTTAGTTTAAAGGTTCTACTTACGTATTCCTATCATTCTTCTGTCATATTGAGTAGGCATTCACTGTAGTTTCTCTTAATTTAAAAGCACCTGTGTACCCAAATCAAAACGTCAAGTTGGAGCACACATCGAGTAACTCGGTTGAGTTTTGGACAAAGGGGTAATATTGAGCAAAGTGCCCGAGCATAAAGTTTACGCGCTCCGGGAAAGCCCATTACTTTCGTACCAACTCGTTCTAAGCCCTACGCATGGTAGAGTAGCTGTGTAAACAGAGACCAGTTACAATTTAATCGAAAAATATTTTAATCGATTTAATCGAATAATAAAATTCACTGCGAATTAATGATACTGGCTGGTTTTTAGACGCTGACAATCAACATTGTTTAACTTTTTTGTTGTAAGAAGATAGAATCATCTATTCAATTTCAAATCGCTAGTTAACATTTTATTATATTTACTAGGTTAATTTTTATTATTATATCCGTCTTTATTATTATATCTATATTTTTAAAATTATTTCTTTGTTAACGCTTCTAAATTTAATGAGATACACACCACTTCTTTGGTACTTACTAGAATATATTATTATAACTCAACAAAATCGAAAAGATCGACCGCTTCTAATGCCTACTAGAAATATTATAAATCTTAAAGCTTTCCCACCAATACACAAAATTAAACTCAAAATATAAATATTAAGCGGGTTTTAGACCTTCACATTGTAAATTAGAATATTAATACACACATTAAAATTAGAATACAATAAACGAAGAATCTGTTGTCAAATCTATGTGGGCGGCCGATATTGAATTATGAACAGTGAACCTCACCTTCACCGATAATAAATCCAAGATAAAATATTTATGGGCAAGCATTTTTGGGCCACCATTATTTGTTTTTAAAACTTTTAGGTATAGGTATATGAGGTATGAGGAATGTCATTTTGTGTACAATAAATAATAAAATTGGCCATTTCCAAGTCTGTAAGAAACCAAGATTTTTTGTTACAAACTAAGTCGTTTCGTATCGTGTACGCACTATCAGCCTGACTTATCAATTGAGCTTTTTAAGCTTCAAAAACTACACAATTTTAAGCAGTTGATCAAACCGTTTGTAGTAAGTTTTTCATCGAAATAAAGATAAAGATAAAATTTATTTCAATAAAAACTTAATCTAAGAGTAGTGAAATACAAAAATAAAAAATAAAGCAGACAAAATATGAATGCGATGCCAAAACTAAATATTTCTTACTTGTATCTTAGGCATCAACGCAACGTGACAATGAGAAAATGAATTTATACAGTTCTTAAAAAATCAAAGTTGTATTAGTAAGATTAAAAGATTAGGTTTTATCGAAGCGACTCTGTCTCAAACACTGCCCTGCACGATCTATACTAAAATGTAAAGTCGATGATGCTCATAATATTGCGCCGTGAGAACCAGCACACGGCGCTGACGCAGCACAAAACAAATTAAACCTCGGTACTTACTATAGCTTGCTCAAAAAGTATAGTAGATTAATGTATCATGCAAGACTTATTGTAATTAATGACTTTTCGTCATTATTTTGGTATGCAAGACGAAAATTTCCAGATCATCCAGGGTCAAAATATACATATACAAAATGATATATTTGCCTATGTTGATGGCTCGGACCAACCACCCACTGGACACAGCATTCTGTATAATTTACTAACAAACTAATTACGAAGAAAGTTGCGGTGCGGGGCGCGGGGAACGCGTCGTGATTGGTTCATCTCGCTCGGTCGGTGGTCTAGAGCCTAGGGCCACTGCCTCCCGTCCGGGAGACGCGGGTTCGATCCCCACCAAGTGTCTATGTGTTTTCGAATTTCGAATTCATATGTACGTTTATTCGACGCTCCTACGGTGAAGGACAACATCGCGATGACACCTGTACACTCCTGCGAAGAAATTCAAAGGTTGTGTTTGAAGTCGACCAATCCGATCGCCCTAATTCAGGGTAGGCTCGGGCCCCTCGTTGGGGACGTATATGAGCTGTGATGATGATTTGCTTATTTCGTTACAGCCATAGGTTTTTGAGTTCATTTAGTTATAGGCTGTTTGTTTGTTTTAAAGTTTGTGAGGTCGGTTATCGACCTTACAACCCGCACGAAGAAGAAGATGGATTTTTATACTGCTTGCTGTCCGGAATGCAGCAAGGCGGACAAATTCCTTGGATTGCAGCCAAGCTAAAGGCTTTTTGGCACTTTGAAAACTCTAACACTATACAGGTAGGTATATTCAGCTGTCCATTTAAAAGCTGACATACAAAATGATCAGTCTTTTATAAGAATCGCCCTCTGACGTCATTGCTATCACACCTTCAATCACTCCCATGATGACGTCATATCACCTTCAAACTATACCCAATACTCAATATTTTATAAGACCGTAGTCAAGCCCGCACACATTCGAAATACAATATTTGCGTCAGTAAGTAAGCCAGTAAACCACAAGACAGTAACCTGAGTTCAGTGCTTCCTGTAGCACCTGCTGTCTCGCTTAATGTGCTTTATGTCCTCTTAATAGGACATTAGAGAAATGCATGGCCCACAGAGACCTGAGATGGTACATTATGTACTTACTTAGTAATTTAACGTATTCGGTATACCTGCATGGTTGATCCGTTGACTTGCTTTATGTAAAAAAAATTGGTAGGTTAAGTCCCGGTTTCCACCAAAGGAGAGGAGATGTGTTTTGAATAACCAATCAGATTTAGTTATTTCCACATCTCTCCGCTTAGCTTCAATAACGAAACCTGATTGGTTATTCAAACACATCTCCTCTCCTCTCCGCTTTAGTGGAAACCGGGCCTAAACGTCTGTTTTACTATCTATTTAAAATAGGGTTTCTTATTTAGTAAACATAAAAAAATAGTTAGCTAATAGTGAGGTGCTTGATTAGTGGTATTATTACTGGGAACCATTAATTTTGAATGCCATTTGTATTTTCTGATAATATCTTACACGTGTCTACGTTTCGTTCAGGTATATTAACTATATTCACGTCACCTTGGAGTAAATATATCTAGCTATCGGTAATGATAAGATCGCGCGACGAAAAAATGGTAAACAATTTGAAAAAGAATCCATAGGTTGTAATGTTATATTATAACGGATCCTTATGTTTTATAGTATAATTTTTAATCCGAGTATTATATAGGTAATAAATAATGAACAATTTATTTTTAGCTCATAAATAAAAACCCACGTATTTTCAGTTTTCAAGTTAATATGCCAGGGCTCGAGTCTATCCTATATTAGGGCAATCAGGCCCTAGTCGACAATGTGGGTTCAACATTGCAAGGTTTGATTGGAGGCGTATACGTAAAAGTTTCCTTACGATAATCCTTCAAAAACATAGTGAAACAAGGCATTTGAACTGTAACCAACCGATTAAAAGCCATCCACCCTAACCGTTACACCACCAACCTTCTACTCCTAAACCAAAAGACGCTTACTCTAATAATAGCACAGCCAACTTATACTTGCACTCAATCTGAACAATCTACATATGAGTTTGTTTGGTATTACGTTTAGGCGGCCGCAAAAGTAACCTTGCGCTGTGTGGTCATCACTTACTTTTCGCTCCTTTGGTCTCGGGAGGACCGTTCCGTATCGGACGAAGCGGCCTTTTGAGTTGCGAATTAGTGATGTGACTATTAACGGATACTTTAGTCAAACTGGTGAAAATGCAGCTTAATTAGTTTTGTTTCAGTAGAAATGTATGTATGACTTATTTGAAAAAAAAAAAAAAATTAGCAGAAGTGTTATCCCTGAGGGACCTGAAATACGAGTAGTCGTTGATGGCTGTTCTTCTGACCAATTCGCTATATGCTGATGTACCACAGGGATCTGTTCTCTTCGCAACTTCGACGTTTTAAACGAAATCTAGTAGGACAAAGGCGCAGGTGGAAAACTAGGGTTCAGAAGGGGGTTGAGCTGAATTTTCGGCTGGGGTTCGAATGGTGGCTCGGTAGGAAATTCTTAAAGATTCACAACGCAAAAGCCAGGTCCATTAGGGGCTCGGCAGGAATTCCCCGACGATTCATGCGACATGTATGCTCTTCATGCGACGGCGCGTCCCTATATTAGGAGTAACTCCTATGGTCTCACTCCACAATACTTCTGCAACAGCACTTGCACGTGGCTAAACTCTGCTCAGCACATTGTTATCATCGACCATTTCTCACCACATGCAAGGCGTGCCTCCAATTAAGTTCATCAGCAAAGTATAACTCCTTAGCTTTCTCTTCACAGCCACACGAGTTTCCTTCATATAAAACCAGTTTTCTATATCCTGATCTTCTTCTTCTTATCGAGTCGATTCGGTGACTCTGGTGGAGGACCAGTACTCCGCCACAGACACGGCTGCGTCAGTGGCATTGTACAGGTCCTCGCGTGTGCAGGTGCTAGGACACGCTGGGCAGGATAATAAATGGGTCATTGTTTGAGGAGAGATGCCACACAGACATGCACTATCTGAGCCATAACCCCACCTTTGCATGTTTTCATTACTTCGGCCGACTTGGGTCCGGAGTCTGTTTAAAGACTTCCACGTCGGCCAAGGCAGATTATGCCCAGGGGGGAGACTCTCTGTCAAGAGATTGAGCGAAGCTGTGGGATATCTCTCCTTCCATATATTTAGCCGGACTTGAGAGGCTTCTCCATTTAATGGAAGCACTTGTTTCATGAAACTGTGCCGGCATTTTAGTCTCCGTGTCACCGTCATATGGGAATACATCCTGATTAAGAGTATCTTAGTAATAAGGTGAAGATTGATACCGTAATATCCTGCTTCAAGAACTCTTACCATTGCATCAACACCATCGTCTATTCGCCAAACTTGTATACTAGTTTTTCTCTTATTGCTTGCCTGCGTCATAATATGACGTAATATATGCAAGTTTGGTGTCTAGCTCCAATAGTTTTGGCTTGGCATTGATTAGTCAGTCAATCAACATTCAGTAGTCTCTCTTAATAATAATTGGTAGGTACAGATTGATAAAGCATATTGCCCTTTAAAAGTGGTCATAATCCTTAATATAATAGGGCCATCGCTCATCGATTTCATCCTTGATTATAAGCTTAAGATTATGCATTTATGAGGATTATCCAAGACAGTTGCACGAACCATTGCGAAAATATTACAGTATTAGTTCATATTATACATACGTTTTATTGTTCTTTTACGAATATTTGATTTATTTTTAATTACCTGGGGATTTCATAAAAGATGGTTAAGATCTTGATTAATAAGTTGTACATGTAAACAGATAGGTATACTAAAATTTGAAAGGTGCTTCATAGATAAATTAAAAATCAATTTTAATACCTACATACTTGTTTTTTACGACTTGAAACATAATATTTTACGATCAATTTTAATTAATTCACGATAATTTATACAAATTAATTTTAATTATCTAACGCGTGTTTAGCGGTAAAGTTTAATAAAGATCATCGTGTTTATAGGTACAGTCTTCAACTGCTTAAACTGTCTTTTTTTTTTAAAAGCTAGTGGTGTCCCACCTTCTTCTACCTGACGTAGAATATTTAAAATAGTTTTCCGTAATAGCCACACAGTCCCATCCCTATTTAACCGATAAACGGACTTGGGTTGGGGTAACATTGATTGTATGGGCCAACTTTTATTTTACGGTTATCGTCCAAGTTGTAATGTTGCTACTACGGCGGGAAATGATTTTAATTGGATCGGCCATGCGTTTGCGCACCTCATAACTACTTGGTTATTATTTACGTGTTGCTACTTTATATGGGTGGTTCTTAGAAATAAGACAAGTTGAAATATAAAAAAGATGCATGTGAAAATGTGGCTGCAAGATCTCGTGGTCTGGTGGCGAGACTTGGTAACCTCAGATTTGGTTGGTATGGGTTTCCGCTAGTGATATATGGATTAAAAGCGTTTTCCTTATTTCAGAAAGCACGTTGAGTTAAGTACTTTTTGGCCTCATGTACTATATTTTGATGTTGAATTTGTCAGATTAGTGGGCCAATCCAACTAACACAGTTGTCACATTTTTCAAACCGTAAAATGACTTCTATCTTAGATTTACGACTACCTAATACAACGGCGTAACGTGCCTTCCGAAGCACACAAAACGCCCAATATTTATAATTTGCATTTTGGATAGAAAGTTTCGGTAAAAAACACATTTAATTACAAGTTTCTCGAAATTAACGTGCCAGTTGACTCTCCACTGGACTGGCCAGCGAGTGTTCGAGTCCGTTGGGAGTTGTAGCAATAAGCACTCGCCTCGCTCGGACCGAGCAGTAAAACCTCTGATGAACATTGGCTCAAATATATTACTATTCGCGCAGTCAATTATATTGAAGAAGCGCTTTATCCCTCTTGCTTATTTTTGCCGCAGTGAAGAATTATACTGTTGGGAGACGAACGTGCTTGCAAACCCTGGTGTCAAAGTTATAGAGCAGGGGGCCGTTTCACGAAGCTACAAGTTACAAATTACAAGTACAATTTGATGTACATTGCGTAGACAACGAGGTAAAACGATAAGGGGTTCCAATTTTGGCGAATTGCCTACGCAATGCATATCAAATTGTAACTTGTTACTAGTAAATTGTTGCTTCGTGAAACGGGACCTTGGTAGTTCAGCATTATGAAACTGGACAACTTTTGTTCAAGAAATTGTCAAAATTATTTTTACGTTCATTTCAATTTTAAGGTTTAAAACAAGAGTTGGGTGTACTGCAAGAAAAATTATACCTACAGCGAGCACACAATATATCCTATGTTCTACTCAACTTGACTGGAGCATTGAGCGTGCGAGTCTCTAGGGAGCATAGCAACGAGCACTGGACCGCATAGTAAAAGCTGCGATCATCATTGTGGCGGTGGATAATACTTCTTATACATAAATATATTATTATTATTAATGTGTAGGGTGTACAGATTAATTGTTACAATTCTAATAATTTATAAAGCAGAAAAGGAAAAATTTTGTCGATCTTGGACAGGACTCGAGCCTGCATCTCCTTGGCTATCCGGGCCAGAAACAGGCGCATTACCAATTATGCCAGCTATGGTGTAAGTGACAAACTGTGAAGCTGATACAGTGCATTAAGTATATCATGCTAAAATTATCAAACTTTGAAAAAGTTAAGGAAGATTAAGGTAACTAAAGAAATACATATAAAAACATTTACAGCGAGAGGTCGTAATTCATAATACATTGGTGCTTTTTAAGTATTTTTATGCAAATAAAAGCATAAAAGTGATGCTATGCATATAATATAGAGCGTGAGAAGTAGCGCAGTAGAGTAGAAGCCAGCAGTGGAAATGAAAACGTCGCCAAAAAGGTCGACGGTTTCATGGGTGCGAAGTTGGATGAGGGATTGTGCTAAATAATTTTATTCATTCATACATGAGTTTGATAACTAGTTTCATCACTTGCTGTACAATTTACTCTTTATTACTACCAAGTCTATACTTTTTTAAACATCAAAGCAGTAATAACATTTGCTTTTTAAGTGTTTCATTTGTTTATATGAAATTAATAAAATTCACTTTTAAACGCAACATTATTACTATATTATTCCAATTGTAACGTTATAAACGCTTAAATCGTATTTAGTCTAATTTACGGTGACTTAAGCTACTACTTATAACTACTAGAAAAATAATAATACACTTAAATCTAATTTTTAAACAAACAAACAATTAAAATAATATTTACAATAAGTTAATACAAATAATCTTACCAGGCTAACTAAACATAAATAATCACATTAATATTAATAACTGTTATATACAAAGTTTATCGATAATATACCATTTTCGTATATTATCGATATCACGTATCGACACTACCTCATCTCTAGTGCGCCTGCGCAATGCGCGCAGCAGCTCTGCGCCTGCGCAGCACGCGCAGCCCCCGCCTCCGGCGCGTCGTCATACAGAGCGCTGAACGCGCCAGATGCTATTAAGACCTCGGGACCATCGTACGTGCCGCTCTTTCGCACGTTCCCGCGCTAACGGTCTTTGTTTAAACTAACGATCTTTTTTAACTCAAATTGTAAAAGATCTGTGATCTATCATTATTGTGATTGTTCTTCCCCGCTTATTGGGAACTACGACCATATTCTGACTTCCTGGAAGACTGGACGGAGGACCTATTCCCGGCCAGCCAGGAGTTTCACCCAGACGTCGGACATCGTCGGCTACGCGGACGGTTGCTGCACTTGTCCAGGGGAGTGCCTACCTACGTCACGAACCGATTTTTATTAACTGCCACTTTTAGGTCCGAACCCATATTACCTGTTTTTTTAGTACTGATTGAATAAATCACTTTTTTTTTGTATTCAGTCGTTATTATTTGCTGGCCCTAAACCACCTACACGACACAATTTAAAATGTTGTTTGTAAAAAGTACTAACTTTGTGTTTAAAAATAACTAAAAGACCCTACTCCAAAATTTAAAATATTTTCGGTGCCCAGAAGAGTGTCTAAATAGACTAAATTCCCTGGGCAGCTATCGTTGTAAGCGTGGAACGACCCGTCTGTCCGAAGCGGGAATACACTGGACACCAACTAAAAGTATTTACCAAATAAAAACCAGCCAGTTTATGTACCTATTTTATTTGAATCTAGAACTTTTAAAGTATTCTAAAGGGCGAAATAGAGAAGGATAGACAGGTTTTGTTTTACTTTGGTACTTGAACAACTTTTCTCAAATGAACACAGAATTTATAGAAACACGAAAATTAGTATTCCTATGGAAATAATTTGTTTATAAGGTCTCTATATCTCTTATATAACTAGAGTTTCTAAGGGCAATCGTTAATCTTATAACCCTCATGATGAAAAAGAAGACTAATAGGTATTTATGTTCCTTTGTATAATATAAAAGAAAAAGAAAGAAAGAAATACTTTTATATTTTTTATTTTTGTTTTTTTATTTTTTATAATATATTCTTATATTGCATGTTTTCCATTTTGCAAATAAACTAATAATAGTTACTTTATTAAAATACTAGCGGTCCGCCCGCGGCTACGCTCGCGTTGTGTAAGATTTTCCCGTGGGAGATAAGACTTTTTCCCGTAAAAAGTATCCTATGAGTTAATCCAGGGTACAAACTATCTTTATTCCAAATTTCATCCCAATCCGTTCAGTAGTTTTTGCGTGAAAGAGTAACAAACATCCATACATACAAACTTTCGCGTTTATAATATTAGTAAGGATTTCGATAGTAACTATCTTTTACCTAACTGCTTTCAATAATATTAGTAAGTTTTTTTTTTTTACACAAAGGGCATTAAGGGTAGGTATTCAAAACTTTTTATATAGCAAAAGCCCCGAAGGACCAATATAAAGTAATACAATAAGTGGAATGACCAACCAACAGATGTCTCAACTGGGAATACCAAATACTTAAAATAGGTACTATTGGACTACGAAATTTTTTTATATACAGCATGAAATTTACATCGTTTTGTTCCCGCCGTGTAGTGATAGTACCCGTCAAACTGAACAAAAAAATTTTTAGTCTCTCCATACAAAGTGAGACTCCCGAGCGACCCATTTTGTATGGAGAGACTAAAAATTTTTTTGTCACTGGAATTTTTTTTTTCGTGCAAAGTTGTTCAGTTTGACGGGTAGTATCACTACACGGCGGGAACAAAACGATGTAAATTTCACGGTTGTACATATTAGTTTTTATTTACCTTTTCATCTGTATGAATGCTTAGACAGTTTCCTGCCTGTCAAACGTTCCGTCTACAAAAACCTTTGGTTTACATCGCCTTTTATTATGATACGCAGTTGTACTTTTTCTTTGCGTGGTTGATGAAAAATTATTTTTTTCTAACCCAGAACTTAGCCACTTCGACTGCACTAAATAAATCGAAAATTATTACAGGACCGCCATAAATTCTTTAACAGAAATATTGGAAGTGGAATTTGTATAATTCTGAAAAATTAAATTTAAGTGCTTGTTGAAATTTTTGGATGTCATTCCGTACAAAATATTCCTTCATTAAATTCTCGACACAGTTTAAATATCACTGGAAATTACAATGGAGCGGGGAATGATAAAAAAGCTTCCATTGACTCCGAAATTAACGATTTTCTCACTTAAGGTGGCTTGAAAAGTTAAATTTCTTCTGAAGAATGGGGGACTAAAAATTATATTTGGTCATCTGCACTTCGAAATTTATCGGAGCATTTTCTTGATAAGTTTCAATTTTGGGAATCGTAAATGAAGAAAAAAAAATGGAATTGTTAGAGAATGTAAGATCACTTAATAGATTTATTTATTTATTTATTTATTTATTTATTTCAGCTACAACGGCGAAACCAATTACAGTAACTGTATGTCAATACTCTATAAATAAATTATTTATAAAAGAAGATTAAAATTATTTACAAAAGTAAATATCAGTCATTAAACCAATAAGGAATAAAATATCAAATCAAGAATGAGAAAAAAAATAAATTAATTATCATGTCAAAGGGATGGAAGTTTCACATTCATACGTCATCTCACAGAAACGTAAACAGGTATTCGTTATCGTCGACCATCCATCCGCAAACAAATCACAGTGGGGATTCGCATCGAGGAGCGCGTTCAATGTGATGAGCATACGACACAAAGGTGAGTGCGCGCGGGCTGAGGTGCGTGCGGCGGGCACGGCGAACAGCGCACGACTACGGCGACCGTCAACGCGCAAGTACGTGTTCGGCACGAACAGGCGGCATAGCTGTGAGTGCAGGCTGGGCGCATTGATAAGACCACGCAATACTTTAAGGGCGATTACACATTGGTTATTGATTCTACGTACGTTAAGTGAGTTGAATCCCAAGGTCCCTAATAAATATAACGTTGGGTACATGTACGGGTAGTATCCGAATAGACGCTTATAAAGGTGTCTCAAAAAGGCTTTCTGTATTTTTTCGAGAGTTAAGGTAGATGAACTGGCGTGCGGATTCCATACGCAGCTACTAGTTTCAATTTTACTCCTTACTAACGAAGTGTACAGAAGTCTTATTACAGTTGGATTTTGAAAGTCACGAGCATTGCGAAGTACGAAACCCAAACGCCTAAAACACTCTTTTCCAAGTCTGCTTAAATGGGCCTGAAAAGTTAATTTTCTGTCGAAAATTACACCCAGGTCCTTAATCTGGTCAACTCGAGTCACCAAGGCATCGTCTAACTTGTATTGGTAATGAATTGGAAGCAATCCACGACTGAAGGTCATTACAGAACATTTTTTAGTGTTGAAGAGCATACCATTTTGCTTGCTCCACTCACTCACGGCATTTATGTCACGCTGCAAGAGAGCACAATCATCCGGATTACGAATCTTCATTACAAGTTTGAGGTCGTCAGCATATAAAAGGCATCTGGCGTTAGTGACCACGTTAACCAGATCGTCAATCATAATCAAGAAGAGGAGAGGTCCAAGAATTGACCCCTGACTTACACCGGAACGCGTGTGATAGGGCTGGGACGTATAGCACCCATACTTGACGAACTGCTGACGGTCACTTAGATAGTTGGCAAAAAGACATAGTAGTCTTTTAGAGAATCCAAGCAACGAAAGCTTAGCAAGCAAGATGTCGTTATCAACCCTATCAAACGCCTTCCGGAAGTCGAAGTACAGCACATCCACCTGAAATCCCTCGTCCAAAGATCTGGAGATGAAATCGACGAGAGTAAGGAGATTAGTATCTACAGATCTGCCCTTCCTGAATCCATGTTGCTCGTCACACAGGTGGGCATCAATCTGCCTATACAGCTGACTATGAATAATCCGTTCGAAGATCTTAGCGGGTGCACATGGTTCCGCAATAGGACGGTATTCCTCTACAGCAGACTTGTCGTTGGACTTAGGTATGGGGGTCACCCGGGAGAGTTTCCATTCTTCCGGGTAAACACCCGTTTTCAAGGCTAGGTTCATAATGTACATATGCTGGGCAAAGGCATATCATTGCAATCTCAAAATAATAAATGCTTATTTATGCCGTGTGGTGACGGCAGAGTAGAATACATTTGTCACCAACCCTTACTCTTCCCGTGGGTGTCGTAAGAGGCGACTTAGGGACCACACATTGAACAGGGAACGGGCAGCAGCGCTCTCTGATACAGTAACCTTTTAATCTGCGATCTCCAACCCGCCTGCCAAGCGTGGAGATTATGGAAAAACCCTCCACTTGAGTGGAGGAGGCTCATAGTCCAGCAATGGACTGTAACGGGCCGTTGACGTTGATGTTAATTTATGCCTATAGTTACTAAGTTGATGCATTTAATTTCTTAAAATTTATATTCATACATTCATTCTTTTTTTTGTCTCTAAAGAGGTGAGCAGAGCTTCAGTAAGTAAGACTAAAAAAGGTATTTTGGAAAAAAAAATACGACACACACTGATAGTACTAATACCTACAAAACTATTTGATGTTACATAGTACTTTCAATTACGCCATATCAACATCTCTTCACATCTTTTTTCACCAAAAAATTGAATCTAACCGAATACTGGCTGATTTATTCAAATATTCACAATCGAATTGTCCATTATGTTGAGCAAATTAGGGATTTGAGGGTATAGTAATAATGACCATTTTCTTTCCTTGCTATCACGTCGAATGCTTGATTTATTACGAACGGTTCATTGAGCTGACATTCACTGGCTATTAAAGGAAACCTTCCTGTTTCCTTTGCAGTAATTTTCAATATTATTTCCTTTTTTATGGAGATTTTAATAGGGTTTATACTAAGTTCATTAGAGACAAATAAATTGCCAACTCTTAAACAAATAATGTCTTACACTGAACGAATGTCTACAAGGTTATATTTTTTAGTTTCAACCTTTTTTGTTGTTTGAAGTTGGCAATCTATTTATGTTTTCTTAGCTAGATTAGCCAATTTATTCAAAGCTTAACGTAATTTATTTTTTACTCATTAATTTTGTTGGTACGTTTTTAAATTTTTTATCTGTCTTTTGTTAGTATTTACATATTTTTGGTTCTCTTTGATCTTCAATTCTAGAAATAAGAAATAATAACAAACATTCACGCATTGCATTGGGAGTGGGAGATACTTAATCTTAAGCAAGAACAATAATGGGGATCATAGATAACTCCGATAACGAATCTCATTTAGTCGAATTATTAACGAATTTCTTCATTTAATTTATTTTTAAACTTGTACTTGTAATTGCAAAAGGAAGATATTTGAAAAACAGCTGAAAGTTTACAGGCGGTCTTTTTGCTAAATAAAATAGCATTTTCTTCCAAGCAACCTTTAACCAAGTAAGTCGTAGTACAATCTCGCTACTCTGTTAACATAATTTGTATCGATTCTGCCCTTGAATTGTAACGTTTGTACGAAACTCACGTGCGAAGTTAAATTACTTAGTTGCCGCGTTTATTTAGTTATTGTTCGAACCTGTTCGAACACTTAGGCCTACGTGATAAGACATTCGGCTGAAACACGAGGTTGTAAAATTGTATGGGTGGAAAGGTAAACTATAGAACATATTATATACCCAGTGACAATAAATGATAAATTGCCTGCATGTAGTGCTAGTACCTACATGTATGTTGATGATGGTTAAAAATAAATTGGTGAAATTATTAGCTTGTTTTGCAACGTATCATGTATAAACTAGAAAAAAAACGTATTTAATTAATTATCGGGTTGTTGACACGAATTATTCCGTTTACATCGAGCTCCTCCTCTCAATACTATACCTATAATTCTATTGATCGAAAATAAAAAAATGCATTTCACTAAAATCTAATAATATATTGAATATTAACACTGGTTTCAGGTATTATCATCATCATCATCATCATCATCATCATCATCGAAATTGCCGATTGACGTTTTTTCGACCAAACGATAGCATAATAAATGAAAATATTTATTATTCATAAGACGTCCGTTATCGAAAGGAATTCGAACAAACGTGTATCGAACGCAAGCTGATATTCTCGTAAAACTTTATCTTTGTTTTATCTCCATCTCGTACAAAATCCATTGTCCCGTACATCATAGTTCCTTACCTAGGAACTCCTTTGAAAACTCCACAAAGAAATCCGACACGTATTTTCTTAAGGATAAAGCAGAAAATGCGAAGGTAAGAAGAGGTCATTATGGAAAGTCTTCAATTATATTCTGTTAGGTTCTTGTACGGTTGTCATCTTTAAAATTATTACCTATTTTATTCTTTAAAATGGCCATTTTAATATCGTTAAGAGGATTTTTGCTTTAGTCTTGAGTTACTGAGAAAGCAATTTCAGTGTTTTGATTTTGAATAAGATTTATAGTTGTTGTAATCTTAGACATACATAGTTAAAATATGTATACGTATAGGTATTATGGGTAATGCATTAATGGTATTTGTCTGTTGACTATTCGCTTTTCATTGCGTATAAATTTTCTGTCGGCATTATAAATGGCAAACCATCTTTTTTAAAAATGTTGCAACTTTTGGCACGGGGACGTATGATCATTATATTCCTATTTCATGCATGGATGTCTGTAACAATCCAATACTCTTACAGTTAAAATAATCAAACAGATATTGTTAATAAATCAATAATTTCTGTTGAGGCAAGAATATCATTATCACAGCTCATATACGTCCCGATCGAGAAGTTCAAGCCAAGAATATACATATAACAAATAAAAGCTTGCTTAATGATCAAGCCAATTGTGCCAATATCAAGTCGACAAATGATATGATAATAGCTTTTGACAGCTGGTGCAAATCTTTCAAATAGCCGAATAAAATGGACAAGTATTACAACAAACACAACAATCAAGTTGCAACATATCCAAAAACAAAAACAAGGAAACGATTGCACGAAACCTCGAAAACGCAACAAAACACCGACAAATCACGAAATAGAAATGCCAACACAGATCGTAACATCGCGGATTCCAATGCACACACTGTGTGACCCACTAAAGCGCATTGTCTGTATTGTTTGACTGTGCGCAAATAGCTCTGAAACAAAAACTATGGCGTATAAAGGAGAGGGTCACCGGAACTATAAAACTGGGCAAATTTCCGTGAGCTACGACATCTGTTACATACAGGTATCTGACGGAGTGAAATGAAAAGCAAAACGGAACAATACACTTTTATTTTTTTCCTCTGCATGAAACAGTAGAAGAATTCACTGATGAAGGTATTGTGGTGAAGAATTTCAGACACACGTCATGAAATATATCTACATTGAGGGGAACATACCAGATGTACTTGAATTGGTCTACCAATTCAAGTAAGCTTGTGTGCGTGAAGTCTACTTCACGCACACAAGCTTTGTATTTTGGTGTAGACATTGATCCAAACGATGGTTTCCCTTCTCGTGAGAGTGTTACAACGTGAAATGTGGTTTTGTACCAATTTTCGTTTATTCTATACATCATTGATGTTTAGCTCATCGTTAGTAGACAATATGAGTTTATGCCTGCTGGAAAGTTTCAATTGATTATAGGAATCCCACCGACATTCTCCGTTATGTCAAATATAAACAGTTATTTATCAATTTAGATATGTACCCGGTAGTGAATACCCTCAGTAATATTCTAGGTCACCATAAAAAATATGAATTGAAGAGAGAAAAACTGATTTCAGACTGATTGACTTTAAAACAAGAAACTATTTATTAAGAGAAAATTGCTACATTTTACAGAAATCCCTCTTAAAGCGAGGAAACTATGCAAGTTGGAAAATACAATAAGACTTAACGCACAGCACTTAATTAAAACAAATCTTGTGAGTTCCACAAGGAAAAGACACAGAAAAACAGCTCCAAGCCAAATCTCTCACAGATTTCGTAAACTTATCCTCTCGGATGATCATAATCCTCCGAGCGTCCGAATAATTTGGAAGAAAAAATGCGTTTGGAGTGTACTTCGCCCTTTTTCAGACAGGAGTTAATTTGATGACAGACGGACATTCCCCGCACCCCGTACCGTCCCCCCTCAGATTTAAAGGCTTGTGCAAACTATTGCAATAAACCATTATTGCAAATTATTATTTTTGGTTGTCTAAAGACTGCCGTATAAATTGGTTACCTATATCGATAAGGTGGCTAATTTCGGTACAAATTGAGTTTAATGTAGAAATTATGTTGAATCTATAAACGGCAAGGTTTTTTTAGAAGAATGAGAGTGCAGCAAAGAGATTCGACGTCCTTCTCTACGCTAAGGAGTTTTTACTAGTTTTTAGTCGGTTTTACTCGCCTAGCTGTGTTAATGTCAAATGTAAATGATTACCGGTTTTAACCATTTTTCTATTACAAAATTTACCTTAATTTATTAATTTATTGTAACTTTAATAAATCATTTCCTATTCCTGCAAGGAATCATAAAAAATATTATAATCATTAATTTTAGATACGAATATAATATTGAATTCTATTTTTATCGTCAATATTGATCTGAACCAATTAGACTAATGGAATTAACTCCAAACTGTGTACTTTCCGGTGTAAGGCCTGAAATTTATGTTTTCACTTGAATAATACATTGGAATGGTGTAGACGGGTCTTTAGTTCATTAGCTGTGATTGCAATTTTTGTGTTGAAATAACTCGCTCCGTTTGGACCTAAACCCTCCGTAATTAGGTTGAGAGTCGGTAGATTTGTTTAAATGTCCATCCTGATTGTGAAGGTTCAAATGGATTTTTTTCTTGTTCTTTCTGACTTAAAAGCGTAGACAGAACTAAGCTTTAAGCTCTTTAATAAAAACCTAATGGCTAACAGAAACACATGGCTGAAAAAATATATTATTAATTTATTGAAAAGATATTCATCTTATTACTTTTCCAACAGCCTCCGTGGCCGAGTGGTCGAGATTTCGACACCCATTACGTAGGTTCCGGGTTCGATTCCTGGTGGGGACACTGTCAAGCAAAAATATCTTTGTGAGGCTTTCCCCAGTTTGGTTAGGACATTGCTGATTGTCCGAAAAGAAAGATGATTCCGTGCTTCGGAAGGCACGTTACTTTAAGCCGTTGGTCCCGGCTATTTAGTCATACACGAGTCAAGTCAGTGGCCTTTGGCGGCTCTATAACACTGACACCAGGGTTTGTACGGTCGGTTGTCGACATTACAACCCACACGACGATGATGACTTTTCCGTGATTTCATTCTTTGGTCTTTCGTGGAAAAGCTCTTTCAGCTCAAATTTTCTGAGTCCCATTGTTTTTTCACTTTGAGTACTTAAACCATTGACTTTCTCTCTCGGCCTATTTTGGGTCTACTCTATAGATATACTTGAAGTAATGTTTAAAATAAATTACTGTATAACAATAGTCACCTCTCGGCACACTGTTTTTTTATCTTTCAATTCACTGAAGCTCTTCGTGCGTGCAATAAAGTATGCTTTAATCTACTGTTATCCATATCTCATTCCAACCTCCCATGCCCCATTAGGGTAACATGCACCAAATCCGGTCAAACAAAGATTAAGAACCGCGTAAAGCATTAACCTAATTTTTGGCGCGAAACAAAAAAAGAGGGAATTCGGTAACATCAAAAAATACTCCGGGAAAAATATAATCACCGCAGGAAAACGGCAGGCGAGCCGTTAGCCTAAATGAATAAATCAACAACACAAAGAAAGAAAATCGCGAGGTTTTCCTTTGAATTGAAAAAACGCCATCAAGGTCGTACCTCTTTGTATGTGAAAGGTTCTGTATACCTTACCAATAATTAAGGAAAGTAAGCTTTTGTCATTTGTGTTGAGCATAGTAATTTAAACCTTCTTATTTCAATTAAAATTTTGAAGGTAATATTGTATTTAAAAAAAAAAAAAAAAAATTATTAATGATTAAAATTTAGTAAAAAAAGCCAATTCTTTAAAGATTTACGTAAAGGGAAGGGAATAGTCGTCCGTGTCTAACTTAATATAATCTTTCTAATTCAATCGCCGACATGTAAGTAATTGCGTTAAACTGTTTTCTAATAAAGCACTGTCCCTAGGGGACTGTTAACCCTAAGCGTCCCATTTCTCACCGTGCTTAACAGAATTACTTAAGTTAGGACCTTTTGCACAGGGAACCCTAACAAAAAACAACAAAACTTTTCATGCTCTCCCATTGATGCGCGTAATCACATTATGATACATTTAGAAAATGAAAATGCTCCATAACACCTTTACTTTTTTGTAAACTGATGTTTTCGTATAGGCGATTGTTTGTCTACGAGGAGTGTAGAGTAGATTTAGGTATTTTTATCGATTAGGAAAGTTAGGACTTGTTTTTGGTTAAGGAAAAGATTTTATAAATACTTGGTGGTATTTAACTGAGCGTGTTACGTGTTAATCGCAAATTGTATTGAAAAGACGCTACGAAGGATGTCAGTGCCAATAAGCAATGTAAAATATCTACACAGCTAACAGTCTAAAACCGAACTAAAAAAATATTAAAGTTACTGATAATCATGCCTAACTTAAAGTAGTATATTGTGCCTGTTATTTATACAGTCAAAATTATCCCAAGCAAGCTCCTTTATCACATTTCCACCTCTATCCAGTTATAACCGGATAAACTGGTAAACACGAAAAATGGCGCTCAAATGAAGACAAAGGAACGAGATGAGAGCGAGCAGGTCTTGTGGAAGCTGACAAAAATGACATTTTGACAACGCGACGGGCTCACTTCATAACTTTTTTCAAATACAAAACACTTTTGTGTAGAGAACAAACTTTTTTTCTGGATTTTTGCGGAAACATCCGGAATTATGCAAAGGTCTCGAGCGGGGTAGGAAGAATGTCTTTGTAAAAACCTTGCCTAACGTTAATAAAGTAAAAATACGTCATCTCTTTCTCATGTCTGCTTGTGAAGATTTTAACATGAAAATAACTGTAAAAAGCATTCTTAGTTTTTATCGCTTAGTTACTAGAAAAAATAAAATCATCAAAAGTGGTCCAGAAGAATATGAAAAGATAAAGCTTCATACTCTAAAAAGATTCTAGTTTCCATAGCAACAGACCCCACCGGGCACGGCTAGTACTGGTACTTAAATAACTCCCATTCTAAAGACGAATGACGCAAACAGTAGAAAAAGACCTCGAACAGTAATGAACTGGCAAATAACCAATTTCCGACTCTGAACACGCAAAACGATATAACATAGTAAAAAGAATATAAAAACTGCTCAAATAAAAAATAAGCATTCAGTTGTCCAATCTTATAAAAATATTCAATTGAATCCTAGAAAAAATACTTATGTTTACTGTAGTAGCTGTGTGTTGGCTCTAGACACTTTTCCGAAAGCCAAAACCGCATCCAATCACTTTGCAGACTTGAGTCCAGAATTACCGGCCTGATATCGCCCTAATGTTCTTCTTCATGTGGGTTGTAAGCTCGAAAATAGACCTCAAAAACCCTGGTGTCAAACTCCTGATTGTTTTTGATGGCATGGTCGAATCTAAGAGTCTAATCCAAGTCAATTAAGAACTGGCCTTTCTTGAAGTTGGTTATAAAACTGTTCAAAAGTAAGTAAAGCGGAAATATGCCGATTCTTGCAAGATGTACGAGTGAGTTAATCGTTCGAAAAAGTCGCAGAACATGCCAGCATCACTTAGTTGCACAATAAGAACATTTCCGACCACATTTTCATATCAATACAAGTCCATTTTCAGCCACGACTTCCGGTCGCAGAGTCCAAAAGCTAAAGCGACTGTAAGAATCCATCCCAGTTTCAATTTATCACCAAGAGATGGCGTTGAATGTATGAATGAATTGAAAGTTAGATTACACAATTTAAATTCCCCCTTCATGCAAAATAGGGACGGAAAGATGAGGTCTGAGGGGGTGTGGAATACATTAGGGGTGGGGGAAGGTGAAATATTTACCTCGGGGGAGTTTGGAAGTGTGTTCGACGGGGCGTAGCACAATCTTAATGGATTATGGTATGATTGGACCACTCGGCTTACCTGCGTTATTTTGCACTTTTTTATTCGATTGTAAGCGGATTGGATAGCTCTCTTTTGAGATTGCAAGCAATTAGAAAGAATACCAGTTATTTTTTTTTAGAACTTAACCTTTTTTTTTTTATTTATTTGCAGCCAGCTGGTGTTTCGCTTAATCGTTTAGCCAGTCAAACGATGAAGGGAGGGATGCAACTCTATTAGATTGTTTGTAATGTTTATGGTTGTACGAATGCCATGGCTACGAATGCCTATTAACGTATCGAATTTTGCTATAATAATCCTTAATTTCGATATCAATAAATAGCCGCAAAGATATCGAAAGAACGCATGCAACGTCGCGTTCCATCCGTACGGGGCCTGCTAGGTGACAATAAATTGTTTTAATTAGGTTAAAGGGCCCCGGAGACGGTCAAACGGTTTGACTCAAACCTTACATGTTTGATCAAACCGTTTGAGGTCGGTTTGAACGGTTTGTCAAACGGCTCTGCGCAGTCTGATTCTGTACGCTGTCGTAATTACACTTCTGACGCGTCAAACACAACAAAAATATGAAATTGCATCAAACATGCTTCAAATACGTAAATGTTTGACAAACC
Organism: Carpatolechia fugitivella; assembly: GCA_951230895.1. Classification (NCBI taxonomy): domain Eukaryota; kingdom Metazoa; phylum Arthropoda; class Insecta; order Lepidoptera; family Gelechiidae; genus Carpatolechia; species Carpatolechia fugitivella. The sequence continues at coordinate 5,398,995 of OX579668.1, forward strand.
GTTTCAACCACCTTTGTAAACGATCAAAATGGTTTGAGTCAAACCAAACTTTACGTGTTTGCATCAAATCGTTTGACCGTCTCCGGGGCCCTTAAGTTTGAGTCATTCGATCCTTTTGGTAAGGAATTATTGATGATTACTATTTCGAGTGCTTTATTTTGCATATATATTATATCTTTATATATGAATCTTGATCTTGACCTATTCTTTTCATCATCATCGTGTGAGTAATAAGAACGACATCCGAAACTGCAGACCCCAGCTTATAGAGCCGCCAAAGACCACTAACATCTCTCATGATGGAGCGACTGCTTACGTAGATGGCAGGCGATTTTATTCACCCGGTTTATCGGTCCTTCCAAATCAGAAATCATAGCTAATTCAACATCAATATCAACGGCTCGTTACAGTCCACTGCTGGACTATGAGCCTCCTCCACTTAAGTGGAGGGTTTTGCCTTAATCTCCACGCTTGGCAGGCGGGTTAGAGATCGCAGATTAAAAGGTTACTGTATCAGAGAGCGCTGCTGCCCGTTCCCTGTTGAATGTGTAGTCCCTAAGTCGCCTCTTACGACACCCACGGGAAGAGTAGGGGTTGGTGACAAATGTATTCTACTCTGCCGTCACCACACAGCTAATTAGGCCTGCAAAATCCTAACCGAACTAGGAAAAAAATCACAATGACATTTTATTTCACAGTGCCCCGAGATTCGAACCAGGAATTTCCGTAATTCATACATCGTTTGTCGACGCTCTGTACACAAATAGACAATATTTTTTACCGATGCATCTATGAGTGGCCGGAATAAATGGAATGGCTGTTTCGAGCTGCAAAGGGGTTTGAAATAGATTTTCATATTTTTGGATGGAATCGGATTATTAATTTTGCTCCCGTTTTACATCGGCAGACAGAATTATCTTTGTCATCGCTGTCATATCGACATTTTTTTTTTACAGCCAGACTAGGAACTGTATTTTTATTATCTTTTCTATTATCTACAAACATTTAATCCCTACTTTTCCCCTCAAAGTAGGGATTTTGATAAAATGCTAAAATATGTATCAAATGATTTATTAATTGCAGTCTAAATCCAAATTTTCATGAACCCAACTTTTGAAATGACAGACTTTCATACAAACTTGAATCCCCCTTTTTCCCCCCTTAGGGGGAATTTTCCAAAATCCCTTCTTATTGCTTCTCTACGCCATAAATGTAACCTACTGTGTAAATTTGGTATTTCTAGCTTCAGTAGTTTCGGCTGTGCGTTGATGAGTCAGTCAGTCAGTACGGACTTCTCTCTTTATAATAATAGTATAGATCATGAACAGCTCATTATACGTCCCCACCGAGGGGCTCGAGCCTACCCTGAATTAGGGCGATTAGGCCTTAGTCTGAGTCGACTATATAGTCGATAGTCGCTGTTTGTCGAGTTGGTCGACTTCACACATACACAACCTTTGAATTTCATCGCGGGAGTGTGCAGGTTTCATCACGATGTTTTCCTTTACCCAAAGCGCATCGAATAAACGTACATATGAATTCGAAATTCGAAAACACATTGGTACGTGGTGGGGATCTAACCCGCGTCTCTCTAGCGGCCCTAGCCACTAGACCACCGAAGACACTCCGAACCTTTTCGAAAATCTTTGTATAATAGAACTCACTGACACGCTTCTTTTGTTACCGAAACAGACCACAACTGGCAAGTGATAAACAGCGAAAATTCGCGTTAGGTACCGGACCACGGCCTTTGCGCGTAAAGGCACTAATTCACTTAATTTTTTAATCATCATAGTGTGAATGAATGGAAGTAGAACGAACTGTGTTTGTTTCTGCCAATGATAAATATCATTGGTTTGTGCTTTGTTTTTCAAAAAAACAATTTATCTTGTCCAAGGCATTTTTTATGTAGCCATTGTCGTGTCCCACAGCTGGGCAAGGCCTCGCTTTCGACAACTGTTTCGACCTTGAGCCTCCAGATTCCAAGCCTTGTGGAAATTATCCATGTCGTCTCGCCATCATCAGGCAAGTTAAGAATAACTTCATTTTATTTATTTATTTATTCATTTACAATTAATTGCACACAAGAAAGTAAAGGTAAGTAGTAGTTATTATAAAGTACCTATGTATATATTAAAGTATGTATAAAACGCAATATTGCGAATACTCGATCAAAGCAGAGCTTAATGGCTGGTTTACACGTATTAAGTTGTTTAGCAGTTAAATAAATTTTAACTTAATTTTAAGCAACTTAATGCGTGTAAACAGCGAATTTAGTAGTAAGTTGCAAGTTAAAATTTAGTGTGCAAGTAAACAAGTAGATTAGAACTTATTCTATTTTTCGGGTAAGTTGGTGGGCGTGGCCTGTCACTTGACACG